>CM050166.1:266704699-266844699 GCA_027410445.1 Discoglossus pictus | reverse complement strand
AAAATCTAAACTTTTGAAAACTTTGTTTATGAGAACAGGAATCCATTTTGGTTTTTTTACATTGCTACCTATCAGTGGAGAGAGCGGTAGATACTACTTCCACCTATGTATCATGGATTCCCCCAGGGCCAAGCAGAGGGATCAAAAATATTTTCTAATTAAAAACTAACTGTATGACATTTTTCCTGCTTAATTATGCTCTTAGTTAGACTCAAAGATCTTAAACAATAATTATTTTTCATTGTGCAGTGGCCTTTTAAACGTTGAGGAGCAATGCAGAAAGAATATACACTAGGAAGTTTGCTTGTTAACTGGAGATATGTAAGACATCATTTAGACACAATGATCCAGAGTGGTATTTGCACTGGATGGAAGGAATGCATGTTTTAAAACTTGACTTAGACATTTTAATATGTTAAACAGCTAACATTTTACACACATTGCCTGATGTTTTTAAGCAATCTTCGTATTTCCTGGGACGGCACCTTTATAGAATGATTAGGCACTTTGCTTTATATACGTGATATTATATATATGTTGTGATGTCGCAAACATCAAATTTTCGGTTCACGAACATCGGACGCGAACTTCAATCAAATGTTCGCGAACGGGTGAACCCGGCGAATTGCCATAGACTTCAATGGGCAGACGAATTTTAAAACCCACAGGGACTCTTTCTGGCCACAATAGTGATGGGAAAGTTGTTTAAAGGGGACTAACACCTGGACTGTGGCATGCCGGAGGGGGATCCATGGCAAAATTCCCACGGAAAATTACATAGTTAATGCAGAGTCTGGTTTTAAGACATAAAGAGCATAAATCACCTAACATTCCTAAATTGTTTGGAATAACATGCTTTAACACAACAGGTATGATGTTGTATCGATCAGGTAGTGTAAGGGTTACACCCGCTTCACAGTAACAGACCAATCTCCCCGTTTAATGCACCGCAAACAACCGCAAACAGTCCCTTTGCACAACCGCAAACTCCCCATTTGCACAAGGTTGGATACCAAGCTAGGCATGTCCCGCTCCTTGTCCTCACTGATGTCATTGAAGGTCTCTTCCTCCACCCAGCCACCAAGGGTCCCCGAAAGGTGACAGCAAGCCCCCTGGGACACCTGCTGTGTTTGGTCTTCCACCTCCTGAAAGCCTCCTTCCTCCTCTGACTTCTCTTCTTCAGACTCCTCTCTCTGCGTTGCCTCTGTCTTCGTTATTATAAGGTGTGTACTGTTAAGTAGTACTATTCCTATCGGTTTAATCCCTGTTACGTCCACTATTAGGAGACGTGTATATGGCATTGATTTTTGGAACAGGGAGATGGAAAAAGATGCCTGGTCGGACCTCCTACTTCAAATTTGGGGCACTGCACGTGCAATCTAAGGTGCCACCAGATATGAGTGTCACTGTGCACTGGCAAAAGTTGGCAGAGTAGATGCAATAGGCTTCACACACACGCCTGTAGGCAGACAAATGATATTCAATCGATTACAGTCAAAAAAGTGTTGTTTTATGTCACTGTACACTACGGTTGCACCAGATATGAGTGTAAAAACTGGTGTTTGTTTTAGCTGTTTGTGTACAGGGGGATGACCACATGGATCCAGTTGCACCTCTTCTGTATTTGAAAGCACTTAAACTATGTATTATTTACTAATCTCTCATTGCATAAGAAAGAATGTCACTGTGCACTGGCAAAAGTTGGCAGAGTAGATGCAATAGGCTTCACACACACACCTGTAGGCAGGCAACTGATATTCAATCGATTACAGTCAAAAAAGTGTTGTTTTATGTCACTGTACACTACGGTTGCACAAGATATGACGTATCACTGTGCACTGACAAAAGTTGGCAGAGTAGATGCAATAGGCTTCACACACACGCTGGCAGGCAGGCATATGCAATTAGATTACACAGAAAAAAATTATAAAATAAAATAAATGATGTTCTAGCCCTAAAAAGGGCTTTTTGGGTTGCTGTCCTTGCAGCAGATATCAGATGAGTCCTTCAAGTCTGTAGTGGAAGCTAAATACACAGCCTGGCTATCTATTTCCCTATTAAATCTCCAGCAGCTACACTATCTGTCCTCTCACAACGAATGCAGCTTCAGAATGATTCTAAAATGTATGCTGTCCTTCAGATGGAAGGCCCTGGAAGGGAGTGTATGCTGCTGATTGGCTGGAATGTGTCTGCTGACTGTAAGGTGCAGGGTCAAAGTTTCCTCAATGATAAAGAATAGGGGGCGAACCCAAAAGCGCATGTGTTCGCCGTCCGATGCGAACGCGAACATGCCAAAATCGCTGCGAATAGTTCGCGGGCGAACTGTCCGCGACATCTCTATATATAGGTATTAAATAGCAAATATTTTACACATTATGAGGTGGTTTTATGGATTTGATACTTTGTATGAGACACCATTCAGTATATAAGTTCATACTTAATATACAGTATAAAATTATTATTAAGTATCATGTGTAATGCAGTACATACATAGAAATTGCATTAGTAGCAAAAAGAGCAGATGTATTGTAAAGGAAGCTGTTTCACTCCACTTGGTGCCAGACATAGCTCGATTTAATAGTTAATAGTTTTATATAATTACAAATAGGAACATTATGTAAGGGTCAATAATATTTACTGTTAACTAGAGCTGGGAATTGGACATGAGGGTTATAACATGTTTTATAACATTTTATAGATAGCACATAGTAATGACTTTCTTAATATATCCCACATACTAGACTCATTCTGAGAAATATTAAAAATAGGTACTATTTTGCATTATCATTTTTTAATTGTAACACTTGTTGAGGTGGGTGTAATCAAATTTGTTAACTCTGTCAGCTTCAAAGTATAGCTTGTGAATTTTATTCATGTGGTGTTAAAATATATTTCTAGTATTCACTTTTTAAAAACATTAAGAAAATGACAGAAGCAATCTTTTTTATAGTCTTTTGTGATGATAAGTATATTTGTGTTTAAAGTTTTTCTAGAGAAAAACAATTTTGGACATATTTTTCCAGCACAATGTTTTTGTAATTACCAGTTCATTTGTTCAGTATGAAAGTTATAAATGTTCCTCAGTAGTAAAATTAAATCCTGCAAAGAGCGAAAAAGATGAGAGAGAAAAAAGGAGAGTTTTGAGAAAAGTGCTAATTTTTTTTACTTCTTTGCGGGACATCTGTGCAATATTTATTCGTAAAAACTGGTGTTTGTTTTAGCTGTTTGTGTACAGGGGGATGACCACATGGATGCAGTTGCACCTCTTCTGTATTTGAAAGCACTTAAACTATGTATTATTTACTAGTCTCTTATTGCATAAGAAAGAATGTGGAAAAGAATATTACATACTGTGGGTTTGGGGCAGGGAAGTGCCCACTTGTCTATGCAGTTAGGCTCTTTCTTTGGAATGCTTTAAGTGACAAATTAGGATACAAAGGGCAGCCTTACTAGATTTGTTTTATGTTGGGTACGGGAAAGTTTCATTATTATTTTCACTGTACAGAAACGTGATTGCTGGGGGGAGACATGTTTCTAGGCTGTACATCTCTAAGGGCCATTGAGAGACATTTTATAGGCCCTACATACCTTGAGTGTTTATGATATGCGCTGCGTCTAAATACCTCTGTTTTGTAAAGTCTATAATGGAGACTCACAAAACACCACAGGGGCTGGGATGTGCTTTGCAGAAGGCTGCAATGTCAACGGAAAATTTATCTATATGTAGCAATTCTGTGTGAGTGGTGTGTCATGGTGGTTCGTGGTTTCCAAAGTGGAGTGTAGTATGTAAGCAGGAATAATTATTGTTAGTAGGGATATTATCTGATTGCTCTATTGGAAATTGAGCATAGTTGAAGTATTTTCAACTATGAGAGAAAATAACTTCATTGGAGCTTTCAAGGTCATAACTTCTTCCTCAAAGCAAGTTCTTCAAGTTTGAAAAAGGGCCTATGACCATGAAAGTTTGCAAACCAAAGAGGGCAAAGTAGAGTAACACTCAATCTTTAGCCATATCATAAAACTGTTATTTTATTTGTGTTGTTAAAATTAACTTAAAATTAAGAATTATAATGCAAGGGTGCCAAAATTATAATATACTTGCTTCATTAAAATGTGTTTTCTTTTCCCACAGCTTGTGGCCAATGCTATTCTTTTTGTCAGTGTAAATCTGTCTGGGGTCTTTGTGAGGATTTTGACAGAAAGGGCCCAGAGAAAGGCGTTCCTTCAGGCGAGAAACTGCATAGAGGACAGGCTGAGACTGGAGGATGAAAATGAAAAACAGGTCAGTTAAAACATTTTTTCATTCTGTTTAATACTATTTTAACATTTGTACAATGCACAGATGGGGAGTTATTTTCTTTGGGTCTCACCATTTCTTCTACCTATTCTGAAATGTATGCTCATTATATATATATATATTGTCTGTTTACTAAGGTTATTAATTGTAATATTAATGGTATATTTACAAAATGCACATATGTGATTGAATTTGTATTGAATAATATATAAAACCTCAAAACTGACCAACATGACTCCAGAGTGAAGTAATCAATTAAGGAAGAGACCTTTGAACTTTTGTACTCTAAAAAGCCTTAAAGGACCACCATGGTCTATTTTTTTCTGTATGGACTTAAATAGGTAAACCCAAGCAGAAAAGAATGATATTCTGCTGCATTAAATACTATTAAAATGCATTAAATGCATTTAATACATTAAAGGATGTTTTTTAACCTTCTAAAAACTGTTTGCCAAATTTCAAGTGTTATTCTTCCAATAAATATACTGTAAATATAGGATTACAGTGGAAAAAGAAAAAACATCAAAAGGAAAGTATCTAAACGTAGTAGGCTATGACAAATTTAGATATTTAAGGTACAGAATGTATCCATAAAATGTAACTCACATACTGAAGTGCCACTCAGTGCACCAAGAAGTACACCTGGCGTGCTTATTGAAGTACACATTACCCTCCAGTTACTTGCCAACTTCATACTGGTTGACCTGGTGATCTTGACCTTGAACTTCTCTTGTAGGCAAATTTCTGTTTCATAATCCTGGCCTATCACCTCCAGATATGTGACTCTCCATTTAGTATTAAGTATACTGTAATTCCTTTGTCGGGCACCTTGGTTAGCTTGACATGTCTCAGTGGTGCTTTAATACCCATATTTTTTCCCTAAGTTCTACACTAATGTAAATCTTTTACTCCCCCAGGTTAGGGCACTCAGCCAACATACATAAATCTTGCCTTAGCCCCAACAGATTTCTGTGTAGGGATTAGCCAAACCAAGCATTACATATGAAACACGACTCTAGGAGCCAATAGGAAATGTGAAGGTTATAATAAGCATGAAGTATAGTAACAAATGCCGTAACTGCTGTAGCAAGGAAACATTAGAGAGATAAATAAAGTA
Organism: Discoglossus pictus; assembly: GCA_027410445.1. NCBI lineage: Eukaryota > Metazoa > Chordata > Amphibia > Anura > Alytidae > Discoglossus > Discoglossus pictus. The sequence continues at coordinate 266,839,285 of CM050166.1, read as the reverse complement.
ACTGTTTTTTATTTATTAATATTTTTTTGATATTAAAATATGTTGCAATTGTATTTATAGCTTAAAAAAAAAATGTGTTTATTTTGTGTTAAAAACTGAAATATTTATAGCCAATGCATTAGAGCATTTGTTCCTAGGCAACATGGTTTTGCATTGGGTTGAGTGTTACCCTGGATTTTGTATCATAAAATGGGCTTAATACTAACATATGATATTTTTTAATTGCATAAATGTTTTAATTGCACGATTGTTAAGTGCCAAATAATGTTGAAATGTCATAATTTTGTACTGCTTTTTGTGCTATAGTGTCGCTTTAAATGCTTCTGGGGTACTCAGAAAGGGTTTGAAAACTACTTGTGAGTGGTCCTTGGTACCCGTAAATCTTTCTTCTGCTTTTTGCAGTTACGACAGGGCCCTGATTTGCGAGTGACCTGTAAAGTCTTATCAGCATAGGGTTTGAATGTCAAAGTGTAAGGGAGTAACTCGTCATCTATTGTCAATGCAAAAATCAATTACATTTTTTCCCTTGCTTCTCGGCTTTGTTGTGCAGTTCACTTGTAGCAGTGACTCGTAGCAGCTCTCATGCAATGTTTTAGGGATGGGGGATTAACATAGCTAGGTAGGATATACCGTGCTGCTACTGCACTCATAACTGCTTTTACAGAGATTTACAGTACATAGAGCTCAAAGAGACAGTGGTGTATTTAGGTCTTGCACTAGGGAGTTAATTTTCAGGGAGCAGTAGGCTGCTTGAAGGTACCAGTGCAGTACCAAAGAATAATGGTTGTATAGGCACATAAATGCTTACTTACAGTAACATTTCTGCCTGTAAGTGTGTCTAACTACTGTCTGATATACATAAATACTCATAATCTTATGAATATGAATATACTAAAGGGATAGGAGGAGAAATAACTTGGGTGTGTGGTGTGGGTGTGCTCAAGTAAACAACAGTTTTATGATATGGTTAAGCATATGGGCCTTGGGCAGCATAGAATACACTCATGGATTGAGGTGTGCCCTCTCTTTTAGAATCCCCCTTTCATCTCTTAATATTGTTATCAGTATAATGTTCTTCATGCATTTGATGTGGACATAAGCAAGCAGTAACTAAATACAGAATATATATGTCAGTAATTCAGTTTATATGATTTGCACACTCTCCTTTCTACTGCAATGTTAGGTCAATCCAGTGGATCCCACTGTGTGTGCAGGCATGTTCTTTAATAAATATTTATGAATTGTAGAAATCATAGTCAAAATCATTACTTACATCTTTATAGATGTATACATTAGCTGCAGCAATTTTGACATGCACTTTTACATGCATATATGTTTGTATCAACTTTCTAGGAGGGAGGATCAAGCTTGGCTGCATATTAGAACAAGTCATGTATTACATTCCCCATATTGCTTTATTGTGTGTTTATTTCTAGTAGGTTTATTCAGTTTTGTCCTGTGGTTCAAAATTACTTTTGTGTCTGAACACGTGATATTATACCTCATTAGCAGCCACTTATACTACACTAAATTTATCACTAATATTTGACACAATCTTCACTCGTTTGTAACATCATTGTTACTTTATATGCATTTTTACCCACATACACACACTCACCAGTTTTCATCAAGGTGCTTTCTTTGTTTTAGTTTAGTTCAATAGAACTTTATTCATTTTAAACTTTTTATCTGCATTGTTTTTTAGTTTCAATTTTTTTTTATTCCACCTTATTCTTATTTTTGTTTTGTTTTTTCCAACACTGCTTAATTCACTTATTTTATTCTATGTATATTCATTCATGTACTTACAGTATGGTATTATGATTAATCTTCCTTATTATATGTCTGTTTATTCAGTTAAGTCACTTTACCACATATTGGGCAATTTAATCATTATTCAGTCAATACCCTTGCATTTGGTCATATATGACAGCCCATGTCATCAGGGTTGTGTGCTTGAATGCAAACAATTAAGCAATTACATAGTTACTGGTTCAGATTTAGCCAATGGAAAAAAAAGATTGTTAGCATTATGTCACTGAAAAATGGGCCCCAATTTATTAGGGCTATTAGATCTGGATCGGTATCCAACTTCACTATCTGAAAGAAAAGTGTCCATCCCCATGAATCCCATATTTTTATTTTTTTACAATGATGCAGTAATGTGCCTTTTCAGCGTCCCAAGATTGTAGATATTTCGCTCATTGCATGGTTGCATTACCTTCCAGCCAACAACCACATTCTGTGACCGTACCTCAATAAACATACCTTGTGTACAGTTTTGGGCACTCATGGTAATGTGTGTGAATGGAAATTTATTGAGAATTTTTGAACATTGTACATAAAGTAAATTATAAAGTACTACTTTTACTACTAGACTATTATTTTATACACTGTTTTTTTATGCCAATATTCCCTAAGATTCCCTAGATTCAGTAATGCAGCAAAAACAGGCATGTCAGTCCTTTCCTGATCTCATCAGTACTCTGTTTTAGTAGCTTCTCACCTTTGCGATGGAACATATTAGAGAAATAAGTTGCTATCCAACTTCACTATCTGAAAGAGGAGTGTCGGTCCCCATAATTCCCATACTTTTTGTTTATTTGCTGTGAATTTTGATAAAAAAGTATCAGTACATGACTATTACTTTATTTTATTCGCTATAAACTAATTTCTATTGTTTTTTCAAACAATTATTTTAATTTACTGAATGATCAAAAACATGTATTTGTGTATTAATATAAAAGTTTCAATACATGTGTTCCCATAATTTAGCTTCAGGAAACTGGCATATGATATGTTTAAACCTATAGCCATCCCTTGCTCTTGCCCATAAAATGCATAATTATAATGCTAATAATTCCTACTGAGGACAATTTGCAGTAAATTAATTATGAAGGAAATTGTGTTAGGATTTATATCCTGTCTTATTAACAGGTGTCCAGTAGCTAGTAAGCCTGCATGTTGTACTACTGTATGCAAATGTTGCTGGCAATCTAAGGTGCATAAAAATACATTTTTTATTCAAATTAATTTGAAATTAGATTTGTATGCAGTTATGTTATCCTATACACCAAGTGATAGCGACAAGTGATAAGCATTTGGACTTTAGAGATACATCACAAATAGGAATGGCAGACACTATGTTCTTCACAGCATAATGTCTCACACTATCATTCGCCATCAACATAGGAGCATTTAATGTGTATATTAGGGTTTTTGGTATGTAGAAGACTAGTGACTACCATCAACTGATTTGACTATTAATTATTAGCCTCTCCCCTCACTGCAAACCAACTATCCCTCATCACAATCTCAAAAATGCTAAAGTACTCGTTTACATAATTATAATTCCTTTTCAAATTGTATATTCAAAACAAGTTATAAATAAAATGTTATGAATATGTTTATTACTGTATAAAATTCATTATTCACAGTTTGTGATGAAAGTCTTAAGGTTAAAATATCAATAATTTGCAGCTTCTATTATAAGTGGCAAATGGCTAATATAATACAGTACTTTATCATATTGACAAGAACTTTTTTTCTCAATTCCCAGGGGATATACAATTCTACTATATCAATAAAATTTATTGTTGTGTATTAAATTTCTCTAGAGCAGTAACCATTATTCTTCTCTGATGATCAAAGCACATGAATAAATACAATCACCATGGTCTAAAAAGTGTGGGAAGAGTTAGTGGGAATAATACAGACCTTATTATAATGAAAATTAGTTAATACTGTGAACGATGCTACAGTGAAGATAGGCTGTTATTTACAATCATTCACAACCATTTGTAATTAATCTGCCCCTATGGAAACTCTTCAGTAATATACAGGAAATGTTTTTCATAATCTGCGTGAACCTTATGCAAAATATAAGCAACTGTCTGTACCTATATTTAATTTAGCAAGCAGCATTGTTTTATGCCACCTAAATATTAGATCTATTGAATTTGAAAATTTAAATAAAAAGATAACGAAAGCTAAAACTTTACAAAAGTAATATAATTTACAATGTTAGTGTATTATTTCCTTCTATCATTCTTAAGTGCCAGTCATTATTGGTACCGATTAATACATATTACTATGGTTAAAATAGCATTTGGAAGAATTTATCATCTGAGCAGATTAGTGAGTTTGTCCCAGATTCCAAAAGATGAGTTTTCTTGAAATGTTTTTATGTTTAAAGTGTTTTAAGGAATTGAGATGATTTCAAGAAAGTGTTGCTCATTTTTAATTTTGGAATAATCAATATCACAACTGGAAATTTGTGGAGCTTGTGGCTATACATGACATATATTTTTACCTAAGCACACCAAAAATATTTCTCTATAGAATAATGGATTTGTTTACTGAAGCATCACATTAAAACATTACAGTTATAGGAGGGCTTTGTAAAACAAAAATGATATACATATTATCTATTTAAATTTATAACCAACAACAAACAATAAATATACTACATTTAAGAAATAACATATGGACAAAAGTAAACTAACAACAAAATGTTATAAAATTATATCTATGAAAAAGGAGATGTATAAAACTAACAGAATGGAACAATGGGAACAAGATATTGGAGAGACATGGAATGAAACAATGTGGTTTAATGCCTTTACTTTAACCACAAAAGCAGTTAAATGTACAATGTATAGAGAGAACTATTTTAAATTAGTGCAACAATGGTAGTATGTACCAACTAAATTAGTCCAATTCAGTGATCGGGTGTCAGACAGGTGTTGGAAATAATGTGGTCAGATAGGGACATTCTATCACCTATGGTGGGAATGTCCCAAAGTTGCTAAATTCTGGGCAAGAATAGTAGACATCACAAATATACATTTACTGAAGACCCCTAAAGCAGCGCTATTACATATCTTACCTAAAGAAATTAAATATTCAATTAAGAAACTGATAGTCCATATTTTAATGGTATGTAAAGCAACATTAATTAGAAAGTGGAAATCAAATCAAGTACCTAAATGGTCAGTGATACAATATGCTATTGAAAAAAACTGAGATATTGAAAAGCGAAATTATGAAATAGGCACTTTATTAAAAGAAAGAGATATGACATCGAAACTGTGAGATGAATATTACTCAAAAAATTGTTAGTAAATTACAAAACTAAAATACTTTCTTGCATCCAACAAACTTTAATAATGAGACATAGAGATTGTTTTGTATATTTATGTATTGTATTGTATTTGTTTGTAAGAAAAAAAAAGAAAAAAAAAAGAAAGAAAAAACTGATAGAAATATGTAGGTTGTTGAGCTACCATATGTTACTATGAAGTCAATCACACATAGGGAAGCAACATAACATACAGTAATTAATATACATAGGGTAATCAACTTAAAATAAAAACAAATTAAATAACAATAACAATTACTAAACCCAAAGGATGGTCAGGGGAATTATGACAACTACTCCCCCTTTTAAATGCAGCATCCCAGTGATCCTCTCTCACAGATGAACACCGGCATTCTGCAAAAATTAAATCCATGCGTACGTTCATGTCTGGGTTGCTAGGCTACTCAACTCCATTGGGGCAAATGTTAGAAACAATTCTCCTAGGCCTCTGCCTGCCCAAGTCCTTATTTGGAGTGTGCAGGGCAGGTTTTTGTTCTTTTTCTTCTGTAGAATGTCCAGGGGAAAAAACAATTCTGGAAGAGACTCCAGTGGATCCCATGCCATAACAACCCTCCCCAACCATGCAAGTCCCAATAGCAGTCCTGTTATTACTATAAAAGTCTATGGGCCTATGGGACCAAAAGTGGGCAATACATCCCTTGTGTTACAAATTGTTGAGAATGGGGGATAGTTCAGGTATTATTTCTTAAGTAATCCATCATAAGTCATCAGCAGCCCCTTTTAATCTATCAACCTCTTTGTTAAGACATTCTTCTCTTATCTTTGCATCATCTATCTCCTTTTTGCTTATTGTTGAGTGTTCTTTCATGGTCGATTTTAGTATCTTCAAGTTGTATGTGTAATTTCTTCTACTCAGGTTCAAGAACACTACACTGCTTGCTTTCTCTTGTAATTTTATTTTTCAAAGACTTGTTTACTTGTTGTAACTCTTCAATTGTCTTGTTTTTATGTTCCATTTGTTTCTTCAAAGACTCAGCTTCCTTCCTTAACTGATAATTTCTTTCTGCATACTTTTACTGCAATTCCTGGATTTGTGTTTCTTTGTCTTTCAGTTCATTCTGTAGCTCCTGTAGCCGTGCTATAATAGGCACCTGTTCTGCCTTTGAGATTGCAAATTTGTAATATCCATTCTTAAGGATGAATTGTATTCTTTTAATTTTCTTAACTCTTCTTGCTTGTTTGCTAACTCTATTTGTTTGGTCACTAAAAGTTCTTCCACTGTTTTGATTTTTTCATCTTATTCTTGATTACTCTTCTCCATTTGCCATAATACATTTTTATTAGCCTGTAATTTCTTGATCTGTAATTGCAACTCATTGTTGTGATTATACAGAGCTTTGTATTTCTCAACGTGGTTGGACACTTTTGCCAGCTCATTCTGAATCTGCTCATCAATAGATCTTATTTTCTCATCTCTTTCAATGATACTTCTTTGCAGCTGGTAGGGCTGGACTTCCACGGACACCCCTCTTCTCTTTGTGTGATCTACTCCTAGAGAGCCACCAACTGATCCATAGCTAGATCCTGAGGCATTATAGTTTTCCATTTTTTAAACCTTCTGGACACCTCAACCTTGTAGGTATCCATCCTGCTGCTTGCTTCTGCAGTTGCTGTCTTAGCTTATTGATGACGCTTGCGGCTCGCAAAGTGAGTTCCACAGTTGCTGGCAAGGAGCACCAAAGGCGCTCTTTGCGCTGGTGGAGATGAGCGCTGTAGGCGCTAATCCCTACGACCCCCTACGACTTCTGGATCGCAAATGCGGACCCTCGCGAAGCAAGGGGCCTCATTTGTGGAGGTGGAGGCTACCACGTTGGCTGCAATGAGCCGCAGTCTCATTGCAGGCCACAAATGTGGACCCTCGCGAAGGGGCTGCATTTGCAGAGGTGGAGGCTCTACGGTGCCTCACAACCGGTTACAAACGACCACACAAGCAGGACTTCGACAAAAAAAACAATAAACCCGCAATGACTAACGGACTAAAAATACTAGCCGCAGGACTTAGAAAATAAAAAACTGTGAACTTACACAAAAAAATACTGGTATAAAAAAACTCCCCCACCTGTTCTAATTTTATGTATGAACATCCATGTTATGCAGATGGTCTAATGTATAAGTCTCTTTGGTCCCTTGCTCTATGTTATTTATGTAGATTGGCTTTTAAATTCAGTTCATGTATCAACATAGTAATTAAAATGCCTATTTTAAATATTCTACATGTCCACAATAATATAAATTATATCTGCTAAATAATTAGCTCCTAATATTATAAGGAAATACATAGATTTGGCTGCAGATAAGAATTAAAAAGCCTGTCTGGTATACTGATTCTATCTACCTAAACGTTAGACTTAATTAAATCTCAGGATAGCCATATTCTTATCACAGGCATGCTTGAATACCTTAATTGTACTAGACCCTACAACAAACACTGGAATGCATTTTCAGTTAACTGCTACTGTTTCTGTTAGGTAGTACTTTCTCACATAACCCCTAAATCTTCCACTTCAAATCATGGCCTCTTATTCTTGCATTCTCCTTTTTCTCAAAGACAATTCGCTCTTGAACTTTATTACATTCTTTGATGTATTTGAAAGTTTCTATTACATCACCCCTTTCCCTTCAAACAAAATATCTGGCTATCTCTAATTTTAAGTCTGGAACTTAGAACAAGCATATTTTATATTTTCTTTTACATTATTTGCTTTCTTCAGTTCCCTTTGTTTCTAGTGGTTCAGACCAAATTAAGCTGGTTCAGACACTGGTATTTTGGTCTTACTATGTTAATAGCAATTTATCTTGGGCCTAATTATTCAAAACCCTTCTAGAATGAAAAAAAAGAAAGCACACAATAACCTTAAGGCCTCTGACTTATACCTTATATTATAATGTGTTCATCTTTCTTTATATATGTCTCACTTTAACATGTGTAAGCCCTTAGTTTTGCTGCCACACTGTCAGTGAAAGGGTCTTCCTAGTAAATCATCTCGCCTCTAGATACTACCTCTGAGCCTCTGACACTAATTTGAATCAGTTTTCATGAATTGCTGTACTATTAATGCAGAGTATCTATATTTAAAGGGAGAGACAACATTTAAAAGAGCTTGTCTTAAACATTACAACTGTTTTTTGCATTAAGTAAAACATATTTAAACAACACCAAAACAAGAAGAAAATGTGCCTCTTTATCTGTGACTGTAGATCTCATTGGCATTACTTATTTGACTATATTACTACTCACTTTCTAATAGGGACAAGCCACTCAGAGCAGTTAATCATTTGAATCAGATTATTGTGCTCTGTGACCTTCATTTGAGAAAAGAACATGCACCTGTTAAAAATACCCTCTTTCAGATGCAACAAATGAAAAATAATTCCCAGGACTCATTGAGTGTTTTTGATTTCTAAGCAGTGTATATCAGTATATGCATAAGTCTGTAACAGTTTATATAGTATGTGCTTCTGTTTTATTTATTTTTTTCTATTGCATGAACAATTTGTGATCACCATTTAATTGATCAGGAGACATATGTAGTAGGGAGATCTCAGGGGTCAATGTTATTTTTTCTTTAGTGATCTCAGTTAACTTGGAAGAAAGTATTCTCCAAAAATTTTGGATTGAAGGGCATCCCCACCATATATATAGGAACGAACCTTCCTCACCACAATTCCTCCAACAAAGATTGGTATTTTGTATTTTATCGATTTGGTGTAATCTTGAAGGGACAAAATGCTACCTATTAATAATTTTACAGTGTTGCTTTCTTTGAGACACATTTCTTATCACTGACTCAGTGACCTCTAATGCCCTGTAACAATCATGTATTGGGAGTTTCTTTCCCAGATCGTTTTCCCATTTGAGCAAATTATTAGGTTTTACTTCCTCAAAATTCTTTTTCATTATATTATACATTTTTGTTGTTAAATGTCAATAGTCTCTGATTCTTATCAATTTTTCACATGAGGTTTCTTCCCCCTTTCTAAAAAAATCAACACCTAAGCTTTTCAAGTTTGAACATAATGCTCTATAATCGAGCCAATTTTCCGGTATACTAGGAATTACATTTTTATCTCTTCAAAAGTTCCAAATCTATTGTTGACATATAGGTCTCCTATTTTAAGTTTCTTGTATTTATTAGATTTTATCTCCCCATTTAATTTAAACTTAGATGACAGAATTTCTAACAGGAGAATTGGAATCGGAAAATATGTTAATCTATATTTTTTATTCTACATTTTCCATAATTTAATATTTATTTTTATCAGTGTACCTTCTGAAAAGATCGCTACAGTTGTAGGATTTTCTTGATAAAGAATTTTCCCAAGTTCTCCTAAACCTGCACAATCATTTTCTATCTGAACCCATTCATTTTCAGCACTATCTTGACTCCATTCAATAATATGTGATATCGAAATTGCCTCTTGAAATTGTTAGATTGATGGGTATGCCATACCCCCTCTATTGAATCACTGCTCTAAGATACATCTCCTTTTTCTTAAGTGCTTCCCACTATGGAAAAAACAGTCTATTTTTATTTTGAAGTTTATTTATTAAGCAATGCAGTAAAGGAAAAGGGATGGATCTCAAAAAGTAGCCGATTTTTCGTAGTAAAATCATCTTAGTTGATATTATCTTTCCTGCCCATGAGATATTTAATCACTGCCAATTCTTAATTAGTTGTTCTATTTCTTTGTTTATCTTGTTATAATTTATATTGATTATCTTTTTTATATCCTTGTGTAATCTAATTTCAAGATGTTCCATTTCTTGTTGCCATTTTAGATTGTAGTTATTCTTTAATAAATCCAAGTCTTCCTCCATTAGATTCAGCCATAAAGCCTCTGTTTTTTTAGGTTCAATTTATAATTAGCTACTTGACTATACTCCTTTACACAAGAAAAGAGCTTCCCTATGGACTCCAGAGGATTACAGATAGTAAACATGATGTCGTCAACAAAGGCTGTCAATTTATACTCTTTAGTACCAATCTTAATTCCTCTCAATGTCATATCATTTTTTATGAGAACCAAAAGTGGCTCCAGCGTTAATGCGAAAATCATGGGTGACAGTGGACACCCCTGTCTTGTCCCATTTGAAATCCGGAAGTTCTCTGATGTAAAACCCATACCTGGAGATCCATACAGAGCAACTATTGCACATGTTCCAAACCTTCCCAAGCCAAATTTGGTCAATACTTGGGGCATGAATCCCCAGCCGACCATGTCAAACGCTTTCTCTGCGTCCAATGAGAGGAAGACCGCTGGTATTCGTTTCTCTCCAACATAAGATATAATATTTATCAATTATTTTACATTATTGCTTCCTTGTCCATTTGGAACAAATCCATTTTGTTCTCTTGATACTAATCCCCTTAAAAGAGTTTTCAACCTATTAGCCAAACATTTGTAATACATTTTTATATCTACAGTGATCAGGCTAATAAGTCGAAAATTTCTACACTCCGGATATTTAATTTCCTCCTTTGGAATTGGCACTATATTAACCTCTACCATTTCTTTAGGTGCTACACCTTCTGTTTTTATTTGATTAAATGTTTATTTTAATGGTACTATCAATTGTTTCATACATATTTTATAATAGTATGCTCTAAACCCATCTGGTCCTGGCGATGTATTTAATTTTAAATTAGAAATAACTTCCTCAATTTCTTTTTCCCTAATTTCTCCATCCAAGAACTCTAGCTCCTCTATGGTAACTTTTGGTAGCTCAATCTTATCCAAGAATTCTTTTATTTTTTCTTGAGTGGGTCTTATGAAGCTTTCTGTGTCTTCCAAGTTATATAATTGTTTTTAATACTCTGCAAAACGTTTTGCGATATCCTTTGGGTTAGTCATTAGTTGCTTTTTATTTTTCAAATAATCAATCCTTTTATTTATCAATTTATTCGTTTTAATTTTATTTGCAAATTACTTACTTGCCTTATTTTTGAAATGATAGAGGTTTCTCTGTAATTTCCATACTGATCGATCTAAAATTTCCTGTTCTATTTTTTTAATTTTTTATTGGTAGAGTCTAATTTGTTCCTGAGTTATTTGCCTAGCTAATTTGGCTAATTCACAATATAATTGTTTTAATGGAAGACCTCTTTATTTTTTGTAATGGTGATTCCAACTGATAAAATGCCTCGAATTACAGCCTGGTGTGCCATCCAGATCATTGTTTTAGAGTGGATTGAAGGACCATTTTCATTGAAATAGTTAGTTACTTGTTTTCTTAGATTGTCTCAGATTTTTTGATCTTTCATTAAGTTTATGTTGTATTTCCATGTTGGTCTCTGTAAGGGTAACGCTCCTATGTCAAGATCAACAAAAACCATACCGTGATCTGACCATGTTATGGGACAGATTTCTGTTCTATTTATTCTTTTTAAAAGACTCTCTGAGATGAGGATATAGTCTAACCTAGAAAAGGTTTTGTGCCTATGTGAAAAAAAAGTAAAATCTCTCATTTGAGTAAAAGACTCTCCAGGAGTCAAAAATATTTTGCTTAAACAGTATATTTTGAAAAAGTTTAGAATTTCTATTCCCTTGCAAATCAGGGCTAGATGATAGTTCTGCTTTTCTATCCAATTCCCAGTCTAGGCATAGATTAAAATCCTAGCAAATTACCAGATTTGTATCACTATATTTTTTAATTAGTTTGCAGACTCTGTTTAGGAATCTAATCTGATTTGTATTGGGTACATATAAGTCTACTATTGTCATTTTTTCATTTTTTTATTCAACCTTTCCATATAAAATAACAAGCATTTGGATCCTTCAAGACATCATCTACTACATTCAACTTACTATTAAACAGCATTGAGACCCTACATGCTTTTTTTTGTAAATTTAATTTACTGCCTCCTTAAATCCTTTTATCTTAAAGTATGGAGTTTTATCAGTTTATAAATGAGTTTCTTGAATGCAAATTATATCAAAACGGTCACCTCCATAATTTCTATTTAATATAATATAATATGCCGCTTAAAAGGAACATTTAGTCCGTGCACATTTTGAGTACAAATCTTTAATTTTTCCATATTTGATTATGTAAGTTCTCTAATAACTTTATCAATTCTGTTCCTAATAATCCACTCCTGTTTTCTCCTAAAATTCTGTCTTTTTTGCCCCCCACCTCGCCAATCCTTTTCCTAATTCCATACATTGTCCCCTCCACCTTCTTTGAAACCCCCTACCACCCTAAGGGCTACCTCTCTGGTTTTGCTTTTCCATATCCTCAACAAAGGCTACGCAATAGCAGACTCTACCTTGTTTAAACTTATATTTCTAATTATTTCACGTGTATCAGTGATTTCTTTCTTTCTTTTTTTTTTTGCTACATTTATTTCTTAATCTATAAAAATTTTAAACAAGTGACTGTTCAGTGCTTTCATTTTTGTAAACCCATCTTACACTCTTTTATCTTACTCTCTTTTTTTATATTTTATTAAATGTGAGTCTAATGTTCCATTACTTTTTTTTTACCCAAAACAATCAAGTGATAATATTTTACTCTACCTTTTATATAAATTTATCCATTATGTGATTCTTTTTTCTTTTAATGTAAACTAGTTCCTTTTTTCTTTTTTATGTTACTTTCTTCTCCTCCAAGGGAAGTATTACAAAACGTTTCTTTTCTTTTCTATTTCTTGTGATCTTAAACAATATTTAAATCTGCTATACCTTTTCATTTGTTGACCAGCGCTTCAAGGATTTAATTTCTTATATCCTTAAATTATACATTTTACATAAAAGAAATTATTCATCCGCCAGTCAAAAACTTATTTTACTTCTCACCCCATTTTGTGATGCTTTCATTTATTTTTTTTGGAAGGATATGGCTCTTATCCTCTGGTTTATTACATTGTATTTTTAATTCCCCCAAAGCTTTTTCTCCTTCCTCTTCATTTCTTACTAAAATTCTCCTTCCGTTTACCAATATTATCAAATGCATAGGATATCCCCATTTGTATATTATTTGATTTTCTCTTAGCTGTCTGGTAATATTCCTCAACAGTTTCCTTTTAATCAGTATCTCCCCCGATAAATCTGGAAATATCTGATTTTTTTTTATGGATTATTGTATTTCTTCTTTTCATATGCTTTCCTCATCATTGCAGTTTTATACATGACAGAATACAATCTTATAATAACATCTCATGGATACTCCTCCTTCAAAATTCTAGGGAGAGGAATTCTATGAAAATTCTCTATAAGCATTTCTGAACTTAATTCTGATGGGACCAGAGAGGTCAGGAAAGCTTAGCCGATGGCTCAAAATCGCTTGCAACCTCACAATGCCAGGCCTACTGGCTCTCCCCCTGTTCTGTGTGTGAGTGTGTAAGTTAATTTGAGGCATACTTGTGTTTTATTGCAGGTATATCCAGTTTGGTGGTTCGGCCGTTAAAGTCATATTTATGCGAGACCCGCAGTCCATCTACATGCTTCAGGTCCTAAGCCATATGGGCCATAATTTTGCGTCCATCGCTAAGTCCAGTCCAGCATGCCTCAGAATGAGCACCAACTAAGTCCAGTGTGTTTCCACCCCTGCAATGAGCGCCTTTGGCAATCATTGGAGCCTAATTCCCGCGTGCCTCAACAACTCGCCTCGCTATGCACGACGAGCAGTGCAGTGAGCGCCTTCGGAGCTCATTGTAGCCTAAGTCCCTCGTGCCTTGTGGTTGCAAGCTCGCCGCGCTTCGCGAGGCTCGCAAAATGTGACAACAACTCGCAGTACGACAACTATATAGGTGATAGCTTTCATTTTATCTACTTTATTTTGCCAAGTGCTTATAAGCTCTGTTTTTTTTCTTTGCCTGAAATCATACAAATTGTACCTGCTTGGGTCTGTCATCTGTAGCTCATGCATGAATACACAGACTGTGAAGTGCAGTATTTCAAATTTGCCTGTCATTGATCTCTCTCAGGCATAATGTTGCAGTAGGTTGTCATTGATTGGTTACTATGAGATATTGCAGATCCTATAGTTAAACATAAGGTTTTAGATAGAAAAAGACAGAGTGTTTAAGCACATTTTTTTATAAAATAGTACACAAAAGTAAAGAGATACCTTGATATATTACATTCCTAGTGGAATCCAAAAATCTTTCATGTCCTGAAATACTTAGGTATATCTGATTATTATATTCACAGTTATTCTGTGTGTTAAATCACACTATTATTATCCATAAAAATATTAGTTATGATTATGATAATAATTACTCATATCTCAGACTCTGAGATATTGTTTGCCACGGATACAATAAATATATTCAAGACGCTCTATAGATTAATGGTTACAATATTTATTAGAAATACAATTATTACATTACATTAACAATGCATGACCTATGATAATACTATGAACAACACATCTCTTAATATCTTAGCAGAAAGTCGTTTTACCATTATAATGTACTGGCTATGGTGTAGTGTATTATGTCCATGTGTGTGTGTATTATACATTACCAGCACCCAGAGAGTCACAGGAAAATAGAGACCGAACCCTTCCTGTTGTGCTCCTTATATTTAGTATTAGAAGGCCACCCCCATACTCATATCCTTTTGCCTCTTACTGGTCAGTTTAGGTTTACATGTCTACACAAAGCCACCTGACTGGTCAGCTGCACACACAAAGGGCTTTTCGAGCCACATGGTAATACTGGATGTATCCGGTCAAAGTTACACACCCACCCATGCGTTCTCAAGAATACCATATAAGGTCTTCTGCTAATTCTCTGAATAAAGCTGGGCTTAGTGAAGACCAGCGCCATCATGTGTTCATTCTGCAAATCCATCCACTATTCAGAGTGTACATCCAAGTAGTGGGGAAAAGAAGAATATAGATAGCGTTTCAGCCTTATTTTAAAGCTTGTAATTATTTCCCTATTTCTGAGCAAGGCGTGTTGCAACATGTCCCTTTAAGCCTAGCCTGTATAGTGTTATGGTAACACAGAGGATTTTTCAAGTATTTTACCATTTAAAACCATAGGTAATAACTAGTACTTTATTAATTGAATGTTATTGAAAAAGCATTTTCAAATAATAAGCTTCAATACATTTTGCAATGTGTATATGTCAGTCAAACTTTCTGATCCACCCACTAAGGCCAATCTTGCAAATTGCAGATCATAATAATTGCTGCTTACCCACTCAAGCTCTGAACTGATTATCTTCAGTGCAAGATTCCATTTGCATGGGTAAATCAATACATCTGTGCACAGGTGGGAATCCCTGTATGTTGCGCTCTGACATTACCTACACCCGATTCATCATAAGTATGCTGATTGACAGACATTACAAAATGGCAGTGCTTCCACCAGTTTGTAAACATTATTATCATTGTTTATTTGTAACGCGCCAACATATTCCGTAGCGCTATACATAAGTTAAGTTACAGGCAATGACAAGTTCAAGATTCACACATTGCAATGAATGGAGAGCCCTGTCTTTGAGCTTGGAATCCGGTGTCCATAGCGCTTTCCCTAAAGCACCTTGCAGGATTGAAACTCGCAGACTTACAATCTAAAGGTTGACATTTGTATGTGGTACAGTGGGGAGAGAGTAGTGCTAAGCATGTTAGGGAGGAAGGCTATAGGCTTATTTAAAGAGGTGCGTTTTTAGTCTGGTGAAGTGAGGCAAGGAGTTCCAGAGAATAGGGGCAGCACAAGAAAAGTCATGGAGGCGGCAGTGAGAGGAGGTGACAAGAGTGGTAGAAAGAAGAAGGTCAAATGTTAAAAAACATTTGTTAGAGTACCTATTCAGTGCTACAGTGCAATACAATTATTGTGGGTATTAATAAAATATTCAACATTACTCTAAATAATCTAAAGGGGGCCTTTATCTCTTAAAGCTATTAAAATAGTTTCCATAAATGTATTTTTAAAAAAGAACAGGACAGTCACAAAGATGTTGATATCATTCCATTTAATTATTCTTACCACTCAGTCATCTCTATACATAATAAAGAGGGAATATAGGAATCCATAAAGCTAAATATAATCAAGGTGACAGTTACAGTCTAAACTTTATTATCTACTAGCGACTTGCCCATCAGAAATTACGGCAATACAATTTGAAGGCTGGTAATGCTGTTTGCCACAAATGCAAGGCTCTCCCCCCTATAACTTGCGGGCCTCGCAATGAGCACCTTCGGCGCTTATTGCAAGCCTCTCCAACTGTCTACTTTACGAGCCTTGTGATGAGCAGCTTTGACGCCCATTGCAGACCTCGGCCAACCCACCACTTGGCGCTCCTTGCAAGCTTCTTCCCACTCTCTGACCCCTGTGTCTGTTTCCCCTCTCTCACTTCCATGTGTCTGTTTCCCCCTCTCCTCCTCCCCTCTCTCCCTGCCCTGTGTTTTTCCCCTTATTTCCCTCCCATGTGTCTCTTCTCCCCCCTCTCTCACTTATGTGTCTCTTTCCACCGTCCCCCCTCCCTCCCCTGTGTCTTTCTTTTCTCTCCCTGATCAAGTCTTGCGTGGCTCCGATTGGGCGCCTATCTATCCTTTTTTCAAGCCTTGTGTACCTCGCGATGGGCACCGTTGGTTCTTTTTTCAAAGTCTTGTGGCCCTCGCAATGAGCTCCTAAGTGTTATTGCCTTTGGCCTCTTTTTGAGACTTTTTTTAAACAATTACGGGTTTACGGCCACCATTTGTTTCCTCGCTTAGTTGATTTTATGATCTCCAAAAAATGCCAAATAAACCTCAAATGAGCTTGCAAACTCACACAGGCTCCCTGCCTCTCCCCTGTGCTATGTTTGAGGTTGTAAGTTCATTTTTTAAGTGATTGGCGTCTTTTGGCAGTCTACCGATGGGTTTCGAGTTACAGGCTTGAATAAAATGGCGACCGTTAAAGTCGTATTATTTTGCATGCATCACTCTCATCGCGTGCCTGACAATAAGTGCCTTTGGCGTTTATTGCCAGCCTTTTTCAAAGTCTTGCGGGCCTTTGGCACTTACCTTGGGCCTGGCAATGAGCGCCTTCGGCACTCATGGCCAACCTTTTTCAAAGTCGTGCAGGCCTTTTTCAAAGTCGTGCAGTGCCTACGGCCTTTGGCACTCATTGTGTATGCGCAATCCCATATTTTTTAACATTGCATGACGACAACTCACAATTATGACAACTATTATATGTGACTCAGTTTTGTATGGAAGGGGTTTAACAGCAACACAACCTATATTAAAATGCCAATATTTAAATACATTCTAAATTAATTAAACTACGATAGAAAAACTTTACTTTTGTGAAGTATGCATCAAGCTAAACACATCATCATCTGTGTAAGCAATGGCTATTTCAAGAAAAAAAAACTTTTTAATTTTAGCAGGATCTGTTGGTGCATAGAAGCTGCCATAATAATCATACTTCCTTATCAGTCCACTAGGTGTTACTGAGCAAGGAAACCAACTTGCAAGCTGCCTTCTATTGAGCATGTGTGTGGGGCAATGGGAAGATAGTCAATACTGATATCTTATCTGAATCGACCAAATGTCAACAAATCTTCCTTCTTCGTCCTTTATCTTTAGAACAAATCATAATTATTAGCATCACCCACCCACACAGCCTTCATGCTATCAGGACATGTGAAAGACACAAACATGGAGTTCTTCAGGCTCAATCAAGGATTCCTCAACTAAAGATTTTACTTAAAAGTATATTTTATTCCCACTACATACATGTTAATGTTGTTGTGTTTTTACAAACTTTAGAAACAAATGAAGCTTTTTTAATCTATAGTGGTCCTTTAAAGGATCACTGTACTAAATTTACAAGTAAAGCTCATATGTTTCTTTCCTGTGCATAGACTATAAAACAGTATTCAGTTTCAAATAAATAAAAGTTAATTTTTTTATAAGCTTTTAAGCTGCCTGTTTTCTCCTCAAGTAGAGCTGTGTATCTCTTCCTACCTGTGTCATCAGGGGCTTGGATAGCTCTTCATTTTTGCTGGGCTAAAAATAAAGTCTGACCAGTGTAGGTTCTTCATCAGACTGAGCATGCTCAGTAAAAGAGGGTGGGACTATAATGGCTCTTGCACTGACACTGGGCAGGGCCTGTAGGGGAGCTTCAAGCATGTTATAATAGAGCTGTTAGCTTTATGTAGGCCAGGGGGGTGGAAGTCATATGTCATAAGTCATATGTCAGCCCAGTTTTTTCTAAGCACTATAATAGTCCAGAAATAAGTCAGGTCCCTGATAGATACAGTTAGGATGAGAAAGGAAGTTCTCTTTGAAATCAACAGCTTAAAAGCTAAGAAAATGTGTATACTTTTATTTATTCTACACCTCATACTTTTTTACTATCCTATCTACAGAAAGCAAACACATGAGCTTTACTTTAAATAAACTACAGTAGAATAAATCTACTTTTTGCACTCTCTTCTTTCATCCTCACCAATAGGTCCTTTAGCTCCTCCTCAGTATCAGCCATTAGAGTAGTGTCATCTAAGTTTGTTGATATTTCTTCCAGCAATATTAATTCGACCTTCCACATGATATACTCTGCGTATAAGTTGAATAAAAAAGGTGACAATATACAGCCTTGTCGCACTCCTTTCCTGATATTAAACCACCCTTTGTTCTAAGGTCGGTTCTGACAGGCTTCTTGGACCACATACAAGTTCCCCAGGATCTGGTATTCCCATCTCATTAAGAACCTGTCACATTTTGTTGTAATTCACACAGTCAAAAGCTTTAGAATAGTCTATGAAGGAGAAGTAAATGTTTTTATGGAGCTGTCTTGCATTCTCTATTATCCATCAGACATTGGCAATTTAATATCTTGTGCCTCTTTCTCTGTGGAACCCGGCTTACACATCCAGTAGTTCCTGATCCATATATTGTTGGAGCCAAGCTTGTAGGATCTTAATCATTACCTTGCTGGCATGTGAAATGAGTGCAATGGTTAGATGTTTGTAGCACTCTTTGCACTGCCTATTTTGAGATTGGGATGTAAACTGACCTTTTCCAGTCTACTGGCCACTGTTGAGTTTTCCAAATTTGTTGACATAATGCAAGCAACACTTTCACAGCATCATTATATCATCATCTCTAACTTCCCCAAGATTTGCTGGGAAGGAATCCGGGTGCTAATCGAATAAATGGATTTTCAAAGACATGTTACATTCTATAATCTTGTAAGATTGCAAAAGATCATCTGCTACTTCTTTGTTGTTGTCTGCCTTATGATTCTCTAAGAAGTTCTGGCAAAAACTCTTGAAAGATTTCCATACAACATTTTCAGCCTGGTTCAACTGACTATCAAAGTTCTCATCTTTAATCAGTTGTCTTATTGAGCTCCTACAAAGATCCCCTCTTTAATCTTTGCATCACAGATGTAGGAGTGCCTATTTTGAGATTGGGATGTAAACTGACCTTTTCCAGTCTACTGGCCACTGTTGAGTTTTCCAAATTTGTTGACATAATGCAAGCAACACTTTCACAGCATCATTATGTAGAATTGGGAATAGTTCAGCTAGAATTCCATAAACTCCTACAGCCTTGCTTCAGCAAGGAAACCTAGTGCTCATCTCACGTCACACTCCAAGATGTCTGGCTCCAGCTCATTGGACAAACTATTGAAGTTATCAGTGCTATAAAGATCCTCCCTGTACTGATCTTCAGTGTATTTCTGCCACCTCTTCTATATCTGATCTGCTTTTGTTAAGTCCCTACCATTTTTGTATTTTATCACGCCGACTTTGGCATGAAAGGTTCCTTTGAGATCCCCAATTTTCAGGAAAAGATCTTTTGCATCATTCTGTTAGCTATCCTCTGGAATTATGCATTCAGTTGGACAAATCTCCACTACCTTTCACTTTCCATCATTCCTGGGCTACTTTCAAAGCCTCATATGATAGCCGGTATCTTCCTAGTTTTCTTTCTTTTGGGGATATTTTTTGTTGCTATTTCCTGGATAATATTGCAAATTTGTGTCCAAAGTTATTTAGGCATTCTATCTCCCATGTCTAGTCTCTTAAATCTATTATTTACCTCCATTGCATATTCACAGGAGATATTATTTATTTTCTATCTGCGTGGTCTTATGATTTTCCCAATTTTTTTCAGTATAATTTTGTACTTTGCAATAAGAATCTAATGATCTGAGCCCCAGTCAGATCCAGGACATGTTTTAGTTGACTGTATAGATCTCCTCCATCTTTGGCTACAAAGCATATAGTGAAGCTGATTTCTATATTGTCCATCTGGTGATGTCCATGTGTATAGTCATCTCTGATGCTGTTGAATGAGGGTGTTTGTTATCACTAGAATTATACCAAACTCTGACCTGCTTCATTTTGTACTCCAAAGCCAAACTTACCAGTTATTCCAGGTATCTTTTGGTTCCTTACTTTAGCATTCCAATCTACTATAAACAGAGCAACATCTATTCTTGGTGTTATATCTATGATGTGTTGAGTGTCTCTTCAGCATCCATGGTTGGAACATAATTCCCCTAAAATTTAGAAGTATAGGATTTTCTCCTGTATTTTCTATCAGGAACATCCCTCTTAAGGGTCCAACAATATTCAGCAAGCATTGCTGGACTCCACGTGCCCTGGTATCGCTTTTCCATTTTAGAAATGTCCTGTTGGAATCGTTCACCATGTTCATCTCTGACTTCCCCAAGATTTGCTGGGAAGGAATCCGGGTGCTAATCGAATAAATGGATTTTCAAAGACATGTTACATTCTATAATCTTGTAAGATTGCAAAAGATCATCTGCTACTTCTTTGTTGTTGTCTGCCTTATGATTCTCTAAGAAGTTCTGGCAAAAACTCTTGAAAGATTTCCATACAACATTTTCAGCCTGGTTCAACTGACAATCAAAGTTCTCATCTTTAATCAGTTGTCTTATTGAGCTCCTACAAAGATCCCCTCTTTAATCTTTGCATCACAGATCCTTGGGAATTTTTTTCTTAAATATGTAAATCCAGGTCCACTTTGATCCATCGCTATGACAAAGTTCTTCATAAGACCAAGCTTTATATGGAGTGGGGGTAGATACACTTTTTCTAAATCAAAGAGTGGTGTATTGACAACATTCTTCTTTCCTGGAGTTAGTGAGTTCACAAAGAAAAAAACTGTACTTTGTGTAACCAAGTTGTAGTACAAGCAAAAGAGCGATTACTTTCAAGTAACCATAGATATTCTATTTGCATTCTATTATTTTCAAGCACGAGTTTCATGCTCTCATAAGTTTCTTTGATATTGGCAGCATGAGCTAGTGGAACTCATGGAAACTAATTTCCTTTGTGGAGAAGCACAGCTTTCAAGCTAACTTCAGAAGAATTGATAAATAAACGCCAATCCTCTATTTTGTACTCATGACCAAGTGCTTCCATGGCAGAATAAACATCACTGCAAAAAACAAGTTCATCTTCAAGGGAAAAGAAATCCGTAAAGTCACTATGCTTATCTCTAAAAAAACAAACTTATTGGTTTCCTTATGGAGAAGATTCCAGCCTTTCAATCTGGAGCCTAAAAGTTCTGCTTGCGTTTTAGATAGGTTCAAGTCTCGTAGATAGGTTCAAGTCGAGGACAAAGTCAATGAGATCTCCTTGGGTAAGGAAATGTGGTTGTAACAATGAACAGGAAGCCTCAAAAGTTTAATCATCACCATGCGCTACAGGATCTTTTTCTTGTTCATCATCACTAAGTATTACTTCTTCTGCACAAGCAATTCTTCACTATGCAGCACTGGCCGATGGTAAGTTCGGTGTGCTTTGATTTAGAACTGATGCCTGAAATGTTTGAAAGACAAAAGTAACAATCTGTGGAGTGATCTTTTTGTTCTCGCCAAATCATTGTAACAGCAACATTCATGCGCAGAGAACCCCTTGACCAACTTGTGAAAAGTCTGAAACAGGTACGACAACAAAAATGAGGGGCCCAACTTTCATTTGGTCATTGACCTTGCATCCAAAGTAAAGCTTATAACACTTCTTAATAAGTGGAGTAAAACCACGTTTATGATTTTTAAATATCACCTCACCGCAAATGTAGCAAAATGAGACCAAATGATTAATACAATTTCTTGGCATTGTTCAACTTCATATTATGAACATAAAATGTGCATAGAACTACACAAATAACAGATACTCACAGCATTTGATGTTTCAAGAACAAACTCCACCGACAGAATATGACTCAACTGTTTATTACTCTGGGCCCTTTTCATATTGACTAATCAGTAGAATTTACCGCAATTAAAAATAATACTAGGATTTTACTGATGAAAAATTAACATATCTTAATGTTATATGAATGGGTTATATAGGACAATGTATTATATTAAAGATGACGTAACTTTAATACTATGGGTGAACAATTCTGAGACCATTTTCAAAATCAGTGCGATAAATTATCCTTTTTGCTCAACCCTTATTTGCTCTAAGACAAAATCTTTGTTGACCAGTGTTATTGCCAAAATATACTGAGCCTATCTGTGACCATCTCCTCCCCCCAAAAAAGTTATATCTTAATATCTATATGAATGAAAAGGTACAGATCAATCCCATGTGACCCACAAAGGGTTCCTCCTACCTGGAAGGCATTGCTTAAATTCAGCTTAGCCCCAAAGCTGACTTTACTACCAGTGTATTACTCATTATGTAATATATCATGGTATTAAGAATCACAAACTGATTGACAATGCATGTATGATATTTTTTTATTATCACACTATAACACTGTAGTTGAGACATCACATTGTATGTTAATTGCACACATATTACTTGGTATTAAATGGCCAGGTATGCAAAATTCAATGCTAAGACATGATTAATGTTGTAAGGTTTACATATAAATTTGTAGGTCAAGTAAGTAGATGTTAAAATATGGGGCTCTAAAATTAATCAGGTGTGACTTAGCATTTGTTTAGAATCAGTGTTTAATAGAGTGAACAGCAATGTGCTTTGTTTCAATATTTACATTTGTAGAGGGCTGGGTTTGGCATTAGATAGGCTTCTTTTATGCTTTAGGATGTGTACATCTTATCTTTAGTTTGTTTAGGTTCCTGTAAAAAGCTTATGTAGGTTTTTTTCTTGTACTGGGTTTATATTTTTTTTTTATTTTTTTTTTACGTAAAGCATGTAATGGCTGCGGGGATTTAGTTGTAAGATTTCTTAAGGGAGTGATGTAATCGAGCCACTGGAAATATTGTATAAGGACTTTTCTGTTTGCCTTCCTCTCGATCAATTAATAATTAACAAATAATCTGCATACTGCAGATCAGAGGAATTCTTTTAAGGTTAAACTTGACTTTTTTTAACCTCAGCTACTATGCACTATGTAACTATTGAGATAATAATTTCCTACATTTAATTATTTGTAATCTGCAGTTATATATAAATCTAAATGTTTTACAGTATTGTTAATAGTTCATATGACAACACTGGATCATTAGTCAGTTTTATTTGTTTTTGAAAGGATCCAGGCAGTTTAATATATGCTGTTGATCTAGGCCCTCATTCAATTGCAACTTGGCCAATTGAATAGGGGTCTAAATAAGCACATAACATACTTTTTTTAAAGAAGTTTTTAGTTAGTGAAAATCTTGCTTTTGGATAGATATTTACTAACTAAAAACTTCTCTAAAAAATATATGCTATGTGCTTATTTAGAACCCTATTCAATTGGCCAAATCGCAATTGAATGAGGGCCTTATTGTATAAGGAGGTAATATATATATATTTTAAAAACTTTTTTTCAATACTGCAAACATATCCTATGAAATGCCTTTTCAGCTTCTAGTGATAAAATGGTCAACAATCTGTCTTCACAAATATATGTAAGCAAAAACACAATTTAAACATTGCCTGTTGTTTTAAAGGGGGAAAAAAGCTCCTTTCTGAAATGAGAATCTGGGAATCTGATTATTTTCTGGAACAATACCTTCCCCTTTTAGCTATCTAACATAAACTTATAGGCCTTTTTTGTTTACCCCTTGTTTTCTGTTGAATATGCTGTCACATAATTTTGCAGTGAGTCTAACTGCCCTTGCTATGAAGAACCCTTACATTTTACTGTTTAAAGAACTAATTTTGGAAATATGCTCACCTAAATCCTTGTCTAGCTACATTTTATTATAAACAGTATCAAGAGGACAGACCTGGTGGACAGGCCAATGCATAGATCCAACCGATTAGGTCCTCTCCTCTGCTGGTGTTTGTGTATTGGTGCTATGGATTCCCATTTTTCTCAGCTCAAACAGCACTTATTCTCAGATGGCTAAAGTTCCCTTTATGACTGTCACTGTTGCCACGGAAACCTGTAACACCATAACCCTTCACCTCTAGATTCTCTCCGATTAAAGTTGTTACTACAATCACTCTCCCCCACCAGTCACCAGGCAATTCAAGACCCCAAACAGGCCATGGGCAACTGAAGATATGAGGTGTCCAATAGCTTGGAGAGGCCATCAGTTGTTCTGATGAGCTCTACCCTGCCTATATCGGATAGTAATGTTATGAGTCTGCAGGGCTAGGTTCCATCTTACAGGTGACCATTGTCCCCAGCACATAAAGCTAGGGCTGTTGTCACTTCAGGGCTCCAGATGATTGCCAGTAGCTCCTCAATAGTGGCAAAGTTGACCTCTGGGAGCAACAGCTTACAGCTCAGGCAAATAACTAGGACACGGGAAGGTTCAGGTCCACTCTACCAGCTGGGGCATTCTTTTTTTGGTGAGGCCAGTCTGTGGCTTTGCCAGAGTACTGTAAGGAATAATAAATTGGCGGGAAGGCTACTGTGGTCTGCTCTTGCCAGACCCTTCCACTCCCTACTCTGTGTCCTAGGTACTGCACCTCCACCCTAAAACTGGAGGTGGTACTTGTCAGGGTGAATGGTCAACCCTGCATGCTGGATTCGACCCAGGACTTAGCTAGTATGCGCTACTATGGCTGAATATGGCAATGTTATTAAGTTACAGTGGGGAAGAGTCAGGGTTAAGGACCCAGTGAACCAGTAGGTCTGTCCTACCTGGTCAGGTCAAGAACAAGCTTACGTTTCAACTTAGCACCTCCTCATGCTTCTGTAGCTGATTAGGTGAAAAGTCAGCCAGGATAAGAAAAACAGTGAACTTGTCAGCAAGTGCAAGCATGTCTAGAACCTCAGAATATTCCCCTTCTGCTAGGCATATGACCATTACTTTTGGATTTCCAACTCTGATACAGCTTTAGCATATTCACATGGATCATCTTCTCAGTCTTCTGTTGCTCATTTACGGCAACCACATAACATTAATACCTGCTGGCCTATCTTGCATTCCCTAGCCCTGGCTTTCTGATAATGCCAGCACTTCTGCTTTCCTTGGACTGCAAGCAGATGCTCATTGGCAAGCCCAGACAGTGTATACAACTTATCTCTGAGCTATAGCACATATGGCACTACAGAGAGTTGCTCCCCCTGGTGATGCCCCTCCCAAAACTCCTGTAAAATGTCCATAGGCAACACCACTCACCTGTACAAGAGTTCAAATGGGGATAACCCCATGGACACTTGAGGGACCTCTCTGTAGGGAAAAATGAAGTAGAGAAGCAACTTTTCTCAATCATTCTCCTGGTCCTCAAAGTATCTAATTATAGCCTTTGAGGTGATATTAACACTCTCACACCAGTCAATTTGTCTGGGGATGATAGGTAGTCTTCCACAACTGGATCACACCAAACTGCTGGGTTAGCCTAGCCATAAACTGTGTACCTTTTACTGACAAAACTTAACTCAGGAACCAAACCTGGGTAAAGATGGCTACCAAGGCACCAGCCACTATTACTGCTGTAATGCTACAACTTCTGGATACCTGTCAGCATAATCCACCACAGTGAGGATGTATCTTTTGCCCGACTCACTAGCCCTGGCAAGAAGGCCAATGATATCTACTGGTGGAAGGGAATTTATTTAATGGGCATGGGCTGCAAATAATCCCAGGGCACTCGTCCATGGCTACCAAAGCACTGACAAATATAACACTAGACACAGAAACAGTGACATCTTGTTATACTCTGGGCCGATAGAAGGCCTGAGTCAGGCATTGGCGAGTGCAGCAATTGCCTTGGTACCCTGCTAACTGAATGTAAAAGGCAATGACTAGCAGGGCTGCCCGGTAGCATTTAGGGAATATCAGATGTAGTAGCACCCTTCAAGGCTGCTTGTCCATCTGTGGGTCTGTCACCCTATACAACAGGTCGCCATTCCAAATATACCTTTTTTCCTTAGTTCCTGCTTCTCCAGGCAATGTCCTTGACCTGACCGCCTCTAAAGCAGGATCCTACTTTACCTCCCACTTAAATTTAGCTGGATCTGCTCATGGCAGTAACCTTTAGTTAGAATCTAGCATGCTGCAGGTTGTGCTGGCTCTGGCTCCTCTCACTGGCAGTGGCCTGTTTGGCTTGGCTTCTGGTCACCAAGGCCACCTAACAACACTCCATGAGCCACAAATAAATCCACAACAATACATTGGTGGGGAGCCTGGTCATGGCTCCCATCTCTTTCATGCCCTTGCAAGTGCCCCAGTCGATATGGAACTGGACTAAGGAGATGGATAGCTGCTGGCCCCCAGCTACCACAATGTCCACACACTTCTTCAGATCAGTGGAGGAGCTCACCAGATCTGGGTGGATCAGGGACAAAAACAATCCGGTGTCCCTAAATCTCTTTGTGGGTTTGCCATCCACCATAATAAGCTGGACATGGCAACTCTGTTAGTATCCTGCAGGTAACTGGAAAGAGGCTCCGTAGAGCCAAAAAAACAAACTGGCACTCCAGGGTGACATACCCTCTTTCTTACACATAGGACAAGGTGAGGGGAACCTCTGAGATTCCTAGGCAGACATAGGCACAATTCTTCTACAGATGCCCCAAACTAGTGCACCTTCTCCTGAACTCCTGCATTCTTAGCGGCTGATAGGGCAATAGTGAATGGCCATGGGGCCATGGAGTCAAATAAGACTGAGGTTAAAGCTGTGGTCCAGGCTGAGCTATTAGACTGGGGAACACTAGTGTGGGGGAGACACTCTAACTTCTTCCTTGGTCACCCTTTACTGGTCTGCTAGGAGGCCAGCCTCTTCTGCAGTCTTGAGTTGGAAGTCTTAGACCCAGACTCTCAACCTGGGCAGCCTTCTCAACGCTTTGTACCTGGTGCCCCTTCTACCACCCATCACAAGCATGGAGAAGCTTCCACACCAGCTCCCCATCCTATGCACCCCAGTAGACTGTGCTGACTCACCCACTAAGTCAGCCCACCAGGAGTATGACCCAGTCCTCATATTTGACATTTTGCAGTTAGCAATGGAGCTCAAAGTACTGCAGAAAACTGTCAATTCCCCCCCCCCCCCCCCATATCATCAGCACCTACTGTCATGAGCTCCTTAAACTCATAAACTTTTTTTGGAAATGGCAACTTGACTTTGATGGACACTACCCATGTGTCTATTCTAATAGCCATAAGAGTTGTTGGAAGTACTATATTGCTTGCATACTTGTATTGTGTAATATGTTTCCCCAAGTTCTGGTGGTATGCCCCAGGTACCTAAGATCCCTTTTCACCACATCATTTGAGTGATTTTTTTATTTTGTGCAGTTACATTATGTGTAGAGTGTGTTTTAGGTCATAACTATTACATTGGGCTAATAGAAATATATTCAGGTTGGTACCACCAGTAGACACCTCCAGTAGCCAACCGCGAGACCCAGGTCACTCTCAGCCCCAGGACGGGGCTATGGTTCTGGACGGGTTCAAATTTGTGGTAAGTGGTAAGCTCCATAGACTTCACTGGGTGATCGACAGGCCGATTAAGTCACCAAGTATTCTTAACATATCTGTGAAAACAGAACTTGAAATACTTTGTTTCCATAGAGCAGAGTCAAGTGGTGTTAAGTGTTTTGCAAGTGATACTCATCTGATCCTTTGTCTTGTGGTTCACCACAAATTAGGAAGTACTCAAACTTAATCATTGCTCATTACTCCCGATTCAATGTAATAGGAGGCCCAAATTGCTAAAATTGATACAGAGGCCAAAACTCAGCCCCTGAAAGTGTATACACCCATGAGCTGCTATAACCACCCTAGTCAACTACCCTCTAAAAATATTGCCAGGCTTACTTTTACACCTCTTTGCCACTAACTTTTCATTATTTTAGCCAACCTAATCGTTTATTTTTATTTTTTTGTTTTTTTAAGCCTTGTTATGTTCCTTGTCAGCAGATAATGGTGCTTCTCACTCATTTAAATAATCATGACATTCTCATTTTCTATTGGTTTCTCATCTTGGTTTTGGGTCCTACACTGAAATCTCTTGTGGAAAAGGCAGGATTTATGGATGTGAGCTGAGTGCGATATTATTGCTAGTGAAAAGATTAGAATTAAATGAGTAATGTAGGGAAAGAAGCTCCCGTCGATATACGGTTATAGCGCAACATAGATTGCTCTATTAGCATGGGGCCCTAAAATGTTAACACCTGATTTATTAATAGATAAATGTGGTGAATGTCTTCTAAAAGGTTCTTTGAAGAACTAAATTTGTTAACTGGCAAAATGTTAACTGGCAGAATTGGTATTATGTAGGCAGTGACAATTAAGAAACAGTTAGAATATATGTGATGCATGAGAATGGTTAAAAGACTACTCTAAGAGTATAATTAAAAGAATAATATTGTAAATGTAGTTGTTAATAGAAAAACATGTTGCTGATAATTTGCCAGTTTCTGGAGTTTTTGTTGCAAGCTGACTGCATCAGAGCGGGGGAAGGTGGCAGGTGTCTAAAATATCCAATAATTTAAGCAAATTCAGCACTCCTCTCCCTTCTCCCCTCCACTGATAAATAAAGATAAGCCAAACCTTAAGCTTCAAGACGAAGAAACTATTGGAAGTCAGACAAGATTGAACATTCTACAAACATAGAGCTTGATTACATGGCCCCTGTAGTATCTCCCGCAAGGCTGGCTTGTATCTAAGGGAGTTCTTAGCAGAGAATTTAAGTAGCTATAACATGTCCACTGAAGGCTATTTCTTTAGACTCTCAAGAGTCCTTATGAGTTACTTAAGCAAATGCAAGCATGCAGTTGCTTGTCGGAGCACTTTAATTAACATATCAGCCCCAATAAAGTCACAAAACATCAGTACATTTTGCAACATTGGAACTATATAGCTACATGTTTCATACTCAAACATAGTAACATTGGTGTGATTTATTATTCTTGCCCATGAACATAGCAGTTTAGACACAGTTTAGACACCTCCTATTATATGTTGATTTCTAACATTAAATAGCAGGGCATACACAGGTGAGTTGGTGACAGATGAGTATGTATTAACCACTGGTGCTCTGTTTTAATCAGATATGACATAACATTAGTTGTGTGTCATTGCTTGATTGTATGAGCATATATTTGTAATTGACACTGCGGTTTAGTCTGTTGTTCATTAGTATTCTTGTATAGGGCTTGATTAACTTTAGAAAGGCTTCTTCTGTGCTTTGTGCATGCAAAATACTAGTCTTTGTACTTGTACTGGGACACTCATAGCTCTTAACTATCCTGTAAGGGTTTTTCTAAGGGGATAATCTGCTCTAGTGGGAGATTACAGATACAAGTAAGGATTTGTCTCACTGTGACCACTCACAATGCCTTACAAGGACACTTAGACCCTTATTCAATTGTAACCTAAAAACTGAGGGCCCTATTAAATTCTCCCTCGTAGTTCTCTCGGTGCTCGCAAAAGGCAGTTTTCCTGCTGTTTGCGAGAACCGAATCTCTCGCAGCCTGCTTTACGATATGACTGCGAGAAAATGGCCGAGAATAGGCTCCGAGAGAGCTACGTAGCCTTAAATCTATGCACGAGTCTCGCATATCGTAAGAATCCCTACGTGGACAAAAAGTCCACGCAAGGGATCCGAAAGCCTCTACGTGCTGCCTCGGAACAGCCCGAGACAGCAGTGTGAGGCTCCCCCCTGCACCCTATACACATCCCCATGCTGCAGGGGTCTCTATCGGGACCCCTGCAGCACCCCCACATTAACCCCTTGCAGCGGGGGTCCCCGATCTGCATAGATCAGGCCCCCCGCTGCATTTAAAACTTTTAAATTTCCCGCCGCGGCTCCTTAAAGGGACCGCGGCACACTATTACCCAATCCCGGCCGCGGCACTTAAAATTAACCCCCCTCTATGCTGGGGGTCCCCATCGGGACCCCCGAAGTGTCCCCACATAAACCCATTGCAGGGGGGGGCCCCGATCTGCATAGATCAGGCCCCCCGCTGCATTTAAAACTTTTAAATTCCCCGCCGCGGCTCCTTAAAGGGACCGCGGCACACTATTACCTAATCCCGGCCGCGGCACTTAAAATTAACCCCCCTCTATGCTGGGGGTCCCCATCGGGACCCCCGAAGTGTCCCCACATAAACCCCCTGCAGCGGGGGGCCCCGATCGGCACCGATCGTGACCCTGCTGCAATTCAATTTTAAATTTCCCGCCTCGCGGGTCCTCAAAGGACCGTAAAGGTCCTGAAAGGACTCGCACTAAAAATATTAACCCCAGGCAACTATAATTACCCCATTAACTCATGGTGGTCAATCCAGACCACCATAAGGCTCTAATTAACCCATTAACTCATGGTGGTCAATCCAGACCACCATAAGGCCTAAATTAACCCATTAACTCATGGTGGTCAATCCAGACCACCATAAGGCTCTAATTAACCCATTAACTCATGGTGGTCAATCCAGACCACCATAAGGCTCTAATTAACCCATTAACTCATGGTGGTCAATCCAGACCACCATAAGGCCTAAATTAACCCATTAACTCATGGTGGTCAATCCAGACCACCATAAGGCTCTAATTAACCCATTAACTCATGGTGGTCAATCCAGACCACCATAAGGCTCTAATTAACACATTAACTCATGGTGGTCAATCCAGACCACCATAAGGCCTAAATTAACCCATTAACTCATGGTGGTCAATCCAGACCACCATAAGGCTCTAATTAACCCATTAACTCATGGTGGTCAATCCAGACCACCATAAGGCTCTAATTAACCCATTAACTCATGGTGGTCAATCCAGACCATCATAAGGCCTAAATTAACCCATTAACTCATGGTGGTCAATCCAGACCACCATAAGGCTCTAATTAACCCATTAACTCATGGTGGTCAATCCAGACCACCATAAGGCCTAAATTAACCCATTAACTCATGGTGGTCAATCCAGACCACCATAAGGCTCTAATTAACCCATTAACTCATGGTGGTCAATCCAGACCACCATAAGGCTCTAATTAACCCATTAACTCATGGTGGTCAATCCAGACCACCATAAGGCCTAAATTAACCCATTAACTCATGGTGGTCAATCCAGACCACCATAAGGCTCTAATTAACCCATTAACTCATGGTGGTCAATCCAGACCACCATAAGGCTCTAATTAACCCATTAACTCATGGTGGTCAATCCAGACCACCATAAGGCTCTATTTAACCCATTAACTCATGGTGGTCAATCCAGACCACCATAAGGCCTAAATTAACCCATTAACTCATGGTGGTCAATCCAGACCACCATAAGGCTCTAATTAACCCATTAACTCATGGTGGTCAATCCAGACCACCATAAGGCTCTAATTAACCCATTAACTCATGGTGGTCAATCCAGACCACCATAAGGCCTAAATTAACCCATTAACTCATGGTGGTCAATCCAGACCACCATAAGGCTCTAATTAACCCATTAACTCATGGTGGTCAATCCAGACCACCATAAGGCTCTAATTAACCCATTAACTCATGGTGGTCAATCCAGACCACCATAAGGCCTAAATTAACCCATTAACTCATGGTGGTCAATCCAGACCACCATAAGGCTCTAATTAACCCATTAACTCATGGTGGTCAATCCAGACCACCATAAGGCCTAAATTAACCCATTAACTCATGGTGGTCAATCCAGACCACCATAAGGCTCTATTTAACCCATTAACTCATGGTGGTCAATCCAGACCACCATAAGGCTCTATTTAACCCCATCAGTCCCATAAGGGTATATTATTACCATTATGGGCCTGTTACAACCCAACATTAACCACATAAGTGCCATGATGGTCCTCAAGGACCATCATGACACTAACTACAAACACTACACTATAACCCCCAATAAACCATTTAATCTAAACTAACCCCCCTCTACACTAATCTATTAACACTTACACTACCTACCTACACTACCTACCCCCTAATAAACCTTCCCACCACTCTAATTACAAAAAATAAAAAACCTACAGCACAGAAAACAAAAAACCTACAGTACAAAAAACAAAAAAACCTACAGTACAGAAAACAAAAAACAATTACAACCCCACCCCCCACTACAGAAAACAAAAAAATACATTACAACCCCACCCCCCACTACAGAAAATAAAAAAATTACACACCTGAAAAGGAAAGACAGATAAACACAATACAATACATACATATAATACATTACATACATTACATACAATACATGACATTACATATAATATATTAAATATAATATATTACATATAATATATTACATATAATACATTACATACATTACATACAATACATGACATTACATACATTACATATAATATATTAAATATAATATATTACATATAATATATTACATATAATATATTACATATAGTCCTAATCAAATACCCCCTATCTATCTAACATACAATCTATTTAATTTAAAATAAATCCTAACTATATCAAATACATCCCCCTATCTATCTAATATACAAAAAATCCTAACTACATACACAGACCATTATTCTAAAGTAAAATAAAATAATTACAGTCCTAACTACATACACAGACCCTAATTCTAAGCTAAAATCAATAAATTAAGACCACTTACCTTTAAGATGTTGCTTCAGATCACTAACCTATGGGTCAAACAAAAAATAAAAATTAGTACAAAACATTAACATCAAATAAATAAACATTCTATACATTCTAAATATTCAACTCACCTTTACAGCATGTCCAGTCACTGTTTAGCTCTTCCGGCGCGGCCCTGTTAAAAAAAAAACACAATACATGAATACATGAATACAATATATAAACAATAAATAAAATACACAAATAAACATCTAAATATACATTTCACTTACCTACCCGCGATGTCCCCGGCCTTCTCTCCTTCAGCCCGGGCTGGGCCGCGGAACCATTCGCGCTCTAAAAAAAAAAAAGAAAAAAAACTAACGGAGGTCTGCACTGGCAGACCTCCCCGACGCTACTGAACCTCCCGGAGTCGTTTCCGGGAGGAAATTGGCATTGGCGGCTTGTGATTGGCTGAAAAAGCTGTCTATCAATTTCAGCCAATCAAAAGTCGTCAATGTGTGAGCCAATCAGGATGGGATACACCCCAATATCCCACCCTGATTGGCTTAAACACTTGTCTATCTTTCTGGGAACCAATCACAACGCTCAGATGCCTTCAGCCAATCACTATGGGATACACCCCCACGGAGTGATTGGTAGAAGACATCTGCGCATCCTGATTGGCTCCTACATTGACGACTTTTGATTGGCTGACAGCTTTTTCAGCCAATCACAAGCCGACAATGCCAATTTCCTCCCGGAAACGACTCCGGGAGGTTCAGTAGCGTCGGGGAGGTCTGCCAGTGCAGACCTCCGTTAGTTTTTTTTTTTTTTTTTTTTAGAGCGCGGATGGTTCCGCGGCCCAGCCGGGGCTGAAGGAGAGAAGGCCGGGGACATCGCGGGGAGGTAAGTTCAATGTATATTTAGATGTTTATTTGTGTATTTTATTTATTGTTTATATATTGTATTCATGTATTCATGTATTGTGTTTTTTTTTTTTAACAGGGCCGCGCCGGAAGAGCTAAACAGTGACTGGACATGCTGTAAAGGTGAGTTGAATATTTAGAATGTATAGAATGTTTATTTATTTGATGTTAATGTTTTGTACTAATTTTTATTTTTTGTTTGACCCATAGGTTAGTGATCTGAAGCAACATCTTAAAGGTAAGTGGTCTTAATTTATTGATTTTAGCTTAGAATTAGGGTCTGTGTATGTAGTTAGGATTTTTTGTATATTAGATAGATAGGGGGATGTATTTGATATAGTTAGGATTTATTTTAAATAAAATAGATTGTATGTTAGATAGATAGGGGGTATTTGATTAGGACTATATGTAATATATTATATGTAATGTATGTAATGTCATGTATTGTATGTAATGTATGTAATGTATTATATGTAATATATTATATGTAATATATTATATTTAATATATTATATGTAATATATTATATTTAATATATTATATTTAATGTATGTAATGTCATGTATTGTATGTAATGTATGTAATGTATTGTGTTTATCTGTCTTTCCTTTTCAGGTGTGTAATTTTTTTTATTTTCTGTAGTGGGGGGTGGGGTTGTAATGTATTTTTTTGTTTTCTGTAGTGGGTGGTGGGGTTGTAATTTTTATTTTTTCTGTACTGTAGGTTATTTTGTTTTTTGTACTTTAGGTTTTTTCTTTTCTGTGCTGTAGGTTTATTGTTTTTTGTAATTAGAGTGTTGGGGAGGTTTATTAGGGGGTAGGTAGTGTAGGTAGGTAGTGTAAGTGTTAATAGATTAGTGTAGAGGGGGGTTAGTTTAGATTAAATGGTTTATTGGGGGTTATAGTGTAGTGTTTGTAGTTAGTGTCATGATGGTTCTTGAGGACCATCATGGCACTTATGTGGTTAATGTTGGGTTGTAACAGGCCCATAATGGTAATAATATACCCTTATGGGACTGATGGGGTTAAATAGAGCCTTATGGTGGTCTGGATTGACCACCATGAGTTAATGGGTTAAATAGAGCCTTATGGTGGTCTGTATTGACCATCATGAGTTAATGGGTTAATTTAGGCCTTATGGTGGTCTGGATTGACCACCATGAGTTAATGGGTTAATTTAGGCCTTATGGTGGTCTGGATTGACCACCATGAGTTAATGGGTTAAATAGAGCCTTATGGTGGTCTGGATTGACCACCATGAGTTAATGGGTTAATTTAGGCCTTATGGTGGTCTGGATTGACCACCATGAGTTAATGGGTTAAATAGAGCCTTATGGTGGTCTGGATTGACCACCATGAGTTAATGGGTTAATTTAGGCCTTATGGTGGTCTGGATTGACCACCATGAGTTAATGGGTTAAATAGAGCCTTATGGTGGTCTGGATTGACCACCATGAGTTAATGGGTTAATTTAGGCCTTATGGTGGTCTGGATTGACCACCATGAGTTAATGGGTTAATTTAGGCCTTATGGTGGTCTGGATTGACCACCATGAGTTAATGGGTTAAATAGAGCCTTATGGTGGTCTGTATTGACCACCATGAGTTAATGGGTTAATTTAGGCCTTATGGTGGTCTGTATTGACCATCATGAGTTAATGGGGTAATTATAGTTGCCTGGGGTTAATATTTTTAGTGCGAGTCCTTTCAGGACCTTTACGGTCCTTTGAGGACCCGCGAGGCGGGAAATTTAAAATTGAATTGCAGCAGGGTCACGATCGGTGCCGATCGGGGCCCCCCGCAGCAGGGGGTTTATATGGGGACACTTCGGGGGTCCCGATGGGGACCCCCAGCATAGAGGGGGGTTAATTTTAAGTGCCGCGGCCGGGATTGGGTAATAGTGTGCCGCGGTCCCTTTAAGGAGCCGCGGCGGGGAATTTAAAAGTTTTAAATGCAGCGGGGGGCCTGATCTATGCAGATCGGGGCCCCCCCCTGCAATGGGTTTATGTGGGGACACTTCGGGGGTCCCGATGGGGACCCCCAGCATAGAGGGGGGTTAATTTTAAGTGCCGCGGCCGGGATTGGGTAATAGTGTGCCGCGGCCCCTTTAAGGAGCCGCGGCGGGGAATTTAAAAGTTTTAAATGCAGCGGGGGCCTGATCGGTGCCGATCGGGGACCCCCGCTGCAAGGGGTTAATGTGTGGGGGCTGCGGGGGTTCCTATGGACCCCTGCAGCAAGGTGTTCATGTGAGGACACTTCGGGGGTCCCGACAGGGACCCCCGCATTGAGGGGGGGTTCATTTTAGGTGCCTAGGGGGGGGTTTGGAGTACCCCCCACGGCAGGGCTTATGTGGGGGACTGCCGCGGAGGTCCATTTTAGGACCCCCGCAGCACTTGATGAGGAGTGGGAGCCTGCGATATCATCTCGCAGGCTGTCACTCCTCATGTACATTTACGCAGTGTAGATACGTACGGCCCTGCTGCGTAGCTCATACGTTGCTCGCAGCAGGGCTAATTTAATAGCATTGTAAGTTAGAGAAACTTTGCAGTACG
The DNA here is from genome assembly GCA_027410445.1 of Discoglossus pictus. Lineage (NCBI taxonomy): Eukaryota > Metazoa > Chordata > Amphibia > Anura > Alytidae > Discoglossus > Discoglossus pictus. The sequence continues at coordinate 266,802,810 of CM050166.1, read as the reverse complement.
TAGGGCTTAAGTAGAAGCCTCTTATTTACGAGGCTGGAATTTAATAGGGCCCTGAACGTTTGACTGTGGGTCAAATTGTTTCTAAACATTTAGATGTATTCAATTGTCTCTAAACCGTAATTTCAGGCTCACAGCCTGCACACGCAAACCATGAATTTGTAAGTAGGATTTCAGGGGTCATGATCATACTTTTTAGACAGAGCCAAAAGTAAAAAAGACTTCTTGACATCAGTAAAGCATTAATACACAAAAATAAGTAATGTTTGCCGATCGGGTTGCATTTAAGCAATCTTGAAATACATTAAAGCATCGGTTTAGGTCCATGAAAAAACATAAACATCGGCATATACCATGTGGAAATAAAATTAATAGGAGTAAATCACATCCCATGTGGCTTAACAATGACTTAAAGATCATGATAAGGAAAAAAAACATGCATTTAAATTATACAAGAAGGAGGGAACAGAGGCAGCTTTATGTGAATATAAGGAAATAAACAAGGCTTGCAAAAAGGCTATTAGACTGGCTAAAATAGAAAATGAGAAGTTAGTTGCAAGGGAGAGTAAGACTAACCCTAAAATATTTTTAAATATATTAATGGGAAGAAGGCAAGGAACATTACAATGTGACACAGGGCGTCTGATAATTAGTGACCAGGAAAAGGCAGATGAGCTGAATAGGTTATTTTCTTTGGTATATACAAGGGAGGTACCAGTAGTTAACACAGATAGAAATCCAAATTATTATGGAGAAAATAAATGTTAATAAAGCCCCAGGTCCTGATGCAATACATCCAAGGGTACTGAGGGAACTGGGCTCTGTAATAGCCAAACCATTATATCTAATTTTTCAAGACTCACTCGCCACAAGGTCGCAACCAGATGACCGTCGAAAAGCAGAGGTGATACCTATATTTAAGGAGGGAGCAAGAGAAAATACAGGGAACTATAGACCTGTAAGCCTCACATCTGTAGTTGGGAAGCATTTAGAAGGGTTAATAAGAGATAATATACAAGAATATGTCTATCTGAACAAGATCATAAGTAGGAGTCACCAGAGATTTATGAATGAAAGGTCATGTCAGACCAATCTAATTAGTTTCTATGAGGAGGTTAGTGGGAAATTGGATCAGGGTAGTCTTTTTGGATTTTGCAAAGGCTTTTGATACAGTGCCACATGGGAGACTATTGGGCAAACGTAGAGATACAGGAATTGCTGTTAATTTCTGCTCATGGATCGAGAGGTGGCTAAAAGACAGGAAGCAAAGAGTAAATGGAACATACTCTGATTGGACTAAAGTGGTAAGCGGGGTTCCTCAGAGTTCAGTATTAGGTCCTCTCCTTTTTAACATATTTATTAATGACGTAGAAGTAGGACTCAAATGTAGTGTCTCAATTTTTGCTGATGACACTAAGTTGTGCAAGGTAATTAGATCAGATATGGATGTACTTTCCCTACAAAGGGATTTGCATAAATTAGAGAAATGGGTGGCTAAGAATAAAAATCTGAGAATAATTAATCTGAGAATAGTAAAATGAAACACTGCACAAACGGCCACAACGGGGGTCCTCATTATGGTAGAATACTATATTACCAAAAGAAAATATGAATGTTTGGAAATGGAAGTTATTACAACATGCAATTTAATAATGGAAAAAAAGAGTTCTTAATTTGCTATATTGTATCAGCTCGAGATCTTCCACCAAAGAGCTCTTGTTACCTACCTCAATAGTGAATTGATGGGTTCCTATATCAATATAACTTCTGCGGTAACAAAAGAGACTGGCTGCTCACATACTGGCAGAAGCCATATACAAAAGGAAGTTCTTAATGAGGGAGCCGTTCAACAAACATGGGAAAGTTGGGCTCTTGGAAGAAGACCAATCTGGAAGGAAGATCTCTTGAACTGAGTGATGAAAAAAAATTGTAATTCCAAAGCTGCTTTTCAATTATTAATGGACATTTTTTAATAACTTTCAATTGAAAATAATCTTATATTTGTAGTCATACTTTATTATCCTACCATAACTTGGACCTTTGCTGTTTTTTTTAAGACACTACAAACATTTATTTTTATTTTGTTTTATAAATGTAGCATCAAACAGTTTTCTATTGCATCTAGTTATTCTGTTTTTCTGTACAATGCTGTATTTTCCAGTGGTGAGGAGAATAATTTTGAGAGTTTTAATGGGGGATTTCCCAACAAGGAAAGTCATTCTATATTTGCTTGCTCAAACACCCGCAGGCAAGAGCAAGCAGTGCAGAGCATAAGGAATAGTCTTTTTCCGCTCAACGTTGAATGCCTTTTGAATATCTGTATGCATATTGCTATTTTTAGTTTTCTTTTTAAATCTGCACTTGGTGGAAAATTCATCTTTGCTTTGACAAGTTCCTTAAAGGTCATAATCTGTGTAAATTACATATCTATGGAGAAACTGACATGATTATTGTGTCTCTTTCTGAAATTAGTATTAAATTGGTTTGTTAAATTATTAAAGGACTGCATTCCCGTTCTAGAAGGTGATTGACAATGAATTTATGCAGGTAATATATTTTTAGAAAGGTAGATCTTTGATATTGCAGCTCTTCAGCATTTATTTTGGCATTTAAAGCTGGAAAAATATGTAATTGCAGTAGCTCTCTGTCATTTCAGAAGCATGATGTATACAAATAATAATATGCATATGTAATTGTGAGTATATGCGTACACATTGAGGGCACAATGGTATGCTTATACTACACAGAGAAATATATTTTACAAAGTGCACTTGTCAGTGACCAGTAGAAAAAAATGATAGGCTTTATGCCTGAGAAAGCCATGTGATTACAGCCATGTGATGAGCAGCAGCCTCCTAGATGAATATTAACAGCCTTATTAAATTGTGAAGCGGCCAATTGAATAGGGCTCTATATAAGCACAGAGCATTTTTTTACTGAAGTTTTTATGCTCTGTGCTGATATAGAGCCCTTTTCAATTGGGCAAATCGCAATTTAATAAGGCTGTAAGTGACTAGGTCACAATTAGTAATTATAGAAACTAAGAATATCAAGGAAAACAAAAAAGTAATAAAGAATTGGAGTCTAAAATATAATACATCACATATATAGTTGTGAGCAGGCGAGCCTGCTCGAGCCGTTGCTAACGCTTGTGGGCTCGCAAAGCGAGCCTGCGGCATGCCAGCAACTGAGGCCCTCGCGCTCCATGCCCGCAACTGAGGCCGGATCGCGCTCAAACGCATGCGCAATGCCCATCGTGAACTGCGCACAGCGCGGCACGAGCCGCGCATGAGCACATCGCGGCACGAGCCGCGCATGCGCACAGTGCGGCGTGAGTGGGGAAGAGGCACAGAGGGAGAGTGGGGAAGAGGCACAGAGGGAGAGTGGGGAAGAGGCACAGAGGGAGAGGGGGGAAGAGACACAGGGGGGGAGAGACACAGAGGGAAGGGGGAAGAGACATATATATATATATATATATATATATATTTATTTATACATATATATTATATTATATTATATATATATATATATATATATATTATATATGTATATATTATATATACTATATATATATATACATATATATATTATATATAAATATAGATACATTATTATGTTGCCAATATGTATATCACATATATAGTTGTGAGCAGGCGAGCCTGCTCGAGTTGTTGCTCACGCTTGCGGGCTCGCGTAGCCCTCGCAAAGCGAGGGCCTCAGTTGCTGGCATGGAGCGCCACAGGCGCTCCTTGCCAGCAAATGCGGCCCTCGCAAAGCGCAGCATTTGCTGGCAAGGAGCGCCGCGAAACAAGGGCCTCAGTTGCTGGCAAGGAGTGCCAGCAACTACGACCCTAGCAAACTTTAGGCAAAGCGAGGACCTCAGTTGCTGACACATTTTTTTTTGCATTTGCAGCCCAAGCAGAAAAAGCTCATAAAAATAAGATCATGCTGTCAGGCGATGATGAGGTACACTACTTTGACCTCATCTGATTTAAGTAAATGTGTGTGGTTATCGGCCATTATCAAATTGGTAAAGCAACAAACAGTATGTCTACGCTTATTTGAAGGTACAAACATATTTTTCAATTAATTTATGGATTTGTTTGTATGTCAATAATGCATGTATAATGAAAACTATGTCATTTACACTGTAATATTAATATATTGCATTTTGTTAAAAACAGAATAAAGGACCTTTCATTTAACTAATCTCTTGCATCTTCTCTTGTCTTTCATGTACTCTGATAAACTATAACTTTTACATTTTGGCTCCACAATACTTGCTGAATTGGAAAATAAGCTAATTTACAGAAAAACACAAGCTAGGAAAGTTACTGTCATATTGCAAATTATATGTGATTACATTGGCTGATTTATTGATGTTTAAAATGTTAAATTACAATATCTTGCAAATATTATGTGACATTTAAAACTGTCTGTGATTAGGTCAGTGTATGTAGAAGACAAAAAGGGTCTTATGGTCTGAATACAAATTTACTGACATTCTTATTTGAAACCTATGTGACTCTTATTTGAGAATTGACAGTCAATAAAATTGTAAAGCTGAGAATGCTGTTTGCCACACAATGTGAGTCTCTGACACTGTTAACCTTTTTGTTATCTACAAAGAAGTTCAACAATTATAATATATTTTTTTAATTTTTTAACATTCAATTTGTATTTCAACAACTGTTAAACCATATTAACCTTTTTAATTGTCATGTATGCAGTAATAATATAACAATGGATGAAATGTGTATAAATACGTATTGTGAACCATTACAGAATGCTTCTTAACATGCAACTTATAGTTGAACTACTAGTAAAGCATATCCAGAGGAATGCAAACAGTAAAAAAAAACATTGAAACTTAGCCAATTGTATCACAGGGGGGAAAAATTAATTCCTTCCTGACCCCAGTAAGTGGCGATCAGATTACTCCCTAGATTAATCTTGTCTATTTAATTATACATTTAAATTGTTAACAAATGAATATGCTGCTACTGACATAAACCCTTACTAACATCCACTACAGCAATGTTTGAAACCTTGTAAAATACAATGTTAACAATGCAAACATTAACATATACATTTAAAATAACATTTAAAAAAAAACAGTAATCTCGAATATTGAATCCAGAGGAAGGCAAACCAAAAACACCTCAGTGAAACTTGGTCAATTGTTTCAAAGTGGGCAAAAAAAATAGTTCCTTCCTGACCCCATTAACTGGTGATCGGATTACTCCTTGGATCAATACTAAAACCTTTACATTTTACAACAAATGATCTTCCTCCTACTAACATGAACTCTTAATTACATACAATGGAACAATTTTTCAGTCCTTGGAAAATAGAATTTTAACATGACAAACATGAACTTAATGTATTAAAATTACATAGTTACATAGTTACATAGTTACATACAGCCTTATTAAATTGGTGATTCAGTAAATTTAAAAGGGCTCTATTTAAGCACACAGCATATTTTTTTTGCAGAAGTGTTTAGTTAGTGAACTTCTATTCAAAAGCAAGGTCTTCACTAACTAAAAACTTCTGTTAAAAAAAATGCTGTGTGCTTAAAAAGAGCCCTTTTAAATTTACTGAATCTCAATTTAATAAGGCTGATAGTATTTAAGGATGAAAAAAGACTTTCAGTCCATCAAGTTCAACCTTTTAAGATCTCCTCTGATCTGCAATATGCGGATTAACTATTATTTCATTAGTTGTTAATTAATTATTAATCAATTATTTATTATTTTTTTTATTATTATTAATTAGTCCATAGGAAGGCAAATAGAAAAAAAAAAAACAAGCGAGACTTAGCCAATTGTCTCAAAGGGAAATGTAAAAAATTTGGATCAATACTGTCCCTCTAATTATCCATGATAACCCTGAATTCCCTTTTTATTTAGAAATAAATCTAGTCCCCTTTTAAAGTTATCTATCGAATCCGCTGTCACCACCTCCTCTGGTAGAGAATTCCACAGATTAACCACCCTTACTGTGAAGAACCCTTTTCTTTCTTTGAGGTGGAATCTTTTTACTTCTAACCTCAAGGGATGTCCTCTTGTCAGTTGAAAACCTCTTGGCACAAAAAGCTCCCCTGACAAATCTTTATACTGACCCTGGATGTATTTATATAAGATAATCATATCTCTTCTTAGACGCCTTTTTTCTAGAGAAAATAAGTTTAATGTGGTTAGTCTTTCTTCATAACTTAGCCCCTCCATTCCCCTTATTAGTTTTGTTGCCCTTCTCTGTACCTTTTCCATCTCTAAAATGTCCTTTTTATGAAGTGGTGCCCAAAATTGTACTCCATATTCCAAATGATGGCGTACTAGAGATTTGTATAGTGGCAGAATTATATTTGCTTCCCTGGCTTCTATACCCTTCTTAATAATATACCCTTCCTAATATTTTATTTGCCTTTGCAGCTGCTGCTTGGTTTTGAGCACTGTTACCTAGGTGATTGTCCACAAGCACTCCCAAATCCCTTTCAATATCTGATACACCTAGATTTGCTCCATTAAGATGATAAATTGCATGGCTATTTTTCCTTCCCAGATGCATAACCTTACGTTTATTCGTATTAAATCTCATCTGCCATTTAGATGCCCATTCCTCAATTTTATGTAAATCCCCTTGGAGGGAAAGCACATCATTATCTGATTGCACAACTTTGTCTCATCAGCGAAAATGGAGACCCCACACTCCAATCCTACCTCTAAGTCATTAATAAATATGTTAAAAAGGAGAGGACCTAACACGAAAACCCTGAGGAACCCCACTTACCACATTAGTCCAATCGGAGTATGTTCCATTTACAACAACTCTTTGCTTCCTGTCTTTTAGCCAGCTCTCAATCCATGAGCAGATATTTACTGCAATTCCTGTATCCCTTAGTTTGCCCAATAGTCTCCCATGTGGCACTGTATCAAAAGCCTTTGCAAAATCCAAAAAGACTACATCCACTGAGTTGCCTTGATCCAGGTTTCTACTAACCTCCTCATAGAAACTAATTAGATTTGTTTGACATGACCTATCCCTCATAAATCCATGTTGACTCCTACTTATAATCCTGTTCAAATAGACATATTCTTGTATATTATCCCTTGAAAAAGTCAATTTCCGAAAATGCAAGGTAACTGTTTTGTGGGGCCAATCCTGTCAAAAGTCACTTCCAAGACATTCCAATTTTTTTTTTTATGTTGAAGTGATTCCCTTAAAGAGAGCCCATATTTGTTGTGGTATTTTTTGTGAATTTGTCATAGATATAAGAGCACTGTTGCATTCTTAATTGGGTTATTTGTAGATAAGTATTATTTTTTTTATTTATTTTACATTACTTCATAGTAGACAATGTAATTTGTAAGTTTCCATAGTGTACTTGACTTGATATATGTTTCTACAATGTCTGTGTGATTTCCATGGACAACAACAGGTAATGTTTGCCTAAAATCTCCACCTAACAACATCACCTTTCCACCAAAAGGCAAATCATTATCCATGACTTCACGCAACAAACGGTCAATACATTGTAGTGCATGACATGACATCATTGTATCTTCATCAATTATAATTAATTCACTTTTCTTTATTTTTTTTTAACAAAAGTGCGGCAATTCCAGTTGTTGCAAATGGCAATGCTATTTGACCTTGTGCGCGAACTAAACTCATCAATAAATTATATAGATCAATTTTTCCTGATCCACCATGTCCATCTAGATAGAAGTAATGCTCTTTGAGCAAGTCATCCTCTAGTGCACTTTTTATTGCGGTAAAAGCTTGCAATTGTAATGTATTTAAAGTTGCAAGTTTTTCTTGTGTTATTTGTTTTTAAAGCTGAATATCATAGTCTTCAAAGTGTATTTCATCTATGAGTCCTGGTTCTGGCAGATTAAAATTTACACAATTTAATCCATGAGAGAGAAAGACCTCATGAATTTCAATGAATGCTTTTAATTCTGCAATAGGCTCATTGAATTGTTGCAAAAAGTCTTCAGACATATTTGTTTTACATTTTTCCTACAAAGCTAATGCATTTGGAGCATTTGAGAAGATGCAAATGAATGCAAATCGTTCTTTCATCTGCCATGGCATTTGACACAGTGCTGCTTCTTCTAGACATCTTACCCATTTTGTATCATCAGCCAGGAAGTTTCTGCGAAGCGCAGCTAAATGAAATGTGTCATAAACTGTGTCATTAACAGTTCTCAACTGTTCAAAACTTTGTGCACCAGGAACATTTAAAAGTAGTAAACGTAAGCAGAAACATTCAAGGACTCTTGGACTTACAGTGTAAATTCTAGTTATAATTTTATTTCCACAGGTTTTTCTTTTCCGTCATAATCCACTAACAAAAACATAATGATATGGAATATCAATGTATAACAAATCCCTTGCCTCCAAGTCAGTACAATTTAATTGAAACCACACATTTAGTGTAGTTTGTCGATGCTCACTTTGTGCCACATTAATGTGTGCATTATACTTCATGAGCAAATTTGGATTGTATGGCACCACATATCTGTTATCAACTTTTTTCATGAAAAATTGCATTTTTTCCTTTCCTTCTTCTATATACTGGACAGCCATCACAATTAGCATAAGTTTTGTCTCTGTAATATTTTGGAAATTCTTTAGTGCATTTTTTATTTTCCATATATGATGACTGTGGATTAATATCTCCACATGGTCCATGAATCATGCAATGAGTTACAATCTCATATAGTTTACCATGAATTTCTGGATCTGGTTGTTCAGTAGTAATCACTGAATCCACTTTATCACCAGTATCAAATTTATATTTCTCTTCAAGGATTATAAGCATATTTGCATGTGAAAGGCCTCTTTTTTTAAATTCTATGATATAAACATAAGCCAGACATTTGCCAAATAACTGTGTTATGGTTATGTCACATATTAATATATTTAATTTTATTTTGAAGACTCTTGCCACTAAATATGGTCTATCAGAAGCGGTTTGTCCAATTAGCAGATTCTATTCAATCTCTGGCCATTGTGGATTACATGTAAATGTAATAAATAAACTGGTTTTCCAAATTTAGTTACAATAGTCATAGCATTTTTGCAAGTGAATTTTACTTTTTACAAGTAAAGGCTTATAAACTGCAGAGTGCACTAATTGTGCCCAGGTGAGAGGGGTGTTGTTTGACTGTGCTAAACTACTTTAAAGGTTTGGGAGCTGTTTGGGGCTGTTTGCAAGTGGATTTTACTTTTTACATGTAAAGGCTTATAAACTGCAGAGTGCACTAATTGTGCCCAGGTAAGAGGGGTGTGGTTTGACTGTGCTAAACTACTATAAAGGTTTGTGAGCTGTTTGGGGTGTGACAAGGATGGTCGTATAACTCGGTGGTTTCTTGAAAAAGGGACTGATACTGGCTTGAAATGCAGCAAATTGGTTTATTTGCAAATGCGAGTAACAACTGAGCAGTAACTCTGCTTAAAAATTAAGGAAATAAACATCTACTTAAACGAGTTGACTATAACTCAGGAACACCCTGACTACTCCTGTGCAGTTTATCTGCGACAGGGAAAAAAACACTACAACACTGTGTCTTCCAGAAGGAGTAGCTTTCACACAATAGCGCCACCTAGTGGCCAGGATACAGTCAGTCTCTTATGAAGGTAGTAGTGCCACCTTGTGGGCTAGAAACAAATAATCTCTTCTTACTTATATTGCCACCTTGTGGCCAGGATACACCCCATCTCTTCTTACTTATATTGCCACCTTGTGGCCAGGATACACATAATCTCTTCTTACTTCTACTGCCACCTTGTGGTCAGGATACACATAATCTCTTCTTACTTATTCTGCCACCTTGTGACTAGGATACACATAATCTCTTCTTACTTCTACTGCCACCTTGTGGTCAGGATACACATCATCTCTTCTTACTTCTACTGCCACCTTGTGGTCAGGATACACATAATCTCTTCTTACTTATTCTGCCACCTTGTGACCAGGATACACATAATCTCTTCTTACTTCTACTGCCCCCTTGTGGTCCGGATACACATAATCTCTTCTTACTTCTACTGCCACCTTGTGGTCAGGATACACATAACCTCTAGTACATCTGGAAGTCTCTTCCACGGTACTCTTTACACCTCCGCGGATGAAGCATAGGGCCCGCCCGTCTCTCCTGTATGCTTCACCCCAGGGACCCTTAAATATCACAACTCTACTTGCATTAACTTCATTCGACCAAACTCAGCCTCTTCCCTGGGGCATAATAAGTCTTGGTACCTGCCTTCTGAGGCCTCTGTCAGCTTCAAACACGTTAGGCCTTTACGGCAACTCTGCCTGGGGATTCTCACTAATCCCTTCACTTACTTGGCTTAATGAGGCTGTATTCACTCTTCAAGCTCTAAGCATCTTGTGCCTGCAAACAGCTCACACTTCCTGCTGTTATCTCAATACTCGCAGCCACAGTAAATCAGGTGAACACTTACAGGCTTGCTTCCAAAGCTCTCACTGTAACTCCACACAGGATCCTCTGTCAGCTTCACTCTCTGACTTGCTCTGGCAGCACACAGCCTGCCCAGAGCCTAGCCAGCCGCACCCCCTTCCATGTTTGCTTTCCAGGCTTTTATAGAGAAGTTGCACCAATTAGGAGTTCTTCAGAATTCTTAACTCCGTCACTCCTGTCAAGACTCCATACTCCACTTGCTTGTCATATCCTCTAGGGGGCAAACGGTAACAGGGGCTATTTGAAAGTGGATTTTACTTTTTACAAGTAAAGGCTGATGCACTAATTGTGCCCAGGTGAGTAGGCAGAAGTTAATATAAACAGGAGAAGGGGCAAACTTGTGAGCTTGTGAACATTTCTAGTATAAGTGCAATTCTAGTAAAAGTGTAGGAGTTTAAGTAAAAGGAGGGAGTTCAAAGAAAAGAGGGGGAACACAAAATATATATATATATATTTAGTTTTTTTTATAAAACTTTATACAAATATATTATTTTTTATTCGTGTTTATTTTTCCAACTTAAATTTTGAAGACAATAATAATAATTCACTCAGTGTACATCCTGTCATATGTATGCAATACTGGAACAGATGATCAAGAGTCCATACCTCTGTAAGAGGTGGGAGCATGTTGCCTCTCTGGAAGCTCAAATTGGAGAAATGGAAAGTAGAATTGCAGCACTTAGAGATATTGCTCCACTGGAAAGGGAGTTGGTGTGCATTGAGCACAGTTTAGCTGGGCCTAGCATGGAGGGTGGAGCTAGGACTAGTGAGGATATCCAGGGAGGTAGCTGGGTTACATTTAGAAGGGGAATCAGGGGGAACAGGTGGAGGCAGGCCAGTTTTAAGATGGCAAACACAAACAGATTTGCCAGATTGAGTGAAACTGTTGGGGATGTCAATTCAGGAATGGCAATGCCAGACATAGCTGTTCCCTCTAACAACCGTGAGAACAGTTCTACTAGAGGAGTGGGAGGGAAGAATAGGCAGAGCAACAGACAGGTTTTGGTGGTAGGAGACTCTATTATTAGGAAGGTAGACAGGGTGAGTTGTCACCCATATCCCAGCAATCCAACAGTTTGCTGTCTCCCGGGTGCTCGGGTTCGGCATGTTGTGGATCGGGTAGATAAATTATTGGGAGGGGCTGGAAATGAACTGGCGGTCTTGGTACATATTGGTACCAATGACAAAGTTAGGGGAAGATGGAGTGTCTAAAGAATGATTTTAGAGAACTAGGTAAATCGCTGAAGGCAAGGACCTCCAAGGTAGTATTTTCTGAAATACTAGCAGTGCCATGTGCTAACCCAGTGAGGCAGAAGAAGCTTAGGGAGGTTAATGTGTGGCTAAAGATTTGGTGCACTAAGGAGGGGTTTGGGTTTTTAGAGCACTGGGCTGACTTCTCACTTCGGTACAATCTCTACAGCCGGGTATGTATTGCACCTTAATGATGAGGGAGTTGTTGTGCTAGGGGATAGGATGGTAGAAAGGCTGGAGGAGTTTTTAAACTACTAGGAGGGGGAGGGACTAGATATAGGTAATGAGGTAGAAAGTGTAGAGGTTATAAGGGAAGAATTAACAACTCATAGAGGAGGAGATGTGGGGAGGAGTAGTATAGTCAATAGGGAGGTATTACTAAGTAACTCAAGTATAGTGGCAGGCACCACCAAACTACAAACTCATAACATAAGGTGTATGCTTGCTAATGCCAGAAGCTTGCCAGGAAAAATGAGAGAGTTAGAATTATTAGCAATTCATGGAAAAAAAAGGAATTAAAAAGGCATTACTGAAACGTGGTGGGATGAATCTCATGACTGGACTGTTAATCTGGATGGTTATAAACTATTTAGGAAAGATAGAGGCAATGGTAAAAGAGGAGGAGGGATTTGTCTGTATGTTAAGACTGAATTTAAGCCTATAGTCAGAGAAGATATTTATGCTGTAACTAGCGATCATGTTGAATGTTTGTGGGTAGAGTTAAATAGCGGAGCAGCAAATTCCAAAAGAATATTAGTAGGAGTATGCTATAAACACCCAAATATAGCTGAAACTGAGGAAATACACTTATTGTTATAGATTAGAAATACAGCAAGGCATGGGCAAGTTCTAATAATGAGAGATTTTAATTACCCGGAAATAAACTGGGTAAATGAGACCAGCAGTTCAGCTAAGGGGAGCAGGTCCTTGAGTACACTCAGGGATCATTATCTGGCCCAAGTAATACAAGAGACTACTAGAAATGAGGCTATCATGGATTTAGTTATCACAAATAATATCAATATAGTATCAATTGTTGAAATAGGGCAACCTTTGGTAAACAGTGATCGCAACACAGTCTCATTTGAAATTTTCAGGGGCCAACAAAAACTCTTAATTTTAAAAGGGCAGATTTGAATGGTCTAAGGGTAGCAATACAAAGTATAGACTTGGACAAAGAACTGGCAGGTAAAAATACTAAACATAAATGGACAACATTTAAATCCTTACTAAATTTACATACTTATCACCATATACAAAATGGGAATAAAAGTGAAAGGAATAAATAACATTCAATGTAGCTTAACAATGATCAACAGCCTTATTAAATTGCGATTCAGCCAATTGAATAGGGCTCTATTTAAGTACATAGCATATTTCTTTTACAGAAATTTTAGTTAGTGAAGACCTGGCTTTTGGATAGAAGTTCACTAACTAAAAACTTCTGTAAGAAAATATGCTATGTGCTTAAATAGAGCCATATTCAATTGGCCGAATTGCAATTCAATAAGGATGCAAGATACAGAGTAAAAAACAGGCATTTAAATTATACAAACAAGAGGGGACAGAGACTGATTTACGGGAGTACAAGAAAATCAACAAGGCTTGCAAAAGGGCTTTTAAACTGGCTAAAATAGAAAATGAAAAATGAATTGCAAAAGAGATTAGGACTAACCCTAAAATATTTTTTAAGGATATTAATGGGAAGAAGGCGTGGAAGGAAGCTATAGGAACATTACAATGTGACAAAGGCCTTCTGAAAATTAGTGACCTGGAAAAGGCAGATGAGCTAAATAGGTTATTTTCTTCGGTATATACAAAGGAGGTACCAGTGGTTGGGACACTGCAACATAATGGGGCTACACTACCTTCCCCAAATAACGTGTTAACGCAGGAAGAAATCAAAAAGAGGTTGAAAAAAATAAATGTTAATAAAGCCCCGGGTCCTGATGGAATACATCCAAGGGTACTGAGGGAACTGGGTTCTGTATTAGCCAAACCATTATATTTAATTTTTCAAGATTCACTCAACGCAGGGTCTCTACCAGATGACTGGAGAAAAGCAGATGTGATACCTATATTTAAAAAGAGAGCAAGAGCAAATCCAGGGAATTATAAACCAGTGAGCCTCACTTTTGTAGTGGGAAAGCTTTTAGAAGGGTTAATAATGGATAATATACAAGAATATGTCTATTTGAACAGGATTATAAGTAGGTGTCAACATGGAATTATGAGGGATAGGTCATGTCAAACAAATCTATTTACTTTCTATGAGGAGGTTAGTAGGAACTTGGATCAAGGCAACTCAGTGGATGTAGTCTATTTGGATTTTGCAAAGGCTTTTGATACAGTGCCACATGGGAGACTATTGTGCAAACTAAGGGATACAGGAATTACAGTAAATATCTGCTCATGGATTGAGAGCTGGCTAAAAGACAGGAAGCAAAGGGTTGTTGTAAATGGAGCATACTCCAATTGGACTAATGTGGTAAGTGGGGTACATCAGGGTTCAGTAAAAGGTCCTCTCCTTTTTTACATATTTATTAATGACTTAGGGACTGGAAAGTAGTGTCTCCATTTCGCTGATGACACACATTTCTTCAAGGTAATTAAATCAGATAATGATGTGCTTTCCCTTCCAAGGGATTTACATAAAATTGAGGAATTGGCATCTAAATGGCAGATGATATTTAATATGAATAAATGTAAAGTTATGCATCTGGGAAGAAAAAATAGCCATGCAATTTATAATCTTAATGGAGCAAAAATAGGGGTATCAGATATTGAAAGAGGTTTGGGAATACTTGTTGTCAACCAGCTAGGTAACAGTGCTCAAAGCCAAGCAACAGCTGCAAAGGCAAATAAAATATTAGCATGTATTGGGAAGGTTATAGAAGAAAGGGAAGCAAATATAATTCTGTCACTATACAAATCTCTAGTACGCCCTAATTTGGAATATGGAGTACAATTTTGGGCACCACTGCATAAAAAGGACATTTTAGAGTAGGAAAATGTACAGAGGAGGGCAACAAATCTAATTAGGGGAATGGAGGGGTTATGATGAAAGACTTACCAAATTAAGCTTATTTTCTCTAGAAAAAAGGTGTCTAAGAGGAGATATGATTACATTATAGAAATACATCCAGGGTCAGTATAAAGAATTGTTAAGGGAGCTTTTTGTACCAAGAGGTTTTCAACTGACAAGAGGACACCCCTTGAGGTTAGAAGTAAAAAGTTTCCACCTTAAAGAAGGAAAAGGGTTCTTCACAGTAAGGGTGGTTTAATGTGTGGAATTCTTTACCAATGAAGGTGGTGACAGCAGATTGAATAGATAACTTTAAAAGGGGATTGGATTTATTTCTAATTAAGAAGGGAATTCAGGATTATCCTGGATAATTAGACAGAGTGTATTGATCCAGGGAGAAATGCAATCGCCATTATCTGGGGTTAGGAAGGAATTTTAAAAAATTCCCCTTTGAGACGATTGGCTAAGTTTCACTTGGGTTTTTTTCTGTTTGCCTTGCTCTGGATTAATTAACTAATTAAAAAAATATATATAAATATATAGTTGATGAATAATTAAATTATTTATTTTTTTTTGCTTTTTTTTTTTGCTTTATCGCCTTTGCCTTGCTACCTGAACCAGAATACAGAAGGTATACGGTGTCCATTAATATATTTTGTTTTCTCAGAAACATGGATATATTAAACATGAACCTCATTGGATTCCTGCTTCTGTTGAGTCTATATGTCCAAGACATTATTTTTTTACATCTTTTTTTTATTTTATTACGTTTCAACAAACATACAGAAAACAAATTAGGACTTACAAAACAAGACATACATAAACAAGAACACAGATGCCTTAATAGGTAACTAAGGCGCTAGATAACATACTCAATTATTTAGATTTCAGTGTGGGAACATTACATAGCTGTTCGATATCTAAACACACAGTGCATATCTATAAAAGAAAAAATAGAATTGAAAAAAAAAGAAAAAAGGAAAGAAAAAAAAAGAAAGAGAAGGGAAAATATTTTGCCCTAGCTTAGTAAGAACAATGTTGCTCATAAGGAAACATCCTAACCACCGGATAGAAAACTTAGAAACATTATATGTACTCCATATAGTCGTCCCATTTCGACCAACTAAAATGACGGGCATAGCCCACTGAAAAAATGTCATAACGATTATTCATTAATTCTCTATTTATATGAACAAGATTACGTAGTTCGTAAATTGTAGGAATCGTGGGTTGCTTCCAATATTTTACTAAAAGATACTTGGCCACCAAAAGAATGTGGCATATCAAGTATCTATCTATGGGAGGTAACTTCTCTATATTCATGTGGAGAATTGCTACTTGGGGAGACAGGAAAATTTGTTTATCAAGCAGTTTGGATATTAGTTGGGAAATATCTAGCCACCACTTCTGTAATTTAATACAATCCCACCAGATATGATAGTCAGTGCCTCGTGAGCCACATAGTTTCCAACAGCGATCTGTTGCATCTGGGTTGATTTTCCCCATTTTAACTGGTGTTAGATGCCATCTGTGGATAATTTTAAAATACAGCTCTGTATATGATGCGTTAACAGAGGATTTTTGTGGTTTTAAGGATATCCCTCCAACTGAATAATTAATTAACAATTAACAACTAATTAATTAATAACTAATCCTCATTTACAGATCAGATGAGATCTTAAAAGGTTTAACTTGATGGACTGAAAGTCTTTTTTCAACCTTAATTACTATGTCACTATGTATCTTTCTCGTATATTGCGAGGAGAGACCTGGAAAGAAGGTAAAATTATGGCTTTGCCAGCTGCAAGCTCTCTGTTTGTAGCTACCTCAATGACATAATCCATCAGTCCACAATATTGTTCTACACGTAGTTTATCTTGTTGATCTTTTATGAAATTTTAATTATTTGCCTCAAATTGCAAATATGAATCAATGATCCATGTGTCAGTTTTCCACCACATAAAATTAGATTAAATCGATCTCGAATGGTAGTTTAAACCACTTTAAATTCAAGCATGGAAATATTATTTCTGACACGTACTTTCGAATTTGGGTAACTGTCAAGTGTTAATTTGGTTTTCCATCCGGCTTCCCCATTGGAGAAAAAAATGGGATATGTCATTGAATCTAAATTAGTACTTAATATACTTATGTTGATGTAAGGTTGCTCCTCATTTCTGGGATATATTCTAATATCCCTTTGAAATGGTGGTTCTCGCTTGTCATTTTGAAAGACCATTGCAACCTCATTTGAGGTTGGTAAGTCGTAACGGCATTTATCAGTATGGCAATCTCTTTTAAGAACCATATTGACTTTTCGGATTGGCAATTGATGTAGTTCTGCATGAATTATTTGTTATTGTTCTATTTCTTGAGTGTATGGGGTTTAGGCCATAATTTTATCAAGCTCTATAAAAACAATGGGTAAGAATTTTCTGTTTTCTGGAAGCTGCATACGTTGTTCAATAGTTTCCATTGTATCAAGGACATATAGTTGAGCAAATTTTCTTTGCTATCCTTCTGCTGGATGTAAATGAGAAGTACGATGGTAAATTTGTCCTTGTACTTTGAAACAGTAAGGTCCATGTCCTGGTACATTAGCGTTGCACGCATAGATGCAAAGGATATGGCACTATTATACAATCTTATGATTGTTTTGAAATTTTGGTAATTAGGGAAAGTAGGCTCAGCCATAATGTTTTTTAAATATGTTGGGAAGTGTTGTCTTTGTGGAAGTCTTACCTTGCTTTTTTGACAGCAACAAACGAACTGGCCATCTCTGGCTCTTTCCTGTTTGAAATGATAAGCCCCACAAAAGTGACAGACAATATTCATAATACCACAATTGTGAACCTCTACTGTTAAAGATTTAACTAAAGGACAATTGTGAGCAGATATATCAATAACACTCTCTAAATTATTATCAGATTGTTCAGCTACATTTTCTAAATGCTTTTACTTTTTAGTTGCCTTCTTGGGCATGGATGTTAGTTTGTCAGCCGCTAGTCTTTTGCTTGCGAGTCTCTGCCGTTCCTTTTGTCACCGAATTTCCTTTCGCTCGGGTGTCTGTTGATCTGCCCATGTTTTTTGACGTTGTCTAGTTTGACGTCTTTTCTTTTCCTGTTTCTTTTCAGTATCTGCCATATAAATCTTTAAATAAAAGTCGTACATTAATACATTTGCTGCTTTGTTTATTTTCTTGTTTAAATGCACTTTTTGTTATTTTGTTTTGGTTATTTTTTCTTCTGTCCTGTTTTGTCTGCACTACTGTTTGCATTATGGGGTTAGCTTTGTGAGGTTGGGCTTAACAGATTAATTAGGTTGCAGTCTTTTTTGCAGAGGTGCAGAGCAAACATAAGTCCTTCTATTTTGTATATGTTAACAGTATTTCTTGTGTTATCCTGTTTTCTGTGTGGCAGTGTTGTCATTATGGTTTTAGTTGTGTTTTTAGTGCGCTACTTTTGTCATTAGGTGTTTAGGGTAGGGAGTTGGGCTTAGAGGTTTGCACACCTAAAATAGTATGTATGCTTCCATTTTGTATATGTTAACAGCGTAGTTATTTTCGGTTTTGTGTGCACTACTGTTGGCATTAAGGGTTAGGGTAGCCTTTTTTTTTTGGAATAGTGTTTTGCATGGGGCAATGTTGTCATTAGGGGTTTACGGTTATGGGATTAGGTTTAGAGTGTTAGTTAGGTTGCAGTACGTTTCTACAAAGGTAGACACAAGACGGGACAGGTCCTTCCATTTTTTATGTGTAAACAGCAGTACTTGAAGTATTTTTTTTTTGTAACTTGTAATACTGTACCTCTTGTCTTCAATGTGTTGTGTCTAAATTCCTGTAGAGATGATGAGATTCTTCAGGAAGTGTCTGTTGAGAATTACAGAGAGAGATGCAAATGTTAAAATAACATTTAAATCAATTTGTTTTTGTACTAAGAGCATAGAAAACATGGTGTATACTTCCATTGTGTATGTATTCAGAGAGGTCTAGCTTATGGGGTTAGGCTTAGACAGTGGTGCATAGAAAACAGGATAGATCCTTCCATTTATTATGTTTTAAGAACATTTGTTGTAGTATCCTGTTTTGTGTGCGCCACTGTTGGTATTAGAGGTTTAGGTTATAGGGTTAGGCTTATAGGTTGGAGCACACAGAAGAGGCTATATTCTTCCATTTTTTCTGTTAACAACATTTGTTGTAGTATCCTTTTACGTGTGCGCCACTGTTGGCATTATATGTTTTGGTTATGGGGTTAGGCTTAAAGGTTGGTGCACACAAAACAGGATATTTTCTTCCATTTTATATGTGTTAACAACTTTTGTTGTAGTATCCTGCTTTGTGTGCGTCACTGTTGGTATTAGAGGTTTAGGTTATACAGTTAGGCTTATAGGTTGGGGCACACAAAAGAGGCTATATCCTTCCATTTCAAATCTATTTACAAAATTTGTTGTAGTATTCTGTTTTGTGTGTTTTTCTATGTGCACGTTAACTTCGTATTTTTTCGACCTCGTATTTTTGTTTTCTAAGTCCTGTGGGTTATATTTCTTTTTTATGTAAGTCGTATTTTTTTTTTTCTAAGTCCCGCAGGCCGTTTTTTTTTTTTTTCTTAGTCCCACTTTCCCTGCTTTCCTTTGCAAGGTGTTAAGGGATATAATTTTTCCACGCAATTTTTTCAAACTGCTATGGGTCTCGCATTGTGAGTTGTGTCATTGAGATTCCTGTTGTTGTGTAGTCCCGCGGGTCGTAGGGATGAGCGCCTATGGCGCTTATCTCCACCAGCGCAATGACCACCTTCAGCGCTCATTGCCTAAGTCGTACAGGGTCATAGGGATGAGCGCCTAGGGCGCTCCTTGCCAGCAACTGCTGCACTTCGCGAGGGCCTCAGTAGCGGCAGGCTCGCTGCGCGTGCCCGCAAAACATTAGCAACAACCTGTATTGCTCACAACTATATATGTGATTGCTGAATTTAATCTCCTAATTTGTTTGCACTGTGTTGTGTATATTATATGTTATAACTGTGTTGTGTATATTATATTTTATAGGAGGCAATCAATATGTATTATGTTAACATAAATTTAGAGTGGTAATAGTTACTCACAGTTTTCTATTTTTCGTTTTTGTTACACAGCAGTTTTTTTTTGGTAATATGCATGACCCTAATTGGCATGCATGTATGTAAATCAAGTTGCATCAGTATCTTTGGTTTTTGAGCCAAAAACAATGAATATGCACATGTGTTTATTGGGTGCAGATGCATTAGTACATTCAGAAATAATTTTTCACATATATGTATAGCAATACAAATTAATTGTCGGCTATATATACAGGACGTGTTCATTTTATGGCAAGGTCATTGTGGTTGGTCTATAGTTCATGATCTGCACCAGCTGTGGCTTAATGAATTACACTGTGTTGAAGCAGCCCCTAGACAAAGTTGCAGTAGTTATGTTAGTGTGACTGTGAAAAACCCATAATGGTTTTATCGCCATTCTGACATTTTATAACTTTTCTCTACTTATTTTGACCCTCATTCAATTGCAAGCTCACAATTACCTCCTAACTAACCTTTTGGCTAAATTTAAGCAAGCCCGTAAATTACTTTTTAAACACTTAATACTTCTTAGACACAGCCAATAGTAAATGAGACCGTCATCATGATATCAGTAAAACATGGAGATTAAACTACAATTAATTAGTGTTTAGTATTACAATTTGTGATCAGACACGCAATCCAGGAATATAGAAATCAATTAAAATCATTAAAGCAACTGTTCTAGTCCATATGGGTTATATTATATGTATTAACCCCTTGATTCCCAGGATGGATATAACAGAGAAATACAAGTAAAAAAATATATATTTTTTATTGCAGATTTGTGAGCAAGAGATTTTTGTGCAATTCATTCTAATGTCTTTCCATGCTTTCCCAGTATTTTAAATAAAAAGTATAGTAGTGTGTTTATTTGCTGCTGCAGTTATACGAACAGGTGTTTAACCAACTTGTGAGTCCTATCTAGTACTCATATACTTTTTTACATATACACATTTGGCATTTACGAGTTTGAAGGCAATTGCGGCTTGTTGAGTTTTTGCAATTGAATATCGATTTCGCTTCTTTAGCACTGGTAACATTTGTGGGCTTGAAACATCAATGGAGGAGATAGGACAGATTAACATTTTTGAGAAGCCTGCAGTGCTTTTGAGCCTATAACTTGCAATTGGAATGGGAATTGCAAAATGTAGCCGATTGAATATCCGTTACATTTACGGGCTATATTACTGGGTTCAAGTAATTGTGATTTGGCCAATTGAATGAGGCTATTTATCAACTGACATTCTTTAGGCAACAAACAAAAAAGTGTGCTTGGATGTGAACCAAACTTCATCAGATGATATAGAGTACAACTGGTTACTTTAGTTGGACAGATGGATCTTCTTTGATAAACTCACTCATTTTCTATTTTGTACAACTATTCTCTCAGCCCTTTCTGTGAAATATAGATATATTAATATATTTAAGTTACTCTGCACCAAATCAGGAATTAACTTTTGTTGAACATTTTATTTAGAAGGTTTATTCAATCAAACTTGCCTAAAAATCTTGAAAAAACATTTAGATTTCAACATGACTCTATATGAACATAACTTGTGTAAAACTTGGGAAATATCTGACATTAAAGTATAATATTTTTTTCTTTTTTTCTAGGAACGTCTCCTAATGAGCCTTTTACCCAGAAATGTTGCTATGGAAATGAAGGAAGATTTCCTGAAACCACCTGAGAGAATTTTCCATAAGATTTACATTCAAAGACATGACAACGTTAGGTAGGATTGACACTGAAGTGTAAAATGTTTTAAGGTGGATAACACTGAATGGAAATATAATGACATGAAGTGACAGTTTTGTGGAAAATATGTAAAATTGATAAACCACAGCAGATCTGAAAAAACATTGTATTATTTCTAGAATATTTGGTTCATTGCCTCTAAGTTGAATTTTAGACTGTAATATTTAATCTTATACATATTTTGAAGCAACAAGAACTATAATTGTTGAGGAGCATATGTAGCACAGTAAGTGCTGTACAACAATACATGTTTTAGAAATATCTAGTTTGAGAGCAAACTGCTATTCTACAAACTGAAATATTGAAAAAAAATACATCTATTAGCATCATACATGCACCATCAGGACTTTTTAGCCAGACAACATTGCATAGAATAAATATATCTGGAAGTTTCACTAAAAAGAATGTTTATTGAAGACTATGGGCAATATTTAAAGGTTATATATATATATATATATATATATATATATATATATATATATATATATATATATATATATATATATATTATATATATATATATATATATATATATATATATATATATATATAGAGCAATTGTTTATGTAGGACACATAAACAAACTCATATAAATTGTCAATGCTTATTTTCTGAAAAAACATTATCTATAAACCGAAAGCATTAAATTACATCAGACACTTTAATCTATTTTTTAATAAATGGAAATATAGTAACAGATGAACGTGTGGATTTTAGTCAAATAAAATTCAAATTAATTTATTTAAAAAAATCTATTTTCAGTATTAAACAAAATGTCAAAGAATAGTTTTAACATTCATCTCCCTCCATATAAGGTAATCATAGGAGGGGGAAGAGTCTGTCTGGAAGTTTGACAGGCTATCTGGCTAGAGTCTACATTGAGTATAAATAATTGTTTGAAGGCAGGTATTTCATCCAGAACTCATCACCCAGGGAAACCATTGAAATACAGTAAGTCTCCAGCCAATGAACAGTAGTGAGTTTGAAAGTACATTTAATATTAAATGACAATTTTGATCCGCCAGCTATATATATTGCCTTTGTTGTAGATAATCGAATGCGCTATACCACACATTCCCTCCCTTTACACACCTTTACTTCAGAATAGATACACCGGGGTTGTAGTGTCTGTTTACACGTTTGCTGCAGTATATATGCATTCAAACTTAGAACAGAGAGTATTCCAATAATAAAGAGCTGTCAAACCTCTCAAAGGCTTGTCTTTATAAATAAAATGTGTGTCCAATAAAAACGGTATCACTACATACTGCAATATTCATAATTAACCTAGATTATCCACAGATACACAGATACTTCACTCTTCAATAGGTACTTGGGTACTTCAATAAAGCAGTGAGCTATATTGTGGATGGCCACCCAAGATGGGTAGGTCATAGCAGAGAGGCCAGACAAATCATGGTCAACTGGAGAAGGAGCTGGCAACCCACCCCAGTATCTTTACCAAGATAACCTTATGGATAAGCATGACCAGAAACATAAAACGAGATATCCCTGGAGAGAGTTGGACACTGCTGAATGATTAAACAACAAACATATTTCATTCCTTCTACTAGAAACCAGGGATAAGGTGGCACTACCTAATACATTGGGTTTCCTGGTGGTCAGATGGTTAGGATTCAGTGCTTTCAGCACTGTGACCTAGGTTTGATTTCAGTCAGCGAACCAAGAGGTCACATCATCCTGAAGCCATGCAGGTTTGGGCCTGGTCAGTACTTGGAGAGGAGACCACCTGGGAATACCAAGAGCTGTGGCTCAATGTAGAATGAACTGGGAACCCTCTGCCATGAATACCAAGTGTATCAGCATGGTGTGTTACAGTCCATGAGATCAAGGACACAAACACACATTATACTTTATCCTCTTTCTAGGAAGAAAAAATTACAAAGGACCTATAATTTTGCGAAATTGACAATAATACCAAATGTAGCTTAAATAGGATAACTATTTAGATAACTCTAAAATGGAAATTATTTTTAAACTTTATCAACTGTTTATTTTTGTAAACAATATCCTTGAAGGTATCTGCTCTCAAGAATTGCTTGACTTAGTTGTTCTCACAGTAAACAATATCTTTATCTCCTAATTGAGAACATTTACTTATTCTGATCTGAAGAGATATATTTGTATAACGTCAAGTTCTGCTCTTTGGCTTTTCTGAGAACTGTCCCAAACTATGCTATAGAAAAATCCTGTTTGGACTCAATTAATTAGCTCCAACATTTGCATAGTGCAACTCATGAATATTCTTCTGTATCAAGCTGTGGAGCAGTTAAAAACAAGTTCAGAAACTGTAAACACAGTTTTACTGTTTTATAATTGCTTTTTAAATGCTGCAGTGTTAGCTTTTATAGTTCTCAAAATGTTTACTTATATTGAGCGTTATGCGTAGTTCAGCTGCAGAATCCAATATACTGAGTTTATGAGAAGAGAGAGCTAAAATGATCTTGGGTTCTGAAGAAACCATGAATTACAAGTTGTATAAATGTTTAGATATTCTCTTGAATGCAATAATATATTTTATCTTTCTTTTCTTTGGGGCTTTTATGTCTGGAGTAACACAGTAGACAGTGTTCATGATCATTTGTTATGAGTTTTAAGCATTTTGAACCTGCCGACTGAAAAACTCTGCATACAGTGTGGGAGGGCTCCTAGATGAATAAATTGGTTATATAAAATGTATTTAAAACAGTGATATATGTATCAATTTTAAAATACACATTTGTTTTGTTTACTTTGCAGTGTTGTTTGATGATGTAGATTATTATTGATACATTTAACATCACTGTCATGATTACAACAAATCTGTTTTGTTTTTTTAATTGTAATATGGTTTAGTTATCATACTAACATTCTACAATGAGCTATGTAAAGAGATTGAAAAGATAACCGAATGGGAAATCAAGAGATCTCCTCAAGAAAATTGGGAACTTAAAAGGAACCTTTAATGCCAAAGTGGGTGTGATAAAAGACAACAATGGTAGGGACTTAACAGAAGAAGATCAGAAAAAGAAGAGGTAGCAGGAATACACTGAAGATCTATACATGAAGGATCTTAACAGCAGTGATGACCTCAATAATTTGTCCAATGAGCTGGAGCCAGACATATTGGAGAGTGAAGTGAGATGGGCCCTAGGATGTTTTGTTTTCATAGAGTCACTGAAAGTCGGATGCGACTGAACAACTAAACAACAACAAAACATACTTGTGACGACCTTCTGTTCAAACCTAACCAGTAGATTCCTTAAAGCATGAACAGAACCAACCCAGCTTACAGCCACCAAAGCCACCGCCCAATAAATCACAGGAATCAGTAAAGCAATCCCAGCCAATGTTACTGACTGTTACAGAGTTCCATGCAGGTTCAGCAGCAGTAATCACAGTAATAAGGAATATTATTTCCTCAGAATGAAACCTACACATCAATTATGTAGTACAGACTGACAACAGGGAGCAAGAGCAAAATTGGGGAATTATAGACTTGTAAGCCTCACTTCTGTAGTGGGAAAGCTTTTAGAAGGGTTAATAAGGGATAATATACAAGAATATGTCTATTCAAACATGATTATAAGTAGAAGCCAACATGGATTTATGAGGGATAAGTCATGTCAAACAAATCTAATTGGTTTCTATGAGGAAGTTAGTAGGAACTTGGATCAAGGCAACTCAGTGGATGTAGTTTTTTTAGATTTTGAAAGGGCTTTTGATAAAGTGCCACATGGGAGACTATTGTGCAAACTAAGGAATACAGGAATTGCAGTAAATATATCCACATTGAGAGCTGGCTAAAAGACAGGAAGCAAAGGGTTGTGGTAAATTGTGGTTATGCATCTGGGAAGGAAAAATGGCCATGCAATTTGTAAACTCAATGAAGCAAATTTAGGGGTATCAGATATTGAAATGGATTTGGGGGTGCTTGTGAACCACAACCTATATAACAGTTCTTAATGCCAAGCTGCATCTGCAAAGGCAAATACAATATTAGCATGTTTTAAGAAGGGTATAGAAGCAATGGAAGCAAATATAATTCTGCCACTATACAAATCCCTAGTACGCCCTCATTGGGAATATTGAGTACAGTTTTGGGCACCACTTCATAAAAAGGACATTTGGGCTAAAAGTCATTTTGCAACCTCAATTACTATGTAACTATGTAACAGCTTTATTGATGCATAGCACATTTATACACAACCCAGTCCAACTATTCTTCACCAGCCCCCACCATGACCACATGGGGAGGCCTGTCAATCAGTGATGTCACCATCCCTTGGTACTGGAACTTACTACCCAGGCTAACTGACCCTTTGATCCTGGCTGTACAGTGGGTATCTGATCAGATCAGGAGTGGAGACACTCAGTCTCTGTTGTACGGGATGCTTCCCCATTAACCCCTAAGTGTCCACTGGTGCCGGCCAGCTCGTCTCCCACTGTTCAGGATCACCATACAACCAAGCACCTCATAACTTGTGACTCCTCTTCCTCAGGGACCCTGGTAATACACTTTATAAAACTATTATGGGAAAATGTAGCATTTCAATATAAAATATGACTGGTTGCCACCAATACATCAATAAATTGACACAACAATAAAATCATTCTGATCACCCCCATATTGTGGGCCTCTCCACAAACAACATGGCTGTCCCATCCCACTGTGCACACAATAAGAATCAAGTCAGATCCCCCAATAGTCCAACAGTCCCTCAAAGCTATTACTCTTTAGTTATGAATAGCTGAAGGTAATAATATTTACTATAATTTAAATAAGAGGTATCTAGTTCGCTGTATGTTTATATTAGCTTGTGTTTAAAAACATCTATGGAAATCTTTGGATTATATCTATTAATCAAATCAGCTTAACACATTAATCACTTCCACTGGGAAAAAAGCAACCATATACATTTTTTTAAACTTTTATAACATACTAGCAACTTGCCCGTCAAAAATGACGGGGCAATGCTGTTTGCCATGGGAATGCTGTTTGAAACATAATTGAAACCGTTTTGTACTGTGAGGACCTTTGGCGCTCATTGCGAGGCGCTTAGGACCTGGCTTTTGTAATAGTGTATCTTGTAGGTCGTAGTGTGTTGTGTAAAGTGGTACGCGGTTTGCAGGTGTTTTCGCAGTCCGTGAGCATTTTCCGGTTTTTCTAATAGTGTATCTTGTAGGTCGTAGTGTGATGTGTAAAGTGCTACACGTTTTGCAGGATTTTGTGTGGTCCGGGGTCATGTAGCCTCGTTTCCATTTTTTTCCTCTAAAATCGTCTAAATCAAGTTAAATTTGCGTTCCACCTCACTCACAGACATCCTGGCTGTTGCCCCATGCTGTCTTTGATGTTTTTGTAATTTTTTGGGGTGTATCTAGTGTGTTTTTTGTTCGGCCTCTAATGTCGTAAATTTTTGCGTCTTGTATCTTTTTTTTTTTTTCTGAGTCCCGCATCTCGTATTTTAATGGCTTGCCTCGCTTTGCGAGGCTCGCATGGGCTAAGTGCTGCGGTTTAACAGCTCACCTCGCTTTGCAAGGCTCGCAGCAATGAGCTCCTTCGGTGCTCATCGGCTAAGTGCTACGGTTTAACAGCTCGCTTCTCGAGGCTCGCAGCGCTTTGAAAGGCCCACAAGCGATGAGCAGCGCTCATCACCTAAGTCGTACACAACACACTCAAAGTGTTACGACGTCTCGCAGTTTGACAACTATTATATGTGATTAAGCTTTGCATTCCAATTAATCAATGCATTACTTTGAATTCATTTTATCTCATTGGTGTCTTTTAAAAGTATAAGTTTTAGGTAGTATAATGAAACTCTTTTAGCTCAATTTAAATAATTTGTTATTACTTCTTTTTTAAATTTCCCAATGTTCCCCATATGCTATTGCCATGTTGGTCTCTCTCCCTCCTCATGTGCATCTCATTGCATTTTATGGTCAAACAGGAAGCTGGGAATCTCAATACTGGAGCCATTAGTGCACACAGCAACTTCCTATTGGTCCACACTGTCATGTGGTGCAACTTCTCATGCAGGACTATTCTGTACCTTCTCCTCAAATAAAAAAAAAAAGCTTTTTCCCCCCGGGTCATTGATTCATAACAGTTAATCCTTTTTTTATAGATAACTAGGCTTCTTTTTCTGATCTTCTAAAGTCACAGATGATTTTTTTGGAGGAGCCCCTAAAAATGCATGCACCACTTTTTCCTTTTCTGTGTGTGTATATTGCTCTCTTTTGCTATGTCACCATAACAGCAATTTTTACAACACAGCTACTCATACACATGCCAAGCTATTACTTGTTTATTAAATGTATTTGAAGTTGGACCATATTATTTATATTTTTTTAAGGGAGGGCAGGAATCATATGTTACACCCATATCATGATTGCTTGTATTGCAAATACAAACTGAGTAATTATGAGAGTTAAAGGGCCACTGCACAATGAAAACAGAAATTGTTTGAAAATATTAGTCTAAGAGAATAAGTTAACATGATAATAGTCATAAAGCCAGTTTTTAAATAGATAAAATTAATAAATGTAATCATATTCAGTCAGGATAAGCTTTACTCATACAAGCTAAATATTTTAGTTCAGGGCCTCCAAATATTATATCAGCATTCACCAAGGGCCCACTGTAATTACTATACAAATATATACATAACCAACTAGGAAATCTCGAACCTCAGCAGACTTTCTCCACTACAAGTTTACCTTGCGCTCCTACTTGTCTGCCCTCAATCTTGCCAAACAACACTACTTCTCATCACTAATATCAAACCTGTCCTCCAACCCTAAACGTTTGTTTGCTACATTTAAAACCCTCCTCTGCCCACCCCCGCCTCCTGCCCCTTCCTGTCTAACTGCTGATGACTTTGCCAGCCACTTTAAAACTGGAATTGAAACTATCCGAAATGAGCTCTCCTCCCAGCATGGCCCTATCCCACCATCCTTTCCACAAGCTGACAACACCCAACCCTTACCCTTCCCCAATCCCTCCTTCACTATGGATTCCTTTGACCCTGTTACCGAGGATGAAGTATCTACTTTACTATCAACCTCTCACCTTACCACATGTCCACATGATCCTATTCCTTCACAGCTAATTCCTCCCCTATCCACTGCACTTATCCCAGCTCTCATACATCTATTCAACCTCTCCCTAAACACTGGCAGGTTTCCATCCTCCTTAAAACATGCCGTAATTACACCCATTCTCAAGAAGCCCTCATCTGACCCAGCTTCTGCCTCCAACTACCGCCCTATCTCACTACTTCCCCTGGCTTCTAAACTGCTTGAGCGGCTTGTTTACAATCGCCTCACTCAATTTATTTCTTCCAATTCCCTTCTTGACCCCTTCCAATCTGGTTTCCGTGCCCAACACTCAACAGAAACAGCCCTCACAAAAGTCACCAATGACTTGCTAACTGCCAAATCAAAGGGTAACTTCTCCTTTCTAATTCTCCTGGACCTCTCTGCTGCCTTTGACACAGTTGACCACCCTCTTCTAATCCAAACTCTCCGTTCATTTGGCATCCAGGGCTCAGCTCTTTTATGGTTCACATCCTATCTAAAAGATCGTACATTTAGCGTACATCTTCACCTCTCCCTCTGTCTGTTGGCGTTCCCCAAGGTTCTGTCCTAGGCCCCCTCCTCTTCTCCATCTACACCTCCTCCCTTGGCACCCTCATAAAATCCTTTGGATTTCAGTATCATCTCTATGCAGATGATACTCAAATCTACCTCTCTGCACCCGATCTATCCCCCTCTCTTTTAGCTCAAGTTTCCAACTGCCTCTCTAGCATATCCTCCTGGATGTCTACCTGTCAACTCAAACTCAACATGTCTAAGACTGAACTCCTAACCTTTCCACCCTCTACTATAGCTTCCACTCCTCAAATATCTCTCACTGTTGACAACACCATCATCACTCCCAACTCCCAGGCCCGTTGTCTTGGGGTTCTACTGGATCCCGCCCTCTCTTTTATTCCTCACATCCAATCAATAACTAAATCTTGTCAGTTTCACCTAAAAAACATCTCCAAAATTCGTCATTATCTTACACAAAACACAGCTAAAATTCTAATACACTCTCTCATCATATCTCGACTCGACTACTGCAATTCCCTTCTTGCTGGCCTCCCCATCTCTCGTCTGTCTCCCCTCCAATCCATAATGAATGCCTCCGCTAGACTCATCTTCAATACCAAATGCTCAGTGTCTGCAGCTCCTCTCTGTCAATCACTCCACTGGCTTCCCATAGCTTCCCGAATCACATTTAAAATCATGACCTTAACGCATAAAGCCCTCAACAACAGTGCACCCCCTTATATTTCTGCTCTTGTTTCAAAATACTCTCCCAACGCCCCCTTCGTTCTGCTAATGACCTTCTTCTTTCTTCCTCTCTCATCACCTCCTCTCACTCCCGTCTTCAGGACTTTTCTCGTGCAGCCCCTACTATTTGGAACTCCTTGCCTCGCTCCATTAGATTAACTTCCTGCCTCAACACCTTTAAAAAATTACTAAAAACACACCTATTTAAAAAATCATATCACCTTCAGCCTTTATAATTACAACTGCACACTCCACAGCTTAATAACACTCCCACCCACAATCTACAGTACAGCTCACAGACCCCTCCAATTGACTAAAATTGCATTCACGTTGCCATTTTGTATTTGTCACCCTCTTGTATCACACCTAAACCCTTAGATTGTAAGTTTGCGAGTTTTCAATTGTGTGTCCGTGTCTTGGAAACAAGCACTATGTACATTTGATTATATGCTCAAAAACAGGGCCCTCCATTCTCTAAGGTGTTAAGTTTGTTTTTTGCCATGTACTAACCCCCTGTACAGCGCTACGGAATATGTTGGAGCGATATAAATAAAGATAATAATAATAATAATAATTACTAGGGTCCCCTACTTTAAAAAAAAGTATACTCATACTGAGCCATGGTCCTGTGTAATCAAATAAATATGTACATATATATATATATATATATATATATATATATATATATATATATATATATATATATATATATTCAGCCAGAGTCTCCTATAATCATATACATGTATAAATATTCAGAGATGGTCACATGTAATCGTCATAGTAATACAGTATATAAATATTTAGTCAGTGTCTCATACAAACAAGCATATATTCAGCTTGTCCTATAGACATATACAGGATATAAGCCAGGTACCATTATAATATAAATATTCAACCACAATTGTCAATTATTATTTTAATGTATACACATTCAGGTATGTTCACCTATATTCATATGAATGTATACATATTCAGCCATGTTAACTTATATTTATAAACACATACATATTTAATCAGGGTCATCTATAATCATAATTCCTCCAGGGTGTCCGATTACAGTATTATGTCCTAATGATATATTCTGCCAGTGCTGCCTTAAATCATATTCATTTACATATATTTACCCAGGGTCAACCATAATTATAATATAAACACATGTATTTTTAACAGGGGAATGACTCTAGGCGGCTTGCTATTTGGCCTAATGAATAATCCGCCATGGCTCCAGGTATTATTTTATTAATATGTGGCATCTAAATCCTAAACAGAAGACCAAAGAACCCAGAAATATATCAACAATTTGATAATATGAAACAGCACAGGAAAGAGATTGAAAGGGAATATTACCCTTATAAAGTAACAAAAGTTGTAAATTATAAGCAAATAAAGTGGAACACCACATATGTATATACATATACATGTTTATGTGCATGTATTCTCAGGAAACAAACACCCACAATTAAAAGGAAAGCATTTGGAACAAGGGCATTTGGGGCACATTAACTTGTCCAAATTCTCCATATCACAATTAATTAGAAGATACTAAGGGAACAAAAAGTAATGAAATGACAAAGTAAACGATAAGCGAAAAAAGCTCTAATGAAAATATTATAGAAACTATTAATGATTAATGTCCAATATACACAGCAAAAAACTATTTATTACATTCCCTGTAATGCAAGTAATGAAACCAAACTGAACAATATGAAGAATAGAAAACTCTGAAATGATATAATATTTAACAGTTCATAGATTTCTATCTTCTAACAGCTTGACAGCATTAAAGCAATATAATAGCTACGATTATTCCCAGGTAGCAATTAGTAATTTCAGCAATCCAATAAAAGCACACACATTCACATTCTAGCTATCTAATAAAATCAAAGACTTGGTGGGTGGATCGGATTGACAGATATACATTACATTAAATCATATTACTCTAGATACCCATCTATGAGGTACTTGTAGTCATGCTGTGACAAGGACATAGGTGATAAATGACGGCAGAGAGCATGGGAATTACAGTGCAATAATAATTATAAGACCACACATTTAGACAATCACATATATAGTTGTGAGCGTACGAGTTGTTGCTAACGCTGCGGGCTCGCGTAGCGAGTCGCGGGCCTCGCGTAGCGAGGGCCGCGGCTCGCGCAGCGAGTCGCGGGCCTCGCAAAGCGAGGGCCGCGGCTCGCGCAGCGAGTCGCGGGCCGCGCGTAGCGAGGGCACTGTGCCAGGTTCTCAGTTGCTGGCAGGGAGCGCCGAAGGCGCTCCTTGCCAGCAACTGAGGACCCTCGCGAAGCGAGGGCCTCAGTTGCTGGCTTGGAGTGCCGCAGGCGCTCCTTGCCAGCAACTGAGGACCCTCGCGAAGCGAGGGCCTCAGTTGCTGGCTTGGAGCGCCGCAGGCGCTCCATGCCAGCACCTGAGGACCTCGCAAAGGGAGGTCTTCAGTTGCAGCAACTGCGACCCTTGCAAAAAAAAATTTACGTCGCAACACATTACGACACTCGCAAACAACATACGACACACGTTCACACACATTACGACACTCGCAAACAACATACGACACACGTTCACACACATTACGGCCTCGCAACACTCGGACGCAACTCGCGAACATTACAAAATTACAAACACAATACATACACACAGCACATACATAAAAAACTGACCTACACAAACAGGAAGCACCCAGGACCTCAAAAATGCAACTTACAACTTCATTGCACTCAAAATAAAAGAGTTTAGACACTAAATACTTTGTTAAGCGACACAAAAAATGGCCGACGAATAAAACGAAAACGAGGCTACACACGCAAACACCATACGAGACACGTTACTACACATTACGACTTCGCAAACATCGGACGCAACACGCCGACATACAAACATTTAAAACTTAACAAAGACACACAACAAACACATAAAAAGCTTACCTACAGCAAGAGGAACCAGCCAGCACCTCAAAAAAACAAGTTACACCTACATTTAAATCAAAATAAACACTTTACACACTAATACCATCGCTAAGCGAGAGAAAAAATGGCCGACGAACAAAACGAAAACGAGGCTTCAGACGTAACTACACTACACTTACTCGCAATAATGAAACACATACTATGCGGAACGTATCACAATCATATTAAACACCATTTTGAACAGTAATACGCCTAAAATGGCGGATGGAACGCAAATTGTAAGCTGGAACGCAAATAGCGCATGCGTATTGCGTTCTAACGGTCTCACTTTCCAGAACTTTCTACAAGTTTATAAATACTGCCTATTTCCAAATAAAAAATACATTTCTCCTCAGGTGATCAACGGAGTGACTTCTGCTTTTACTTGAGAAGACAATTCTTTACTAATTTACTACTTTACATTGTGCAAATTACAACTGACAGGTAAGCTATAATATATTACATTTTATTATCAGGTCAGGTCAAACAAATAAAAAAATAAACTAGGATTTATGTAGTCATCATGTATTGCACATTTATGTGTATAGGCTCACAAAAAAAAATAAACTGAGCTTTATGTATAGTGACCTCTGACACGCACATATATGTCTATAATGTATAGTCACATGTGACACGCACATATATGTCTATCATGTATACTGACATCTGACACGCACATTTCTGTGTATTGCCCCTTCATAGTGACATGTGACACGCACGTATATGTGTATAATGTATAGTGACATGTGAGACGCACATATATTATGTCTATAATGTATAGTGACATCTGACACGCACATTTCTGTGTATTGCCCCTTCATAGTGACATGTGACACGCACGTATATGTGTATAATGTATAGTGACATGTGACACGCACATATATGTCTATAATGTATAGTGACATCTGACACGCACATTTCTGTGTATTGCCCCTTCATAGTGACATCTGACACCGACATATATGTCTATAATGTATAGTGACATGTGACACGCACATTTATGTGTATTGCCAATGCAACAAAATTAGCTTACAACAAAATCAGTAAACAAATACATTTAAATGACATTATATCTCATGTATACTGATATGTCACACGCACATATATGTGTATCATCTATAGTTACATCTCACACACACACATTTATGTGTGTTAGAAAAAAATAAAAAATAAGGTTAATTTAACCATTTAAATTTGACTCATGTATACTAATATGTCACACGTACACTTCATGTATGTGACATATGTGTGTAGACACTAACAAAAAATAAGGTTAATTGAATTCATTTACTGCAATTCAATAGATCATATAAAGCTGAATCTTTCTATTTCTTTTAATATTCAAACAGACTCTGCATCAACAGCGTCTCTCAACAATTTGCACCGTGCACTGTGAAGCACAATCCCTTTTAAAGAACACCAACAAATTTGAAGAGGTAAGATACAACAAGACATTACATGCTCAAAAGGCCATGCTTTGCTAGATGAAAAATTATAAATATACAAATAACTATTTCACTTTCTTTTTCAAACAGACACTACAAGAACACCGGCGGATTAAGATTGCCAGGAAGGCACCGTCTCTCATTCAAAACTTCTATCAAGGTAAAGTATTAAGTATAAACAAGAAAGAACCATGAGCCTTATTCAATTGCAACTTTCTCAATTGAATAGAGCTCTATATAAGCACATAATATTTTTTTATACAGAACTTTTTAGTTACTGAACTTCTAACCACAATGAAGGTTTTCAATAACTAAAAAGTTTGCTCAAGAAATATGTTATGTGATTATATAGAGCCCTCTTCAATTGCCAAAATTGCAATTCAATGAGGACCTATATATCTTTAATGGCCAAGGGCCTCACTCAAATGTGATTTGCCCATTTCAATAGGGCTCTATATAAGCACAGAGCATATTTTTTAAAGGAAATTTTTCTTTTGTGAACACGTTCCTTTTGGATACAAGTTCACTAAATACAAAATTCCGTAAAAAATTATGCTCTGTGCTGATATTGAGCTCTATTCCATTGGTCAAAACACAATTGAATGACGAGCTCACAATATAACAAATGCAGTAACCAAAGGCCCTCATTCAATTGCTATTTTGGACAATTAAATATGCCTATAAATAAGAACTTTTAGTCCCTTACTCTATTTTAACAAATATATGTCATGTGCTTATTTACAACCCTATTCAAATTTATACATTGCAATTCAATTACGGCCTTAGAGTACTATTACATTGTAAAATATGCAATTGAATGAGGGCCAAACTATGCAACATATGGTACACACAAAGGCCCTCATTCAATTGCAATTTGCCCAATTGAATAGGGCTCTAAATAACAACATAACAATTGCTTAAAACTAAGGTTTTACTTAATAAAAAAATATCAAAAATACAGTTTTTCAATGACTACAAAATGATTTTAAATAATATGCTATGTGCTTATTTAGGGCACAATTCAATTAGCCAAATCGCAATTCAATAACACACAAACTGCTAAACACAAAACAGATTTTCTTATTAAATGTTTAACAACCTATAAGCCTTACAAAGAAGCCAAAATAAGAATAACAAAAGTGTTGCGCACCTAATAGCATTGTACAAAAAATCACACAAACACATAGGAAACTACATTAACATTCTTCTTTAATGTTTAACAACCTATAACCTGTACAATCAAGAAGAAATAAGTTTTGCACAAGTGATGCCCACCAAACAGGATTGTCAAAAAGTAACACAAACACATAGCAAACTACATTAATTATATTATTTCATGTTTCAATAACTATAACCATCCCAATAAAGGTTAAATAAGTATACCACAAGTGGTGCGCACAAAACAGGATTGTACAAAAACTAACATAAACACATAGCAAAATAAATTCATATTTTTATTTAATATATCACAACCCACAAGCCTTACTAAGAACCTTAAATAAGAATAACAAAAGTCGTGGGATTGTACAGAAAGTTACAAAAAATATTTTTGAAAAAAATAACCATAAATGATACAATACAGCCTAATTCATACATTTTTAACTTATTTAAAAGACATTTCACTCAAACAACATTTTCTATTTTACATTACAACAGATACTGCGTGAAGACAATCGGACGAGCACTTTTGCCACAGGACCGGACCATCGGACGAGGACTCGGACCAGACCAGCAGACGAGGAATTTCAACACAGGACCAGACCAGCAGACGAGGAATTTCAACACAGGACCAGACCATCGGACGAGGACTTTCACCAACGGACCACAACATCGGACGAGGGATATCGCTACAGGACCACAATATCGGACGGGGGCTATCGCCACAGGACCACACCATCGGACGAGGACTTCCGACAGAGGACCACACCATTGGACAACGATTTGGAAACGAGGACCAACAAACATTCGGATTTAAATCACACTTCAACCAAGGTAAACTATAATAAGTACTAAAGTATAAAACTAAAGAAACTGCTTTCAGTTGCATCCGTGTCAACAGAAAAATAAAATAATTAATTTACTATCTCCCTTATTTTATTTAAATTGCTACTATGCAATACATAGCTCAATAACCACATCACTTTTTTTTAAGCAAACAAGTTTTGCTGTCGTAAATATGTATCCACAAACAAAGTTTTTAATAAATAAAACCATTATTTTAAATAAATATGTTACATGCTTATTTACAGCAGTATTCCATTGCCCAAATTCTGAGCCACTGAAGACAGGAATTATAAATTTAACTAAATATCAATGATACATTCATGATTTGCCTTTTATTTCAACAATTGTGCACAATAATCTTTAACAGGAATTACAAATTTAAATATACACAATTACATTTATTTGTTTCCGTTTACAGATTAATATGGCTGATAACGAGACCAAAGAAGACAAGAAAAGACGTCAAACTAGAGAAAGACAAGAGAGATGGGCCGCCCAGCAGACACCGGAGGAGAAAGAAATTCGAAGAGAAAAAGAACGCAAAAGACTTGCAAATAAAAGAATATCAGCTGCAAAAATGAAAGATAGAACCAAAAAAAATAAAAAAATAATAAAGCATTTACAAACTGTTCCTAAAACATCAGATGACATTTTACAACATACCAGTCAAGACAGACCAAAAAAAAACAACTACAAAAACAAAGCATTTACAAACTCTTACTAAAAACTTACAGGACATTTCAACCGAACAAGTCCAACATATACCAAGAAAAGCTACGAAAAAAACTAAACATTTAGAACCTGTTGTTGAAACATTTCAGGACTTTTCATCTGATGAATATCAAAGTCAACATCCAATATGCGTTGCAAATTGTCCTTTAATGAAGTCTTTAGCAGTAGAGGTTCATAGTTGTGGGGACATGACTACTCAATGTCAATTTTGTGAGGCTTATTATTTTAAACAGGAGAGACCTCGAGATGGACAATTTATTAGTTGTTGTCAAAAAGGAAAGTTCAAACTTCCACAAAGGAAACAATTTCCAACCTATTTACTAAATATTATGACTCAACCTACTTTTCAAAATTACAACAATTTTAAGACAAACATAAGATCCTACAATAGTGCCATATCATTTGCATCTATGGGGGCAACATTGGCTGCTAATGTACCAGGACATGGTCCTTACTGTTTTAAAGTCCAAGGACAAATTTATCATCGGACTTCACATTTACATCCAGAGGAAGGAGAGCAAAGAAAATTCGCTCAACTATATGTCCTAGATACAATGGAAGCTGTTGACCAACGTATGCAGATGGAAGAAAATAAAAAATGCTTACCCAGTGTTTTTATAGAGCTAAATAACATTATGGACAACAATCCCTACAGTAAAGCTTACAAAAAATTGGCAGAAGTAGAAAATGAACAACTACTTCATGCACAAAGACATCAATTACCCATGCCAAAGGTTAATATGGTGCTTAAAAGAGACAGACATACTGATAAACGTCGTTATAACTTGCCAACATCAAATGAGGTTGCAATGGTCTTTCACAATGATGAAGGAGAACCACCATTTCAAAGAGACATTAGAGTATATCCCAGAAATCAGGACCAACCATTTATTAATATTAATATTTTAAGTCCAAATTTAGATCCAATGACATATCCCATCTTTTTCCCACACGGAGAAGCAGGTTGGCAACCAAAATTAAGCCTTCCCAGTTACCCAAATGCTAAAGCCAGAATCCGAAATAATGTTTCTATGCTTGAATTTAAAGTTGCTCAAATTGCCATTAGAGATGATTTTAATCCCATTTTATGTGGTGGAAAACTAACACAACAATGGATTATTGATTCATATTTGCAAGTTGAGGCAAATAATTTAAACTTTATAAAATATCAACAAGATAAACTACGTGTAGAACAATATTGTGGACTCATGGACTATGTTGCTGACGTGGCTACAAGCAGAGACATGACAGCTGGCAAAGCCATCATTTTACCATCTTCCTTTCAAGGATCTCCTCGAAATATGAGAGAAAGATACAATGATGCTATGGCTATTGTGACTAAATTTGGAAAACCCGATTTATTTGTGACATTTACATGTAATCCACAATGGCCAGAAATTCATCAAAATCTACTTCTTGGACAAAGTGCTTCAGATCGACCAGATTTAGTAGCCAGAGTTTTTAAGATAAAATTAAATGAATTAATACGTGACTTTACTATAAATCAGTTATTTGGCAAATGTCTTGCTTATGTATATACCATTGAATTTCAAAAAAGAGGCCTTCCACATGCACATCTTCTCATAATACTTCAAGAGAAAGATAAATTAGATACTTCGGCCAAAGTGGATGCAGTCATAGTTGCTGAACTACCGGATCCAGAACTATATGGTAGACTATATGAGATTGTTACTCATCGCATGATTCATGGACCCTGTGGAGACCTTAATCCACAATCACCATGTATGGAAAATAATCAATGTTCCAAAGATTTTCCCAAAGATTATAGAGACAAAACATATGCCAATTGTGATGGATATCCACTTTATAAAAGAAGAGAAGGAGATAGTGCCATTATTCGTGGAAAAAAAGTGGACAATAGATATGTAGTACCCTACAATCCACATTTACTCATGAAGTACAACGCCCACATCAACGTAGAAGCCTGCACTTCCATCAAATCAATTAAATATGTCTACAAATATATTTACAAAGGTTACGATGCAGCTACTGTAGTCGTCAAAAGTGCAGACAACCCTGAAAGTAGTGAGTTAGTACATGATGAACTTGCATCTCATGTAGATGCTCGCTATGTCAGTGCGCCAGAAGCTATGTGGCGGCTTTTAAAATTTGAAATGCATGATAGATCACATGCAGTATATAGGTTAGCAGTACATTTGCCACAACGACATTTAGTCTATTTCCATTCTGGAAATGAAATGAATGCATTGGCCCAAAGTGAAGATCGTCACACTACACTAACTGCATGGTTTGCATTAAATTCCACTGATGCTCAAGCAACACAATACTTATATATTGAAATTCCATATCACTATGTTTTTGTGAATGGATTATGGAGAGCAAGAAAAACAAGAGGCAATAAAATAATTCCACGAATTTACACAGTCAGTCCAAGAGATGTTGAACGATTTTGCTTACGGATATTACTTTTAAATGTTCCAGGAGCACAAAGTTTTGAACAATTAAGAACTGTTAATGACATTGTATATGAATCCTTCCATTTAGCTGCAAGAAATAGAAACTTACTCGCTGATGATACAGAGTGGGAAAGATGTTTAGAAGAAGCAGCACAATGTCAAATGCCACGACAGATGAGAGAACAATTTGCTTTTATTTGTATCTTCTCAAATGCTCCAAATGCATTAGCTTTGTGGGAGACTTTTAAAAGTAATATGGCTGAAGACTTTATGCGACGATACAATGAACCCATTGCACACTTAAAAGCCTTAATGGAAATTCAAGAAGTCTTTTTAACTCATGGATTAAGTTGTGCAAGTTTTAATTTGCCTGATCCAGGTCTAATAGATGACATTAACTTTGAAGACTATGACATTCAACTACAAGCAGAAAGAACACAAGAAAGACTTGCAACTTTAAATACACTACAATTGCAAGCATTTCATGCCATTAAAAATGCTATAGATGATGACATGGTGACAGAGCGTTATTTCTATCTTGATGGACCTGGCGGATCAGGGAAAACATATTTGTACAATTTATTAATGAGTTCAGTACGAGCACAAGGACAAATAGCAATGGCGTTTGCCACTACTGGAATTGCTGCACTTTTATTAGAAGGTGGAAGAACTGTTCATAGTGGATTCAAACTGCCAGTGCCTATTTTGGAAAATTCAGTGTCAGATATTCGCATGACATCCTTACAAGCAAAGAAATTGAAGAAATGTAAATTAATTATAATAGATGAGGCCACAATGATGTCATGCTATGCCCTCCAATGTATTGACCGTTTGCTTCGTGAAGTCATGGATAATATTTTTCCATTTGGTGGAAAGGTAATTTTGTTGGGTGGCGATTTTAGACAAACATTACCTGTCGTTGTACATGGAAATCGAACAGACATTATTGAAACATGTATAAAGTCAAGTACAGTATGGAAACATTTTACCCATCTTCAACTGCAACAAAATATGAGATCAGAAGGCCAAACTGATTTCAATGATTGGCTTATTAAAATTGGAGAAGGAAGAACAGAAAAAATACTACATTTACCTGACGACACTGTAGAGATCCCACCTCATATGATTTGTCAACAAGATATTATATCGGCTATATTTGAAGGGAGCATAAATAACGAAGAATATTCTGAGCTTGCCAACCAAGTCATACTGACGTGTAAAAATAAAGATGCATTAATACTCAATAATGAAATCTTAAAAAAAATTAATGCACCACAAAAAAATTATCACAGTGCTGATTCTGTACTTGCTGATGACAATGAAAGTCAGGCAAACTTTTCAACTGAATTCATTAACTCTTTAACTCCTTCTGGAATGCCACCACATATTTTGCAGCTAAAGAAAGGTGCAATTATCATGTTACTGCGAAATATGAACCCCAAAAAAGGCCTATGCAATGGCACAAGGTTAATTGTTCAACAATTAAAGGACCATTTTATAGATGCTGAAATTTTAACTGGGACCCATAAAGGAGAGAGAGTTTTCATACCAAGAATAGATTTAGCACCAAGTGAAAGTAGTCTCCCTTTTATACTTCAAAGAAGACAATTTCCCATTATTATGGCATTTGCCATGACCATTAATAAATCACAAGGTCAGACTTTCAAATCTGTGGGTATTTACTTGGAAGAACCAGTTTTTGCACATGGTCAATTGTACGTTGCGTTGTCACGGTGCAAAAATCCACAGGCTATTAAAGTTTACATTGAAAACAATGAAAGTCAAGGTGATTTATTAGAAGATGGACGTATTTTTACTAAAAACATTGTCTACTATGAAGTACTATAACTTTGCAGGATACAAACTAAAGCCATG
Source organism: Discoglossus pictus (assembly GCA_027410445.1). Lineage (NCBI taxonomy): Eukaryota > Metazoa > Chordata > Amphibia > Anura > Alytidae > Discoglossus > Discoglossus pictus. Next base: position 266,761,410 of record CM050166.1, on the reverse strand, counting down.
CAAACATTTTGGAAAAACATTCAAAAATACAAAACAATTTGTTGTTTAATTCAGTCATAATTAATGGAAGTCATGTTTATGGATAATTCGCCTCACAAAATACTTGCCTTGCATTTCTATGAAAAATTATGTTAAAATGTGAAGTCACTATGTTAAGGTTTCATTCATGTTTATCGCCAGTTTATGTGCTCAGTAATGAATTACTTTAATTACGTACGGTTTAAGGAGAGTTTTTACTGTATGCCTTCCTCTACATTCAATGTATATTAAACTTAACAATTATTCTGATACAAATTGCATGTTAATACTGATTAATTTAAAGTTAAACTGTTTTTACATTCAAATGTTAATACTTTTAATTCAAAATTATGTTACAAAATGTATTTACTATGTTCCTGTTTATAATGTTCAAAATTACACAAATGTTTTGCAAAAATTCCAAAGTTACATAAAAAATAAAGTTCAATTTTAAAAATATATACTTTCAAGGTTATTCCTTACATATATTTTAAACTTCATGTTAAAATTCGGCACGTTGCAAAAAGTCTTTTTACTTTTTACTTTCCTCTGGATTCTATGTATATTAAAGTGAACAATTCTTCAGATACAAAATTCATTTTTAAAAACCATTACATCAACGTTTTACAAAAATACATCTTCATATCACAATACTTACAAGGGTCAAAAATATATTTAAATAACTAAACAACTTCACAAACATATACATTACATTGCCGTCATTTTTTGACGGGCAAGTCGCTAGTCAGATAATATTTATATGTTTCTGAACTGCCACCAAAGAAATATGATATGATTAGCCAGAAGGCAATAACAGAGAGTGATGATGGGGTGGAATAGAGAGGAAATGAGTTCATTACTTTGACATTTGGTACATGGGATGCATCATTTCTCAAATAAAAATAAGAATTAAAAAGGACATTTGAAAAATACAATTAAGATGTTTCATTTAGTAATTGGATAGTTTCCATAATTGCTGGTGTATTTTTCTTATCATATAATAATACTGAAGTAAGAGACATTTCTCTTATCATAATAATAATACTGTATTTAGAGACATTTCAGTTGAAAAGGTCAACTTGATATTTCTTTAGAGTAATGTGTGCAATAACTTTTTGAATTCTGTAGGGAGTTTCAGAAAATATGTATGATTAGTTTTACGTCATGAGACAGATGATGCTGATGCCATGCACTTTCAGTGTCATCCATTTTTACCTCAAAGCTATTTAAAGCTACTTAGAGCACCTATCACAGTGGCTGCACACTATGCAAATTATTATATATATATATATATATATATATCACATATATAGTTGTGAGTGTACGAGTTGTTGCTAACGCTTGCGGGCTGGCGTATCGAGGGCTGCGGGCGAGGGCCTCAGTTGCTGGCATGGAGAGCTGAAGGCGCTCCTTGCCAGCAAATGCGACAGTTGCAAAATTTATGTTAAAACGCAAACAACACGACACAACGACCGCGACCCTCGCAAACTTTACCTCGCAACGCAAAAACCATACGAGACACGTTACCACACAATACGACCTCGCAAAAAACGGCCGCAACTCGCGAACATCACAAAATTAAAAACACAATACACACACCACATACATAAAAAGCTTACCTACAGCAAGAGGAAGCATCCAGGACCTTTAAAAAAACAACTTACACCTTCAGTTAACTAAAAACAAAAGAGTTTAGACACTAAAAAAATTGCTAAGCGAGAGAAACATTACTCTACAGCACTCTAAACATGCAAAACACCACAAGAAACTTGCAAAACACCACAAACGACCTATGGATATTCCGCTAACACGCATACCACACATTACCCGCCATTTTACGCTAATGCTAAGTACACAACTACGCTAATGGTTTCGGCTCGCGCACACACACTATTACACTGCACACATTCATCGCGCTTACACAGCAGCTCAACACCACTAATGCTGCAGCAACATCAAAACAGATTGCCAGCCCTTCAACACAATGCTTTAAAATAGGTAAACTATATTCATTTATTAATTGTATTACATATTTCAGTAGTAGACACAAAACACCATTAGCTACCTTACAAGTTCATTGCCGTAATTTTTTGACGGGCAATTCACTAGTATATATATATATATATATCCCTAAAACAGATACAGTGGTATCTTGGAACTCAAATTTAATCCATCTCAGGTGGTAGGTTGAGCTTCAGAAAGGTCGATGTAGAGGAGGAGATAGGATATTGCTTGGAAGAGGTGTCATTTTCCATTAGAACATCACTCACTTGCACATTGGATGTTTTTCTTTACTGTCTCTTAACACCAATGATCTCTGATGTAGACTCTGATGTTGGGAGTGCCACAAGAAACCTATCAAGAGAAACTTGCTTCTGCAAGTCCACATTGCAGGTTTATAGAGCTTTGTCAGGGTGATACCTTTCAGCAAAAGTTTGCAATTCAACCCATTTAGCTTACCCTCCTTTGATTAGGGCAGTAGGTGCTTCCTCCCTTCCCTCCTCTTCACTTTCCTCAGGAAATTTCCTCAGCCACTATTTGTTGCTGCTCCATTTAAAGCTCCTGGGCTCTTGCCTGTGCACCTACCTCCAGGCTCAGAGACACAATTTACTCCACTGTTGGGCTAAGTTCAGTCTCTAAGTTCCTTGGAGTTACAGCTTCTGGGCATGTCAGGCCTTATCTATCAGAACTCTCTCAGTGTCAACTCAGTATCGAAGGTCACCTGAAAGCACCTTTGCAAGAGAGCCTTGGTATACAGTCTCTTAAATTTTGAGATGACCTGCTGGTCCATGGGCTGGATCAGAGGAGTTGTCTGAGGGGGCAAGCACTTCACAATTATAAAATTAAAGTCATCCAGCAAGTTGTCGTCCAATCCTGGAGGGTAAACAGGAGCATTGTCCATTATTAAAAGAGCCTTTAGAGGCAGTTCTTTCTCCTCAAAATACTTTTTGAAAGAGGGGCCAAACAATTTGTGCTTTTCTCTTTTTAATACTCTGGGGTTCTTGTCACTGTGATTAGTTGAGGTTTCATTTTTAAATCCCCACTAGCATTCTCACACACCAACAGAGTTAGCCTGTCCTTCACCAGCTTGTGCCCTGGCGATGTCTTCTCTTCTTGAGTGATGTAGGATCTGTTTTTCTTCCAAAATAAACCAGTCTCTTAACAGTTGAAGACTTGTTTGGGAACAAAAGCCTCAGTCGCTACATATACTCTAACCTCCCTGACAAAGGTTTCAGCAGCTTCTTTGTCTGCACTGGCTTGCTCTCCATGCCTCACCACACTGTAAATGCCAGTTCTATTTTGCTTTTTGTTTTGCTTTCTCGCATATGAGTGCCTGGGAAAAACTATCACACACTGTTTTTCATTAATCCAAATGTTCAACAATTTCTCTTTGCTTACTCATGACTTTCACACATCTACCCAAAAATTGTTTATCTAGGAATTTTGTACTTGGCTATAAAAAATATGTTTTGGTCTATGGTGGCTCTTACTATTTTTCTTTTCTGCTGAGTGGTATCACTAGCCTTCTTCGAACTCATCATGTAAGCACAAGCTACATTTTGGTTCTTGTAAGCACAGGCTATTGGTCCAATGCATCGTGTTCCAAGCAAGTGTTGAGTTCTGAGCCATTTTTTTTTGTCAGGCAGACCAGGCGACTTCCAAGGAGGTCGAGAACCGAGGGTCCACTGTACATATATGACTTATAATATGTAAGATGAATAATTAATACACCTGATAATTCATATACTTGAAAATTGATCTGTTCACTTTATGAGGGAGATCGATAATTTACAAAAATGTTTTCACTCTTCTGCACATAATATCCTAGGGAATATTATCTTTTGGGCATTGGCATGCTCAGATCTCTTTGACAACTTGTTCAGCAGATATTAATTTATTATGCCAAACTAAGAGATAGTGACTTTTAAAAAGAAAAAACACAGTGACGGAACACTATATGTATGTATGATTTGCACTACAGTAAAGTTATGTTGTTTTTACTGGCAGAAATAATGTTTAGATCATATTCCTTTTCCTGCATAATCAAAGCTGCTCTTTATATGTAGTTGGCCTCAGACTAGTGTCAGATTTCAAGTGAGTACTGGTATTTCTGGTTCTTTTGGCTGTAGTTTATACCAACAGAAACTACAACTCCCAGCATGCAGAGTAGCAGCACATTTAGCCAGTCAGAGAGGGACATTGCTTTTCCTACCCCATGGCACAAATTGCTTCCTTAAAGGTACACAATGCAAATAAAACAAGCTGTAAGCTGTGTTTTGGGACATTTTTCAGTGCCCACTCCTCTTTGAGGAGATGACTGCATGCAGCTGCCAACTTTGCCTAATGGGAAATCTGGCCATGGACAATTTCATATGTCTACAGCCGAAGCTGGAGGTTCATCCTGCTTGGGATTATATTTCTTCTACTCAGCAGAATTCACTATATATCTTATCTGAATCCACTGTGCCTTCAATTTTTCTTAGGTGTCTATGTTTTTTAGGAACAAAGGCAAGCCCTGGGTCCTGATGGAATACATCCATGGGTACTGAGGAAACTGGGTTCTGTAATAGCCAAACCATTATATTTAATTTTTCAAGATTCCCTCAACACAAGGTCTCTACTAGATGCCTGGAGAAAAGCAGATGTGATACCTATATTTAAAAAGGGAGCAAGAGCAAATCCGGGGAATTATAGACCAGTGAGCCTCACTTCTGTAGTGGGGAAGCTTTTAGAAGGGTTAATAAGGGATAATATACAAGAATATATCTATTTGAACAGGATTATAAGTCTGAGTCAACATGATTTATGAGGGTTAGGTCTATGAGGAGGTTAGGAGGAACCTGGATCAAGGCAACTTAGTGGATGTAGACTTTTTAGATTTTGCAAAGGCTTTTGATACAATGCCACATTGGAGACTATTGTGCAAACTAAGAGATATAGGAATTGCAGTAAATATCTGCTCATGGATTGAGAGCTGGCTAAAAGACAGGAAGCAAAGGGTTGTTTTAAATGGAACATACTCTGATTGGACTAATGTGGTAAGTGGGGTTCCTCAGGGTTCAGTATTAGGTCCTTTCCTTATTAACATATTTATTAATGACTTAGAGGTAGGATTAAGTGTGGTGTCTCCATTTTCAATGATGACAAGAATTTGTGCAAGGTAATTAAACCAGATAACGATGTGCTTTCCCTCCAAAGAGATTTACATAAAATTGAGGAATGGGCATCTAAATGGCAGATGAGATTTAATACGAAGAAATGTAAAGTTATGCATCCGGGAAGGAAAAATAGCCATGCAATTTATAATCTTAATGGAGCAAATCTAGGTGTATCAGATATTGGATTTGGGAGTGCTTGTGGACAACCACCTAGGTAACAGTGCTCAAAGTGAAGCAGCAGCTGCAAAGGCAAATAAAATATTAGCATGTATTAATAAGGGTATAGACGCAAGGGAAGCAAATATCATTCTGCCACTATACAAATCTCTAGTGTGCCCTCATTTGGAATATGCAGTACAATTTTGGGCACCACTTCATAAAAAGGGCATTTTAGAGCTGGAAAAGGTACAAAGGAGGGCAACAAAACTAATAAGGGGAATGGAGGGGCTAAGTTATGAAGAAAGACTAACCAAATTAAGCTTATTTTCTCTAGAAAAATGGAGTCTACGAGGAGATATGATTACCTTATATAAATACATCCAGGGTCAGTATAAATATTTGTCAAGGGAGCTTTTTGTGCCAAGAGGTTTTCAACTGACAAGAGGACATCCCTTGAGGTTAGAAGTAAAAAGATTTCACCTTAAAGAAAGAAAAGGGTTCTTCACAGTAAGGTTGGTTAATCTGTGGAATTCTCTACCAGATGAGGTGTGACGGCGGATTCGATAGATAACTTTAAAAGGGGCCTGGATTTATTTCTAATTAAAAAGGGAATTCAGGGTTATTATGGATTATTAGAGAGACAGTATTGATCCAGGGAGGAATTCGATCGCCAGTATCTGGGGTCAGGAAGGAAGTTTTTTTTATTTTTTTTTATTTGAGAGGATTGGCTAAGTAAGTCTCACTTGTTTTTTTTCTGTTTGCCTTCCTCTGGATTAACAAATAAATAAAAAAAAAAAAAGATTAATAATTAATTAACAACTAATTAATTAATATTTAATCCACATATTGCAGATCAGAGGAGATCTTAACAGGTTGAACTTGATGGACTGAAAGTATTTTTTCAACCTTAATTACTATGTAACTATATGTAACTATGTTTCCCAGTATTAAAGCAAAATACAACAGTTAAAACTTAAAAGGATATATTTATTTTAATCTTTGTAAAACAATTTTTTCACATCAAGTCATGTCATAAAAGCAAAACAGAATCATTATATTTAAGTGGTTATTTAAAAAAAATTATATTATAACTATGGTTAATAATTTCTTACTATTTATATAATTAGATTAACATGTATGGTACTAAACAAATAGGTAGCAGAGGTGCTGATACTGTCTTCTTTGTGTAATGTGATCACTATAGCTTTTGTTCATTTTCTCAATATATTATCAAACTGTTTTACATGAGCACTCTCAGCAAGGCTGCAGAAATTTCACTTCAGCAATGTAATGTATGAAAACACCAATTTAACTGGTGATAGTTATTATCCAAATTCATATGAGGCTCAAACAAAAGACACTTTAGGCCTCAAAGCTTAGCATATGATAAATTAACCAACATGTTTGAATTTTTTAAACTTTTTTTTAAAATGAACGCATACTATGTCAAAACACCAAAACATACTATATACACTACACATGCTGAAATAAAGGTTCACACACTAATCCACCTTAAAACACATACAAACCCTTGCTAAAATTAACCATTCGCCCAATTAAATAAAATCACTGGTATTGATATGAGAGTGAGTGAGGGGAAATCTCTGCATCCTAGCTAGGAACTGCCCAGCCAACTAAGCAGCAAAAAAAAAAAAGATAAAAAAAAAAAATAGCCTCTACCTATGCCCTCGTACCCCTTCTAAATGGAATTGAAAAGTACCCTCCTTTTCTTTGCCTGGCTAAAATCCAATACACCTATGTTCTGATTGGCCAAAAAATGCAATGGAAGCCAATCATAGGAGGATCCCCTGCATAGCTTATATTTTCTTAATGTTTTTTTACTGCAATGTGAATTTAAGAAAATAAAGTGGAGTAGAACATGATACCTGTAATGGCTAACTAAGAGAATTATAGTGCAAGCTGTCAGGATAGTATAATCCCTTCATCTGTTAAGGTTTTGAAATAAAGACCGAAAAATCTCTGATAATCTATATATCAGTATCTAGCATTACATTACACAGACAAACCTGATGAACAAGTCATGAGTCAAAAACCAAATTGCCTGATATGCTTCACATACCAGATATTTCTGTCTTTCTGTTTCTGAAAGTTGCCCCTCAATATTGAAGTAATTCCTTGTCATGATTGAAGCAATGAATCAAAGAGCAAAATTACCACAAAAGGTTAACTTTCCAAATCTTTCTGTCATCCTGCTTATGAAAGTTCCCCACCATTATTGTGACTGAGATTTTTGATGCTATATCCATTTTGATAGAAATGGGATCACATTTGAGTATCTGTTCTCTCTTTGTTAATATGTAATCTGTTTGAAGTAATCTTTTTTATTTGTGTTGTTTCCAACTTTTCGTGACCTCATGGACTGTAATTAACCAGGCACATCTTTATGTCCATGGTCATGCTGATCCACTTGGTTTCCATGGCAGGGATACTGGAGTGGGTTGCCAATTCCTTCTCTAGTGGGCCACAGTATACTGCTCCTGGTATTCTTAGGTTGTCTCCCATACAAGTACTGACCAAGCCCAACCATGCATGGCTTCGGGGGGGGTGGGGGGGGTGGGGGGGGGGTGAACTCTTGGTTCCCTAAATAGAATCAAACCCTGTTTGCAGTGGTGAAAGCACTAACTACTAAACCACCAGGGAACCCATATTATGTAGTAATTGTGCTATTTTACCTACATAAAGTCCTTGCGTATATCCTTATGTGTGTGTGTAGGTAGCACAACTCTTTTGTATGCATGAAAATGTACTGCTTGTTGTTGCAGAACTATCTGTTTTTTCAGGCTAGGATAGCAGAGGAGACTACTCTGTATGTAGTATAGTATGCAGTTCTATTTATATTCAACTGAGAGCATAGAGTTGGGAGTTGTTTGTCATCACAAGAGGAACCCAGGTCCTGTTTTATGGCTGGTTATATTGCAGGATGTAGAAAAATAGAAAGAAAAGACACGTATGTCTAATTATTAACCCCTATGTGGAACAATAACAAGAAAGTCATTTTAAAACATAATATTTATTCATTAATTATTAAAAATAACAAAGTAATCAATGGCTATCAAAAAAAATATATATCATAAGTGTAGTCTTTACAGTGAATTTTGTTGGTAACAAAATTTTATAATAAATGACTCCTAAGGACAATATCAATTAATAATAGGTATGAAGATACATATATATATCCATAAGGATAATCTTTCCAATGGTACTAAATATATGTGCAGATTTGTTATCTAGGATGACACTGAAACATGTATGGCGCCCTAAAGTAATGAAGATTATTAAAGTGCACTGTGCTAAGGAATTAATGAGTTGAATATAGTAAAGTAATAGGAGTTTAAAAAAAGGTGCTCAGTGCTTTTTATTATATTATGATATATAGAAAAAAATTATGAAGTATATACAAATATTGTAAAAAATAAATAGGTTACGGGGCGTCAGGCAGGTATAGTGTGAGCCTATGCCTATAATAAGCTATAATATTGTAAATACCCAAAATACAGAATTTCGCTATTGATAAAAGTGCCTTTAATGGACCCTGAAGGTGAAGGTTGCATGCATGAAAGATGAGTTTAAATTTATGCTTGAGCAAGACTTGTATTTATGCTTGAAGAATCTACATGCTTCAGAGAAGGGCCAATTTACCATTAGTTGGAGCAGGTAGGTTCATGGGGCAGCTGCCTGCAGCTATGTTTTAAAACTGAAAAAATTGAAATTTCTAGGGCTTATACAACTCTATCCAGGAACCAATAATTGCATTGAAACTGGAATAGCAAAACTCTCTCTATATGAATAGAAAAAATATGTTAATTACAAACAAAAGAACTACAACATCAGTAATCCCAAAGGCATGATCAGGAAGTCAGTCTTTTCTGGGGAGGTTCACAGAGTTGAGCCTTTCCACTTGAGATGGTGGCATTAGGCTGAATATGAGAGCATTATGTTCTGCCTTAAAATTGTGCCTGTTGATTGTGTTGGATAAGTTTGAAGCCCTTAGATCATGCAGTAAGGTGTTTTATAAGATACACAGCTCTAACACCTCCACCACGTGTGAGCACAATGGGAACACAACATAAAAAAATAAGCCACTAACTCTCTTTTGGTGATTCACTATATGTGGATTTCATATCCAATGTTCCTGTCATTATTAAGGAAATCCCATAATCAATCAATGACCACTAGGTTGTTGGAAAGATTCACTGAGCTATATTAGTGTTAAAAATAGAGATCATGATAACTATGTAAAGCACTATTTCCTGTTTCTGTTAGCTGAATGTATATTTAGCACCCTACTGTATTCTAATTAATGCTTTTAATTGTTTGCTATATAATATAACATTTTACTTTTTTAATGTTAATTAAAGTTTCAATTAAATTAGTAAAACATATCTAACAAGATGGTGACAAAATGTATATGGCACATGCTGAGATGTATACATTGTCTATGATGTATAGTATTCATTATATTATTATTAATACATTTATGTATTTACTACTAAGTAGTTGCAGTGATAAATACATTTATCTTGAACAATGTACAATACTTTGTTAGTTATCATCCAACTACTATTTTTTTTTGCTACTGTAATTTTTATAATAATTGTAGATTGATGTATGATGTAAAATATATGAAAACATTATTAGCAATGTAAATTGGTAATCCTTATTAGAGTATTTAGCAAACTATGTAGGAGTCAAATAAGAAGGCTGTAGCTGTGCTGCTTCCATCTGTTCACCATCTGCTCCACTATAGGAGCTGATGTGGTATTTAGTTATAACATGGCAGGATTGAAATCACCACCCTCAGATTTAGTGTCAAACAAAACAGATGAAGGAGATTTACATGTCCATTTGCATTCTTTAGGTAAGTATGCAACTTATTTTCCTTCTATTTCAGAACAACAAAATAAAGCAAAGTTTATATACATGAATCATTTACTGTAAAATGTATTGATTTGCATTTAATGAGCATTACATTGAGTATGTTAAACTGTCAAAAACGTTTATCCATAAAAAAATGTCTAAACTGCTAAAATGAGTGCAGTTATGGGCTTGATATTGTTAGTTTTGTATGTAGGGTAGCTAACAAATATGATAAAAACAAGTTTTTCCATTGAGGAACCACGCTAATATAATCTTTTAAACTACACTTGAAAAGAAACACAGTTTTTTCAAAGGGATTATTTTAATTGTTTGAGCACAGTGGTACTTTAAGACAACAAGTCATGGAGTCCATTGTGGTGATATAATGGGGGAAGAGGGGGGTTGGGTTTACAAAGCATCTCATGTGCATATCATGTCAGACTTTGAGTGCACAGAAATGTCACAATGAGATTGTGGCAGCTACAACTGCCATGGTTTTCCGAAGGACTTTTAAAAAGCTCATTGGTGTATAAGCACACACCCTCCCAAAAAGTAGAGGGTAGAATAAACACAGAGAATTAAAAGGAGTTGTGCAGTGAAGGGAAATTGCATATGAGTTTCAAATTGTAAACGCTGGGTTTCATTCTTTTTTTCTCCCTAAAAACATTTTACATTGTTTTAAATTTAAGTGTTTAAGAAAATGTCCTTTAATGTATTTTCACTCTGCACTGCAATCAAGGAATCCAAACAGAGACATGCATAGAAACACTCACAATGTTGTCTTTATTAAATATTACCCATATTACATTGATCCTGTTATGTCTGTGCCTGTTATAAAGTATAGTTTGTGGTGAAAATAGCAGTAAATATCACTGGAGACAAGTGCTATTGTTAAAGTTGTATGTCTTACAACATCACTGCTTTTATCCAGTACTGTGAATGCTCATATTTACATGCCTCTGTCCAATATTGTATATTGGAAAATGTGTGGGGACAGCTAAATGTCTGGTCTTGTTTAAACCTGCAGAGGCAATCACATATATGGCTCAAGATTCTACTTTTATGCTTATGTTCTTTTGCTTTTTAGAATCATTTAAAATACATTTACTTTTTTAGTAGAATTCATCAAACTCTGTAAAAATGAATGGTGTTATGAAACACAAACAGATATCAAAAGGTCTACTGTGGTCAAATTTTTTTGGTCTTTAAATAACAAAACACAATAATGAGCAAATTTTTTTAGAAAGCAAAATTAAAACAGTGTTTTCAATCTTCTAGTCAATAAGTTTTTTATTTCTGTGCATTCTCATAAATATATATATATATATATATATATATCACATATAGAATTGTGAGCATGCGGGCCGTTGCTAACCTGAGGGCTTGCACAGTGAGCCTGCTGGCATGGAACGCCGAAGGCGTTCCATGTCAAAAAAAAAACACCAACGCTGTTCATAGCACACAAACAACCAAGAGCCTCGCAATGAGCGCCAAAGGGGCTCAGCGCGAGGCTCGCAATGAGCGCCAAAGGATCTTAAAGCGCCAACAAAATTAATTTTGCACGCAAACAACATTACCTGCCTTACAATCTTATTGCCGTCATTTTTTGACAGGCAAGTCGCTAGTATATATATATATATATATATATATATATATGTCCAGTAAAGAAAGTAAAAACATGCATTGTAAATTGAACGCTCTCTTTTAACATATGAAATATCTATAGTTCTTGCGATTTACATGAATATGGGTAATGATACTTCTACCTGCTTACAACATTTAGGTGTACTCAGAATGTTTTATTTTATTTGCTGTATACACTGCAGAGATTTTCAAAGGTCATTGAAAAAAAATAATTTCTACCAACCTTACAATGTTGAGCCCCAAATAAGTGCAAACATCAGTCTGTGCTTTGTCAAGCTCAAGATCTTTGGACACTTTGTTACCTGAGATAAGGTGAGAAAGTCCGCTTTTCATCATAGGACATAGTGTGCGGTAAACCAGCAGATGACATGAGATGCAACTGAAATGCAACATAGTTTCAAAATGTAAAAATAAAGTGATTATGCTGCTGTGGAATCTGCAATTTTAGTTTCCAATAATCAATTTCCTTAGATTGGAGGAGACTTTGAATACAGAGGAAGATTACACAGTGGGAATGTGACAGATCTATCTGCCAGTTCAATTGTTAGCTCTATTGGAAAGCTAATTTTTTAAAGGGTACAACTTGTTGTGCAGAAGCTGCAAGAGGCAGATTTAATAAAGAAACCGGAAAGCCAGCAGTTAAAACAAATTGCATGTGAAAAGTGGAAAATATAAAGCCTGTGATTATTTTATTTCTTATTTTCCAACAACATTTTGTATATTATCAATGCTTATTCAAAACACAAATTTTAAAAAAATATTACCACATTGGTCCTTTAAATTCCTTTATATAAAAAAAAATGTTTTCATTTTTCCAAAGACTTATTGCATTTGTTTGAGGAGCTCAAACTCAGGCTGTGTGTATAAAAAGTACTGCAGAAATTTTTTTTTATGGAAAATAATGTCGAATGTATGCAGAGCTTATTTTATTTATCTGTCTGGTAGATTAAAGATTAAACGCAATTCACTGGGTATTTAAGTCTCCGTAATCCATTTTAGCTATCACCTCTGAAGTACAGACCTCAATTATTATGTAACTATTTCAGATACATGGAGGTATAGTAAAAGGTTTCAAATCATACACAGTACATTGTTAAATTACTTATATGACATTAAACATAAAATATCACACATCACAGCACTAGATATGTTTTTCTAAAATAAATAATTGTTTAGATATTCGCCATTACTTGTGTTGAATTATTATGCAAATGTGCAGTTCTTGAAGACTAGTTGGCATTTTTTCTAATCGGTTAGACATTATTTTAACAAAGAAATAAGTAAGCAGGCACAACCTACCCCCAATATTATTATGCATTTAAATCCTTTACCCTACCCGTAACAAGCACAAGCTGCAAATTATTATATTATTATATCATTTTATTATATATTATATTGAGCTGCACATTCGCATAATAATACATGACAATGGTGAATATCTTGTCAATGATTCATTAGAGAAAAATAGCTAGCATAGAGTGTCATGCTCTTTAAATGTGTTGTTAGTATGACAATGTAATATTTCCAAATGCTTAATTTTAAATGCATACATTTTTAAACTCCAGAAGCTCTGTTCCTGAAAAAATAGTGAAAACAAATTAACTCAGAAATGAAGCTTGCTAGAAGGGTGGGTCATTTCAGGGTGGCTTGTGCATAAACCAATCTGCCTGGAGGTAAGAAATGCAGGATCAAGTCAAATCAAAGCTAGGGGCATAACAGAAGGGCATTACCTTGGAAACACAGTGCACCTGTGGATTTGTTAATTAACAAGCCCTTATACCATGCCATCGAGAACTGTCAGTTTCTACTTGTTTAATAATGAATTATTGAGGTCCAAACATAATTAATATGTACTACCGATATAAGCAAAATAGTACCCTTTTGTATAATATATTTGCATGTGTAAAATTTGTCAGAAACCTGTTTTAGCTCAAAATCCTTACAAATACCTTGTTTCCTTTGCATTCTGGGAAACTGGGCTGGAATATGCAAAGGAGCTCACAATATGCTTGACTTTTCATTTCAATAATGATTTTAACATGTCCCTGTATAGCAAATGTCTGCTGATATAACACAGCTTTGGAGCATAGCACAGGATGCATTCTCAAGAGTTAAACTACCCAAAGATAGCACTGCTTGAATATTTTGGATCTCATTGGCTTGTACAGTGCCTTGCAAAAGTATTCATCCCCCTTGACTTTTTACCTATTTTGTTACATTACAGCCTTAAGTTCAATGTTTTGTAAATCTGAATTTCATGTGATGGATCAGAACACAATAGTCTAAGTTGGCGAGGTGAAATGAGAAAAAGATATACATAAAACTATTTTTTAGAAATAGAAACAGAAAATTGCCATGTGCAACCAATTACCTTCAAAAGACACATAATTAGTGAAATGATGTCCACCTGTGTGCAATCTAAGTGTCACATGATCTGTCATTACATATACACACCATTTTTGAAAGGTCTGCCACAACTAAGCAAGAGGCACCACTAACCAAACACTGCCATGAAGACCAAGGAACTCTCCAAACAAGTAAGGGACAATGTTGTTGAGAAGTACAAGTCAGGGTTAGGTTATAAAAAAAATATTCAAATCTTTGATGATCCCCAGGAGCACCATCAAATCTGTCATAACCAAATGGAAAGAACATGGCACAACAGCAAACCTGCCAAGAGAAGGCTGCCCACCAAAACTCACGGACCAGGCAAGGAGGGCATTAATCAGAGAGGCAACACAGAGACCTAAGGTAACCCTGGAAGAGCAGCAGAGTTCCACAGCAGAGACTGGAGTATCTGTACATAGGACAAAAATAAGCCACATGCTCCATAGAGTTGGGCTTTATGGCAGAGTGGCCAGAAGAAAGCCATTACTTTCAGCAAAAAACAAAATTGCATGTTTTGAGTTTGCGAAAAGGCATGTGGGAGACTCCCAAAATGTATGGAGGGTGCTCTGGTCTGATGAAACTAAAATTGAACTTTTTCACCATCAAAGAAAGCGCTATGTCTGGTGCAAACCCAATATATCACATCAACCAAATAACACCATCCCGACAGTGAAACATGGTGGTGGCAGCATCATGCTGTGAGGATGCTTTTCAGCAGCCCTGACTGGGAAACTGATCAGAGTTGAGGGAAAGATGGATGGTGCTAAATACAGGCATATTCTTGAGCAAAACTTGTACCACTCTGTGCCTGATTTGAGGCTAGGATGGAGGTTCACCTTCCAGCAGGACAATGACCCCAAACACACTGCTAAAGCAACACTTGAGTGGTTTAAGGGGAAACATGTAAATGTGTTGGAATGGCCTAGTCAAAGCCCAGACATCAATCCAATAGATAATTTGTGGTCAGACTTAAAGATTGCTGTTCACAAGCGCAAACCATCCAACTTGAAGGAGTTGGAGCAATTTTGCAAGGAGGAATGGGCAAAAATCCCAGTGGTAAGATGTGGCAAGCTCATAGAGACTTATTCAAAGCGACTTGGAGCTTTGATTGCCGCAAATGGTGGCTCTATGAAGTATTGACTTTAGGGGGGTGAATAGTTATGCACTATTATATTTTCTGTTATTTTGTGCTGTTTGTTGTTTGCTTCAAAATAATAAAAAAAAACATCTTCAAAGTTGTGGGTATGTTCTGTAAATTAAATGATGCAAATCCTCAAACAATCCATATTAATTCCAGGTTGTGAGGCAACAAAACACAAATGCCAAGGGGGTGAATACTTTTGCAAGATACTATAGATGGTTTCTATTTCATGCCATGAATTTTGTGAAGACTACTCACCACAAATTTAACTTTAAATTCCAGGCAGCACATTTCCCAAAGTTTATTATCCATTACCTGTCACAAACCATCTACTTTGCCCTTCTCCCGTGCTTCTGGAATGCATGGTCTATTTGCAATATACTCACTTTCATCCATGCCTGGCAATAAGCAAGGTGAAGGTATGGGCTATTACTTTCCTCTCACTGCACATTTTACTGCATACCCCCAGTTGCCTCTCTCCAATTCTTATCTTTTGAAGTTCACACTAGGTGCTTCTTCTTACCCATATGTCTGCATGTTACTGTGATCTATCACCCACATGGACCATCCTCTCAATTTCTTGATCATTTTGCCACCTGGCTACCCTATTTTCTCTCTTCCAATGTACCTTTGCTCATTCTTGGTGATTTCATAATTGTCACTCACACACCCACTTCCCCAACAGTCACAAAATTACTTTCCCTATTGTCTCTTCTTCATCTACTCTAGTTACCCAAATAATTTTTTGGGGAATTTCAGTACCTTCTATATGCAGATGACACTCACACTGACCTCTCAGCACAAGATATATCCTGCTCTCTTTTAGCACAAGTAATCAACTGTCTCTCAAGCATTAATCCTCCTGGATGTCCCCCCATCAACTCAAACTCAGAATGTCAAAACTGAGCTCCTAATCTTCCCACCCTCTACTAAAGCTTCCACTCCTCAAATATTTCCCACTGCTGACAATGCCATAATCAATCCCACCTGCTAATCTTGTTGTCTTGGGTTTTTTCTGGACCCTACCATCTCTTTCATACCTCATATACAATCAACAACAACATCGTGTCAGTTTCACCTAGAAACATCTGCAAAACATATCTCTATCTTAGACACAACTAAAATTCTAATCCATTCTCTCATCATATTTTGCCTCAACGTCTGCAGCTTGCTTCTTGATGGCCTCCCTATAACCCATTTTTCTCGATTCAAATCCAAAATGAACACCTCTGTTATACTTATTTACCATACTTATCACTCAGTGTCAGCAGCTACTCTCTGTTAATCTCTCCACTGGCTTCCCATAGGTTCCAGAATAAAAGTTTACATCATGACTCTAATGAATAATCCTCTGAACAGTGCACCCCCTTATATCCCTGCTCTTTTCTCACAATACTACCCCATCCACCACTTTGCTCTGCTAATGGTCTTTTTCTTTCCTCTTCTCTTATCACCTCCTCTCAATCCTGCCTTCAGGACTTTTCTCAAGCTGCTCATCTCTATGGAATTCCTTGCCTCGCTCCACTAGACTATCTTCCTGCCTTGAAATCTTCAATAACAAATTAAAAATTCATGTGTAAAATCTTATAATCTTAATATGCAACACACAACCAGTTCCACTTGATTGAGCCTATTGCTTTACACACTGACATCCTGCATCTATCACCCTCCTGTATTACACCCAAACCCCTTATATTGTAAGTTTGCAAGTTTTTAATATTGTAAGGCGCTTTGGAAGCAAGCACTGTGTATACTTGATTTTAAGATAGGGCCCCCGTCTTCTGAAATGTGTTAATATTGTTTTTGCCTTGTACTTTACCTCTTTTACAGACAAGGCTATGTAAAAGCCTAACATGCTACTCCAAATACATATTTTGCAAACTCTGTTTCTCTTGATAACTAATATATTACCATATTTAACTAATTTTAAGAAAATCAATGAAGTATAAAAATGCTGATGGAATTCTTCAGATCATATAAGCACACATAATGTCCCAGAATAACCTCCTTTAACATGAATGGAACACAGACATCATTACTATACTATCTAATTTTATAAAATAGCTAAATAAGAGATCCTCTGTCAATCACTGTAACATTTGTAGAGCATGAAAAAAGTGGTGTTGCTGTAAGCATAACAATTTTGAATTTATCTAAAAAAGCAATACTATATCAATGTTGTTCTATAGTTAGATTATAATTAGATAATAATTAGGTAATAACATAACAACATATATTTATCCACCACAGAAAGTAGTCAGCACATTGAACCTCAAATTAACACAGCTTTCCACAAATTATCTAAATGTACCATGTAAGAACTATGGGTATATTTCTCAATAACCTTAACAAGAACATTAACAAAACACAAACATTATATAGATGGATGGTTATTATTAACCCTGATGGCAAGGGGCAGGGACACATCCAGGAATCTTGATTCATGATACTTTTTTTTTTTATCTATTCATTACTTATACAATCCTCTCCGTGAATGAATACATTGGAGTTTAGATCTGGCATATTAACTCATTGATCTAAATAACTTGTTTGGAAAAAATTATATTTAAACAAAAATTGTTTTTGCAACAGGGACCTCCATTATTTAGCTCTGCCACTGATTGGAAAGTACATTTGTGTTCACATTTGGACATTTCAAAATCAGTTAAAAAGCATATTTACTTTTCAGAATTTCAAGAAATACAGTTAATGTACTATACTCTAGGAAACTGGGCAGAGACATGTAAATGAGTCCACAATGCTTTTCCAATATCACTTTATACATGTGTGCTTTTAGTATATGACTGCTGTTATAACACAGCTTTCATGCATAGTATAGGATGGTGTTTCAAGAGTTAGGAAAGCTACACACAGACAATTACTATTTCTGGAATTTCTTATAAAGAAATAAGTGTTTTCATGTATTGTTAGACTTCCAAATGTGAATACAAATGTACTAGCTATTTACTGTACTCTGTAATCACTCTTTTGCCCACCATAAGTTAAATGATGTTACATTATTAAAAAATACATATGAAAAATCACAAAGTAAAAAACACTATGGTCCCTATTTAATTCTCCAAATCGCACTTACTGGATCCCGTAAAATTTCCAGATATTTAATTGGCTCCATTTTGCAACTTGCAATCCATTTCTGAGTTACAGGTTCAAAATCACTGCAGTGGTTAAAATCGGAACTCCGTCCTAACTCCTCCTTTGATGTTCCAAGGCTGCTAATGTTACCAGGGCTAAAGACGAAAAATCCATATTTAATTGCAAAATTCAACAAGCCCGGAACTGCCTTCAAACTTGTAAATGACAAATGTATCAGAAAATCTTATGAAAACTAGACTCGCAAGTGGGTTAAACACCTGTTCATAAAACTGTCAAAGCAAATAAAAACACACTACTGTACTTTAAAATACTGAGAAAGCGATGAAAGGCATAAGAATGAATTGGACAACAGTCTCAAGCTCGCAAATCTGCAATAAAAAATATTTTTTTTGCGTTTTATTAACATGTTATATTGATCCCAGGAATCAAGGAGTTAATACATATCAGGCCATCCACATGGCCTAGAACAGATGATTTATTAATTACTATGGATTTCTACATTTGAGAATTGTGAATCTGATCGCAAATCAGTTTTTTTGTGATGTCACGATGACGGTCTCATTTATTATTGTCTCTGTCTAAATTGTAACTCACGGGCTTGCTTAATTGATCTTGATCATGCCCTGAAATGCTTATGTACAGGTTCATGGTTTGCACGAGGAGGCTGTACTTGTGGGCTTGAGCAATTAAATACATCTCTAACTATAGCAAATTTCTAACCCACAGGTGTATGAAGGTAATTACAGGCATGGAAATAAATGGGGGCTATGTAAGTGGTTCCCAAACATATTTATTTGGAATACTGGGATTCATTATGATCAAGAAATCCAAAAATGTTTCTCTGCTCTTTAAAACAATATGCATGGTGCAAGAACATAGCACTTGATCATGTGGGGTGCTAGATTGTGTTTTAGTAGGTTCTGCAAGTTTATCAAAACTGTTTGTGGTTTTTAAGATTTGGGTGAAAGGTTGTGTTTTCCATGGGAGCTAGCTGGGCATCACATCAATAGAAATGGTTATGTGACCAAACACCATTTGGAAATACTGAACTTTAATATACATACTTCATCCAAATAACTGCAGACCTTCATCTTTCAAAGTCATTCAAGAGATCTGAAATGGGATGTTAAATAAAGGCTAGAACAGTGGTTCCCACACTTTTCTCATGGATGAATTATAATTTGATCAGGGAGCATCTAATATCATTGTTTCTGCCTTCTTAATAATTATAATGTTCTGTTTCTGTGATATTTGGGGTACATATACAGTACCATTTAGTATACCTCAGTACTGTTTTTTATGAATTTGTATTCATTTTCTTAATTTTACTTCATAATATTTTTGTAATCCCATTTAGTTATCTCATGGACCACTTGAATGAAGTTCACAGACCTCTAATGGTCCACAGATCACTGTTTGGGAACATCTAGGCTAGACCTTTTTGTGAATTATCTTACTTTCACAGATTCTTTTGTCATTCAAATTGTATTATTCTAGATATATCACATGCAATGGGTCATATGTTTAATCTTGTATTTTGTTTATTAAGTAGCCTATGAATTAACTACTCAATGACTACTAATCTTGGGGTTATGCTTATTTCCTGACTTTAATTAAGACAGTTCTAATCAAATATGTAATTTAATATTATAGTCAATGAAATATAATATATTTAAACTTATAAAAAGTATATCCCTCTTTTTCTTTTATATTTATTTAACCAACACCATTAACTGTAACTATATTCTATCTATATTGAAAATATTTAGTAATGTCATGATTTTTTTTATCTATAAGTACTAATTATTATTATTTTATTTTTTTCATTTCAGCATTTTATTTGCAGACATTGTTGGTTTTACCAGTTTGGCATCCCAGTGCACTGCGCAAGAGCTGGTTAAGCTGTTAAATGAACTCTTTGGGAAGTTTGATGAATTGGCCACAGTAAGATTCAGTTTTTATCTACTTGAAATGTATAAATCTATACATGTTATTGCAACAATGTTGAAAGTTCTAAATCCCAACCAAACAGATTTTAGTACTAACATTTCATTATAATAAAAAAAAAAATGTTTTTGTAGATATCATGAAAAAAATATGAATGTATACATAATGTACACACAAATTAATACACTCATAGACATGCTACATTTACTGAGTTTTAATATCTACAGTTTCCAATATGGTATTGGTATGGTATCATCATTTCCATAAACAGAAATAGGTTTTTCAACATGGTACTTAGCACACAAATACAACATGTACAAATTTGGAAGTAATTATAAAAATTGGCCCATTTTTGGATAGCTGTGTGAAGTCTATAGTTCATTTTGGAGATTTTTAAAGACATTGACCTAGATACATAAATGCCCAAACTTATTGTGAGACAGGAACTTGCAACACTTTGCCTTATTATATCATCTTAATTATAATACTGAGGAAGGCTAGTTAGTACTGCAAGGGAATATAGTCTAACATAAATTAATTCAACCCAATTTTTAAATATTCTTTTGTTCTAAAGTAATGTAGAAAGGCTATTCTTTCAGAAATAAGTCCTACAGTTTAACCAATACTATGAACCAGCTCTGTGGACTGCTCAAATGACAATTTTGTTATAATGCATTATTTGAAGTATATTTATTTTAATCTGAAATGGTTGTGGTGATTTTTAACGAACAGTAAAAATGGCGACATATTGTACTGTCTTTTGTTTATATGACATAATTCTTAAGAAACGCAGTGTGCCTGATTATTGTGAGAGAAGGAACCTCACCGTACCTTCTGAAAAATAACAGTGGTAAATTATGTCTTATCAACACAGAAACTAATTTGCAGCCGGTGTCACTATTTAATGTAATACCACTTACTGGTATACAATGCTAGTCAGTGAAAAAGCTGTATGCCTCATAAAAATTATGTATGTTATAACAAATACCAAAAAATAGTAAATTATATTGTTATTGTAATGTTCTTTGCAAAGAACCAATAATTTTAAACATAAGGTTCTCCTTTAAGAATTATATATCGGCAGTACCTGATAGATTAATCAGGATATATTCCCCTAGATTTAGAAAGGGTCTAAAGCAGTTTTTTGATTCCTATGTTGTATAGTGTATTCATAACTCTTTATGGCCATTGCTCTAGCTTAAAGGGACATGGAAGGTTCCCTGTTTGTAATATTAAAATTAACGACCTACGTTTTTAATTACATGTATAAATGTCATTTTATTAGCAAGTGCTAACAAAGTCTGTTTTTTCTGACTGTAATCTTCTAAACAGTCCCTGCAATGGTCTGCCCTCTTTAGCCCATGCATCCAATGTTTCTATATTACTAGATTTACTAGACAATGACAAACTGTATCTCAGCAGCAATTCAGCAACATGCTGTCAACCCACTTTTAAGCAATTGATTGTAAAATGGCATTTAAACTTGCAAATAAACACTTAGGTAGTTTATTTTATTATTAAAAACAGTGGACCTTCCATGTCCCTTTAATGAACCTCCCAGATTGTTTTACTAATGAATTCTGTATGTAGTCTGTTCTAATTATTTTGCCACAAAATGCAAGACTAATAATAGTAATAGTAACTGTTCATTTAAATCAATTAACCTTCTTCTGTTTTTGTTAAATGTTAAAGTCACTGATTTCATAAATTTCATTCATCATGCAGTTTAAATTTGTTTCCCTATTGATCAGTCATTTTATATAAAACTATTTATTTCTTGAGAAAATGATATGCAGTATGGTATGTATATTTAGTCAAATTGTATGAATACAAAATCAATACAGAGTCACTCTAAACAAGATACTGCTTTTTAATGTGTAATTTGCATATTTTATTCCACTATTACATTGTGTACCTAATTTTGCTTATCATCTATATTCCAAATAAAAAAACTCATAACTCAGTCGACATAATAATACTATTATTCAGTTTCCAATTAAAACTTTAACACTTCTCAAGTTTCTTTATAATGTTAGACTTACAGTTATTTCTAGTGTATTTATTAGATTCAATTTCTATTTCTCTTACGCTCTGCTTGTAAAAATTTTTTTTTTATAAACTCGCACTCTGGTTTACTGCTGGTATCATGCATGTATTGCTCGTAGTAGCTAAATTGAACACTGCAGGGGTACAGGATTCAGTCAAGCTAAACAGTAGGGGGAATAGCAGCAGCCTTTTTGTCAAAATAAAATGTAACAAGCGTTGACACTGTTAACCTGAATTCACAGTAAAAATCTATCTATCTATCTATCTATCTATCTATCTATCTATCTATCTATCTATCTATCTATCTATCTATCAATCTATCTATCTATCTATCTATCTATCTATCATTCTATCTATCTATCTATCTATCTATCTATCTATCTATCTAGGAGCATACACTTCATATATTTGTGTTTGATACAAAGTTATAGCTGTATTAAAATAAACACATGTCCTACTGGATTGTACAAGTTTCTGGCTTATAATAATAGAAAATTAAACATATTGTCAGTATAATTATACACTTGTTATAATTGTATGGCTGTTTATCTGCACAGTTACAATATTTTTCTAAGCTTGCTATCTTGTGGAGCAAGGTGTGGATAACTATATTAATCATTATATAACTAAATATAGAAAAGCTTAATGTTAAAAAGCCTGTTAGATTTGCAGTGAATTAACATAGCATAACTGAAAACCACATACTAAACATGATAATGCACTATTGATCCTACTCTTCTCAGGATGGCATTTATGGAATTACTATTTTTAGAACAGAACTCGCTTAATATACAGATTGTCTTAAATCTCTTTACCTTGAGTCAGGTCAACACTGCAACAAACTTAAAATAGGTCAAGACTCCCAGATCTATATTCACAGACTATAATACCCTCCCTAAATACAAGAGCTGCTCAGCTGCTTGTGACTTGAGATATATGTACACATATTTATTTTAAATAACCAGCTTAATTACTGGAAATAAACTGTAATCATTGTAAAAAAACACACATTCAACTACTTATGGAGAAGTTTGCTGTTTCATGATTAAAAAATATATATTTGCATTAAATATTTTGCATTGATTTTTTTCTGTATTTTTTATATAGTATAGTACAGTATTCATTTTTGTATTATTTTAATGTAAATAAGCTATAATAATGTTTACATTTGAAGAAACCAGCAAATAGTGTAGATAAATTATAAAAATAAAATTGTCTTCATTTACAATTACCCATTAATTATAATATAACCAATTAAAAAAATAGTCGAAGACCGCGCTTTGCTATTCTGTTTCTTTTTTAATAGCAAACATAGAAGACAATTATACTCAGATTTTTGTATTCATACTTAACTAAAGTGTCACTAAAACAGGATTGGCACACTTAGGGTCTCATTCAAATACAATTTGGCGGATTAAATAGGGCTCTATATAAGCACATAGCATATTTTTTTACAGAAGTTTTTAGTCAGTGAAGACCTTGCTTTTGGATACAAGTTCACTAAAAACATCTGTAAAAAAATTTGCTATGTGTTTATATAGAGCCCTATTCAATTGGCCAAATCGCATTTGAATGAGGCCCTTAGAATTAAAAATACTTAATGAATTATTCTATGTGTTTGGAGAAATCTTTGCTCTGCAAATTTAATATTTGACAGAGAATGTAATTACCACTTTGCAACTGCTTGGGGGAAGACTTTCCTTCCAAAAAATGTCTACTGTGCAAAGAAAAAAACAGCTTTCAATGCTGACTGGAGTATGGTTGGGTAAGCATCAAACCAATGACATCCCTAGTCCAGAGAGATGAAGCCCAAAGCATGGTTAGAGTGTTAGTACATAATTACATGTGACTTAACCAGATCACTTCACAATTAAGAATTACCTTAATTATAGTTATTATTGTCAGATCTATATTTCTGACTATGCTAAATAATATGGGAGATTAATTAGCCAGTTATTATTTTATTTTACATATATATATATATATATATATATATATATATATATATATATATATATGTTGCATCTTGCTTTAAGGGAAGAAACACACTATTTTTAGGTTTGCAATATAGTGACAGTTTGTACGTGAAAAGCTTTCACTTAGTAGTTTTTTTTTTTTAACATTAGGCGGTCTCTAATTGTGTTTAAATGAACACTGTGGTGTCATATATTTAATTTATGCTATTTTAAAGAACTTCACTTAAAAACATGAAAAATGTTTTTGCAATAGAAAATATAATAATACAGTATCTAATACATTGACTTTTATGTACAACTGTGCTGCTGTGGCATCTGCTATTTTGTTTGTGTTGGGAGAAAATTTTGAATACACAGGAAGTTTCTATCTGGTCAGTGGAAATGTGGAATCTGCAACTGTTCATTCATTTTGTGTGAATGGAAAGTGTATTAGTTTACAAGGATACACCCTCCTGAGAAAGTAGCAGTCATGATAGGTTGACAAATGAAAATTGACCCCTTCAGTAATTAATAGTTGGATATAAACAAATACAAATATAAAGTCTTTATTTATTATTGTTTATAACCCTTTCTGCTTTCTAACAACGTTCTGCCCATATCAAGTTTAACCATTCAAAAACCAAACAGAACAAAACAAAATGTCTGAACACAACTGTCCTTTAATGATGATTAAAGAACAGTCTACTATGTTAAGCATACAGGGCCTCATTCAATTGCGATTTGTCCAATTGAATAGGGCTCTATATAAGCACAGAGCATTTTTTTTTTGCAGAAGTTTTTAGTTAGCGAACTTCTATCCAAAAGCAAGGTCTTCACTAACTAAAAACTTCTGTAAAATAAATATGCTATGTGCTTATATAGAGCCCTATTCAACTGGCTAAATCGCAATTAAATGAGGACCACAGTGACATATAGATATTGTTGTCATGTTTTCTGTATCCGTTTTAGTGAGTATAGGCTTTTATAAAAAGACATATGTATAAAATAAAATCTGCAGTGTTTCCATTTAGGAATATAATATATATATATCTGTTTTCTGTTAAAGGCTTGTAGTTCTTAGCGCTATGAAATATAATGGCACTTTATAAATAAATAATCATAATATTCACCTCTTTATAATGGATTATGCTGCTAGACGTTATGCCACTTTGAGAAAATATAAAATGGATTGCAGCTGTTGGAAAGAACACCATCTACCAATCCCTTTGTTTAAATTAGCCCTTGGGTTAGATTCATTAGATTTCCACAGGTAGTTTCAATGGAAGGCAGGAAAGTAAAAACAAAAGGTAATGTACTATTTTAATGAATGAGATGATAGGGAGCTTTATTCACGTAGACTTTTCTTTGATTATGTGTATCACAAGTTTCTTAAATGTTTAACATGGGTCTTGTTGATGAAAGCTGCATGCTATTCTGAAAAATATTCTAATGGAAGAAAGAAAGCTGCATTTTGCAATTACCTACATTGGTCCTTTTTTTAATTGTCCAAATCACAATTACTGTAGCCTGTAATGGCGCCCGGAAAAGTTACAGATATTTAATTGGCTACATTTTGCAACTCGCAATCCATTTGCGAGTTACAGGTTTAAAATCACTGCTGCGGTCAAAGTCGTAACGTAGCAAGGGAAGCAAATATAATTCTGCCACTATACAAATCCCTAGTACGCCCTAATTTGGAATATGGAGTACAATTTTGGGCACCACTTCATAATAAAGGACATTACAGAGCTGGAAAAGATACAGAAAAGGCCAACAAAACTAATAAAGACTAAGTTATGAAGAAAGACTAACCAAATTTAGCTTTTTTTTCTCTAGAAAAAAGGTGTATAAGAGGAGATATGATTACTCTATATAAATACATCCAGATTTATAAAGGAGATTTGTCAAAGGAGCTTTTTGTGCCAAGAGATTTCCAACTGACACGAGGACATCCCGTGAGGTTAGAAGTAAAAAGATTCCACCTTAAAGAAAGAAAAGGGTTCTTCACAGTAAGGGTGGTTAATCTGTGGAATTCTCTACCAGAGGAGGTAGTGACAGCGGATTCGATAGATAACTTTAAAAGGGCATTCAGGATTTTTTTCCCCTTTGAGACGATTGGCTAAATTTCACTTGGGTTTTTTCTGTTCTCCTTCCTCTGGATTAATTAACAATGAATCCGCATATTGCAGATCAGAGAAGATTTTAAAAGGTTGAACGTGATGGACTGAAAGCTTTTTTTTCAACCTCAATTACTATGTAACTATGTAACTATGTGAGTTAAAATAGCCTTCCCTCAACATGGCTTTCTCTCTAGAGATATATCCCAACTGCTCTGACCGCCATATATTTTATCTTTCTCAGATGCCATGTTACCATGTCGCACAAAAAATATTTTAGCTGACATTTTGCATGATGATGCTTGCCTATTCTCTCTAAACATCTATATTTCCTTATAGCTAACAAAAGAAACTTCACTCTTTTACATGACCACTTCACAAGGCAAGGCAGTGGAAGCCAAACAAAAATAAACATTTGAAACGCTTCAAATTGTCTCAATTGGGAAAGAACAAAAACTTCTTAATTCCAAAAACAAGCAAACAATTTATATCCTTGATAAGCATCCTACCTATTCTAGTTAATTGACATGAACGTTTATGATCTTTTAATCAAAAATGCATCCAATCCTTTTTTAAAGTTATCTAGTGAGTTAGCTGTTACAACCTCCTTTGGTAGTGAGTTCCAGTGTTTCATCACCCTTACTGTGAAGAACATTTTTCATTTTTTAAGGTGATTTTTTTTCTGTCTCACCTCAAGGTGATTACCTCTTATCAACTGTAATCCTCTTGGCAAAAATGTTCACCTGATAAAGCCTTATTCTGACACTAGATGTATTTATATAAGATACTACTATCACCTCATTAGCACTTTTTTTCTAGAGGAAATAATTCCAATGTGGTTAGCTTTTCAACATGACTCCAGTCCCTCCATTCCCCTTATTACATTTGTTGCTCTTCTGTGAACATGTTCTGGCAGTACAGTGCCCAAAATTCTACATATTCCAAATTAGGTTTTATCAGGGATTTATATTGTGGTAGAATTACACTTGCTTCACTTGCTTAATGCATGCTGTGACGAAGTGCCCTTCGCCACTTTGTCTTGGAGAGGACTGTTTGCCAGCCTCCTGCCCTGCGACTATGGCCCGGGGACATATTGCCCTTTAAACACAGTATTCGGCCATACCAGAGTGTATGTCACTCATTCTGGCCCTTTACATAAAGGGGGGTCATTCGGTACTTGCCCTGTGAACCATGATACCACAGATAGATATGCCATGGAGCCCATTCATATAATGAAAGACTATGAGAAAGACTTTAGCTCCATGGCAATTGAACTGTGTGAAGAGGATCTGAGCGCTATTCGGTAGTTTTGTGCGCTCAGACCCCAGCTGTAACGGAACCCATCACTGTTTTACCCTGTTTTATGGTTATTTAATTCTTGGTTAAAATATGATCCTACTGTTTTATTATATGTATGTTGGTTTATGCTCTGCAGAATATTAGCCCAGACTTTTGCAGACCTAGGCTAATAGATAATCCTATAACAGAGACTCCAGAGATAAGGGAGTCGATTGTAAAGTGTTTTCATTCTCAGATAAGAACAAAGAAGGCTCATTTAATCAATGTCTGATTATATCAAAGTTGCCAGGGAGCCTCAGGGAGGGGTGACCACACCTATTGTCCCTCTATGTGTATTGTGTGGCCAACTATGGGGGATGTGGATTGCCATGCTGCCAGTAAGATACTTTTACTAACTTTTGAACCCCTGGTCTGATTCATGCCATTTTTTTATATGTTGTTCCCCTGGGTGAGAGCTATTGAACGGTGCTGGACTTAAAGGTGTACCCCCTGTTTTTGGGGTACATCCAGAATGTGGTTAAAATTGTGTCTGTTTTAATTGTGTTACCTGTTATCTGAGGGGAGGAGACGTGGGGGTTGAACCATGTATCTAATTGGCTGTGATAATTATGTGGGTGTAGCCCTTCAGAGGGCACCATTGCATAAAAGGAGATCCCCTGTCATTAAAGTTCGAGTTCTACTTGACCCTTCAAAACGTAGCCTCGTCTCGTTATTGGAGGGGATCTCTATATCATACTGGGGATTGCTATGCTTTTGCATACTCCCTTGAGCTGTAACTACTGATGGCTTGTTCCTGATGTGCTATCCATGGAGGAGAGATCTTCCCCACACGGTCCTGGATGCTGGAGATTCATACAGGGTGGAAGGAAGACGGAGCGGCTCCAGTTAAGCTACGGCGGTTGTGGAGTCTGTGGTGGTTGTGGTGTCCGGTGCGGTGCTTGTAGGCCTCAGCGCAAGCTAGGACGCGT
This sequence comes from Discoglossus pictus, assembly GCA_027410445.1. NCBI lineage: Eukaryota > Metazoa > Chordata > Amphibia > Anura > Alytidae > Discoglossus > Discoglossus pictus. Next base: position 266,732,577 of record CM050166.1, on the reverse strand, counting down.
CTATCAACGAAGGTACCCGGTCGGGGTGCCAGGAGATCCGTTACACATGCTAATATGATATTTGTCTTTGATGCTGCTGCATAACATTGAGCACTGCTACATCAACTACCCTTTATTTCTTGCCTTTCAACCATTTGTATCCATGTGCAGATATTTACTGCAAATATATACAAAACTTGACAATAATACCAAAGAGTCCTGATTTATTTATTTTGTACAATATCCTAGCATGTGGCACTGTATCAAAATCATTTGCAAAGTCCAAATACATCAAATGAGTTGCCCTGACCCTAGTTTATACTTACTTCCTCACAAAAACGAATTAAATTAGTTTGGCATGTCCTATCCCTCATACATGCCTGTTGACTCCTACTTTTTATCTTGTTCACATGGATGTATTCCTGAATACAGTATTTTAGAAACCCTTCTAAAATGTTCACCAATATTGAGGTAGGGCTACAATTCCCTGGATTTGTTCAATCTCGCCCCAGAAATAAAATACCAGATCTTCTGTAATTTGCTTGTACTGAGGCTGTGGTGATTGAGTCTTGAATAATTAGATATAATGAATTGGCTATAACAGAGCTCAGTTCCTTGAATATAGTCCATCTGGACCCAGTGCTACACATATTTTTTTCAAGCCTCTTTTGGATATCTTCCAAAGTCAAGCAATTATGTAATTATAATACAATCCAATTTAGTTGCAATGCATTTGCCATTGGTACCTTCCTGGTGTACACAGAAGAAATTCATGTATCTGCCTTGTCTTGGTCATTATTGGTCAGTAATTAAGTTTTCATTTTTTATTTTAGCCAAACTTATTGCTTGCTTCAAGACCTATTATATTTCTTTGCACCTAATGCCGACTTGTATACTTTACATGCCTGCTTTTTCTTACTTATCTTCTTTTTCACATAATTATTTAGCACAAAGGTTGTCCTTAACATTTGTTACTTTCATTTTCACATGATGTGAACTGTTATGTATGATTATTCAGCAATCCCTTAAATGTTCTCCATTTAGTTTCTGTATTTTTACCTGTGAGGTCTTTGTCCCAGTCTTTAAGCTGTAATTATCTCAATTCCTCTTTAATTTTATTCACTACTGTTTTTTGTTATATAAATTGTATAAAAATGATTTAAATTGAAGGAGTTTTAAGATCTAAATAAATCAAATAACCCTCTGCCCACTTATAAGGAAACTCATAAGACCAGTCTCTTATTGAGGTTTATTAGTAGCAAGAGCTGCATTTTTGGGAATGAAAAAAAAAAAAATCAATGAAACGCTTTAATTTTAATAGTTTGGGCAAGGTTTCATAGCAAAAGCTGATATTTTAAACTGTACCGTTCCAGAATGAAAACACTTTATGTCACTTGAATTTTCAGTAGCTGTTAGCAATAGATCAGTTGTAAGATTATCACTAATAAATGAAATGTAGAGACCTGAGGATGAAATAAGATCAGGATTCCTAAATTAAAATGCGAACAGTTTAATCCCTTTTATATGGGATTTCTGAGTGTGTACCCTTCTATTTTGTATGTAACGGAACCCATCACTGTTTTACCCTATTTTATGGTTATTTAATTCTTGGTTAAAATATGATCACATTGCTGTACTGTAGATATGTTGTTTTATGTTCTACAGAATATATTGGCTCAGAATATCACAGCGACTAGGCTAATAGATAATCCTATTACAGAGAATCCGGTTACAGATAAAGGAAGTCTATTGTATACAGTGTTTTCATTCTCAGATAAGAACAAAGAAGTGTAATTGAATCAATGTCTGATTGTATCAAAGTTGTCAGGGAGCCTCGGGGAGGTATGACCACACCTATTGTTCTCTTTATGTGTATTGTGTGGCCAAATATGGGCATGTGTATTGCCTGTGGGAAGAGATGTGTATAAATATTTCTGCATATGACAAAATAAAGGTAGTTCTGCTCCTGAAACTGTGTGTCGTCCAGTTATTGGGATTGCGGTTGGAATATTGCTATTATTTTACCTGTTGGAAACCTTGCCTGTGGATTTACCATTTACTTGTTCCTGAGCCTCACTGGGATTATAAGCGGAGATAACATGGGGAATATTGCCTCTCCGCTACATTGGTTGGCAGCGCTGGGATCCAGACTCACAGAGGAACAAGCATAAATGGAGTACGGATGGAAATTGATTTTGCCACACTAAAACGCTCCACGCTAAAAGACCTCCTGGAGGCAAGGGGTATACAAGCCAGCAATAAGAAGAAAGCGGTACTCATTACTGAGCTGATGGAGGAGTACCGAATGGATGGAGATTCGGTTCCCGAACAGGGGGATTCGGGAGAAAATTCGGAACAAGTGGAGTTCTGGAGGCAGGTACAATTTCGGCTGTCTTTTTATGGGGAACAACCTTCAACAGAAATTATTTCAAGGACCATGACAGAAGTCCAGGAATTTATGTTGAGGAGACAAACAGCCCCAGAACGCAGCTCTGCAATAAATATGCCACAAGAAGGTAAGCCTAAGATACCATACCAGGCTTTTAAAACGTATGTGGAGGCAGAGGAAGATATAGACGCTTTCCTGCAGGATTTTGAAAGACTGTGTGCCCTGCATAGAACCAGCACAGAGGACTGGGTACCGATTTTGGCAGGAAGGCTAACTGGGAGGGCAGCCGAAGCATATCGTACTGTACCTAATGAGGAAATAAGGAACTATAACAAAGTAAAGGAAATTATTCTGGCCAGGTATGCTATAACACCAGAAGCATACCGGCGGAGATTCAGGGACTTAAAGAAGGTGGAAAAAGACTCACACGCAGAGTGGGCATGCAGGCTACAAAGGGCAGCAATTGGGTGGGTACAAGCGAGCAAGGCACGGTCCATGGAGGATGTGATACAGATGCTGCTGTTGGAGCAGTTTTATGAGGGAGTAACTGGCGAGGTACAAGAGTGGGTAAGAGACCGAAACCCTACCTCCCTCACCGAAGCTGCCAGGAAGGCAGATGAGTACCTAGATGCACGCAGGCAGCAAAAACCTGTAACATCAAAGACTCCTTTTAAAACCTTTGGGGGAACCAGCTACACCCCAGCGCCACCGAGAACACTGCCACCACCACCACCGCCCGCTGCACAGCCACGTTTCCGCCAGCCCGCTTCTGGCCCCTGCCACCACTGCCAGAAATGGGGACACTATAAAAGGGAATGTCCTCAGCTGCGAGACCGGTCCACCTGGATACGTCCAGGCCCACCACCACCACCGAAAGCAGCCGCAGCCCACCACTACCAGGACATAGTAGCCACGCCATATGGTTCAGCTGTTCCCATTACAACCGTGGAACAATGGGAGGTACTGCACGAGGCAAATCCAGTCCAGGCCAATGCTGATAATCGGCAGCATCACAGGCAGAGCGTATACCTGGAGGGTAAAGCGGTCCAAGGGCTGCGAGACTCAGGGGCTACCATCACCTTGGTAAAAAGTCACCTGGTTTCAGACCAGGCTAAACTTAACAAGACTGTGGCCGTCAGGGTAGCCGGGGGAGCAGTATACCGGCTACCCACTGCAAGGGTTCATTTGCATTGGGGAGCGGGGGCAGGGCATGTGGAGGTGGGGTTGATGCCGCAGTTACCAGCGGAGGTTTTATTGGGGAACGATCTGGGGAGGCTCACGTCTGCTTTTGAGCCCCAGACCCCCACCACAGGAGAAGCTTACCCTGTGGTCACCCGCTCACAGACCCGTACCGAGGACGATCCTACAACAGGTCGGGAGACCCAGGTAAGCCACAAGCACTAATGCCACAGAGAGACCCATAGCGTGGGACAACCCCGAAGAGCTTGGGAGGGAAACTAGACAGGACCCCAACCTCCAAAAGTACCAAGCATTAGCCGACAATAGAGTGGATGAGCGGGAACGTTTTAAATGGAAAGGAGTTTCTATGGGACAGAGATTGTGGCCCAACTTTTGGACACTGGGATCCTGGATTGTTGTAATGGGATCCTGGATTTTTTTGGGTGGGTGTACAGGGGAAGAACAGTGGGCCCTGTGCAATAGGGGCCCAACCACGAGCTTGGGGAGGAATGTACTCTGCAACTTGGGATGGTTTTGCTAAAGGACTTCAGTTCATTTGGAAGGCTGATGCTTCTCGGCTTCATTATTTAATTGTCTGAAACCAGTTTGTAAAATGTATTTTCCCTCCCCTTGAAATGTTTATTGCTTTGAATGCTGTATGAAGTGTGCGTTTGTTTTGTTCTTGAAATGTGAGGAAATGTGAATTGCAGTAATGCTGATGGGTTGTCAAACTGTAGAAGTGACCAACAAATCGTTTTGTCCGGACATCCCCAGGCCGATCCGTTGGGATCAGACCGTGTATGCCGGCTTATGGTCACGGGGGAGTTGTGTAACGGAACCCATCACTGTTTTACCCTATTTTATGGTTATTTAATTCTTGGTTAAAATATGATCACATTGCTGTACTCTAGATATGTTGTTTTATGTTCTACAGATTATATTGGCTCAGAATATCACAGCGACTAGGCTAATAGATAATCCTATTACAGAGAATCCTGTTACAGATAAAGGAAGTCTATTGTATACAGTGTTTTCATTCTCAGATAAGAACAAAGAAGTGTAATTGAATCAATGTCTGATTGTATCAAAGTTGTCAGGGAGCCTCGGGGAGGTGTGACCACACCTATTGTTCTCTTTATGTGTATTGTGTGGCCAAATATAGGCATGTGTATTGCCTGTGGGAAGAGATGTGTATAAATATTTCTGCATATGACAAAATAAAGGTAGTTCTGCTCCTGAAACTGTGTGTCGTCCAGTTATTGGGATTGCGGTTGGAATATTGCTATTATTTTACCTGTTGGAAACCTTGCCTGTGGATTTACCATTTACTTGTTCCTGAGCCTCACTGGGATTATAAGCGGAGATAACTTGGGGAATATTGCCTCTCCGCTACAATGTACTAGGAGGGAATTATTTTTTTTGTTTTTCCAACTTTACTCCTTAATAGATTTGTCCATATCTTTTTTTAAATACAAATGTAAGTAAAGGTATATATATACAATATTAGGACCATTTTAAAGAGTAATACCAATTTGGTCTGCATGCGTTTTGGTTTCTACATCAAGCTGGTTTCTAAAGACTTGTATAGTAACACCTGTGTCTAATTGCTAGTGTCAGTTACAATCAGCTGTGACTGGTGTGATAATAAATTGCCCTATAAATAGTAGCTCACTTCATCCTCTTGTTTTGTGATGTGCTTGGTTTACAGTTTCCAGTCATCTTACCAATGCTATTCTGCTTTTTGAATGATAGCCTATATACCGTTTTCCCCCTGGTTCAGGAATCTCAACATGGAAACATAGATTTGACTGCAAACACATATCGTCTGCCCATGCTATCTACCTAAAAGTTTGTCTTACGTAAAGGGCCACAGAAGTCCCCTATCTATGCTCTGCTTCATTAGATAAAGGGTGAAATAGCATGTATTTTTTTAATTGATGCTGAATTCATGGAGTTATGATCAATTGTAGGCAGGCTATCTCAGGGCCTCATTCTATTGCTGTGATTTCTGAAAGGGATGAACGCAAGCAACGTTGCTATCCAATTCCCCTCCGATCGCGGGATCCGACCACGTTACGTTCTGCGACCCGTGATCCCTTACGATTTGACAAATCGCCAGTTACGTTCACCAAAGCCTTAGATCTTTCAAGCCTGCAAGCCCCGGATCGCTAACTGCTAATCAATTGGTGCGATCAACCCAAAAAATCAACTTAGGCTTAATTGCACGAAATAGGTGTCGCAAGGGCTTATAAAACCCTTATGTAGTCCCGATCAGTATCCCTGCAGCATTTAAAAGCTTAAATTTCCCGCTGCGGGTCCTTAAAGGGCCTGCGGCACAGTAATCGTTACTGTAAATACCCCAGGGCAACTAACATTAACCCCCCTATGCTGCGGGTTTCCCATCGGGATCCCCACAGCATTTAACATTTTAAATTGACACCGCGCAGGTCCTTAAAGGATCTTAAAGGCACATAAATGACATGCGCAATATAAAATAATTAACCCCTGCTGCGAGGGTACTATAAGTACCCTCTGGCACCTAAAATTAACCCCATCACTCATGGGTCAATATAGACCATCATGAGACTAAATTAACTCCCTCAGTCCAATAGGGGACCCCTATAGGACTCAATTAACCCCTAGGTTAACATGACACAAAGTCTAAGCACTACACTACACTATTAACCCCTAGGTTAGCCCTATAAGTGCCATGAGGGTACAAACACTACACTACCCTATACTATCCCTCCCAATAAACCAATAAATATAAACCAACACCCCTCTAACGAATGAGCCCCCCTCCTCCCTGTACTATTAACCACCCTATTATTAACCCCCTATTATTTAACCTATTAAACCCTCCCTTACCTACCTAACACCCCATTAAACCCCCAACACCCCACTGATTACAAAAAAAATAAGTTACAAAAAATAGAAAAAGCACCATTACAAATTATAATAAAACCTAAATAAAACACAAAAAAAACATTACGCAAAATTAAAAAAACACCTCTACAGACAAAAAAAGAACTACTCACATAAAGATAAAGTACAAGAACCAATAAACACATCCCATTAATATAAATCTAAACCCACACCCAGCAATAAAATACAGTTAAAATATACCCCTAACTACATACATTAATCCAATAACTACATACATTAATACCCTAACTACATACAGTACTACAACCCTATATCTCACCTAAAATAGGATAAAAAAAGTCCACTTACCTTGCCCAAAAGAAACAACAGTTTTCTGGCCTTCGTCCCTAGCATAAGGGCCCATCCTTCATTGCCTCAGTTCCAGCACTCCTAGGATAAAAAGAAACATTACAATTAGTAACAAAATCAATCACAACATATAAAACATATTCTAAATATTAAACTTCCCTTTCCACGATTCCCTCATCCTTCTTCTAGTCTTCTCTGGCAGGGCCCCTGAAAAAAACCCTGACATGGTAAAAAAATTGATAAATCTAATGGAGCTACTCCTTAAAGGAGCTTCCCCCTGCAAATGAGGCTTGGAAATGGCGCCTTCTGATTGACTGAAAACGCTGTCAAACATATTTCAGCCAATCAGAAGGCGCCAATGTGGGAGCCAATAAGAATGGGATACACCCCTGTATCCCATTCTGATTGGCTGATGCACCTGCCAATCATTTCTATACCAATCAGAAGGGACTATAGCCTTCAGCCAATCAGAATGGAATACGCCTCACATATTCCATTGTGATTGGCTGAAGGAATTGCGCCTTCTGATTAGCTGCAATCTGACTGACAGTTACAACACTGTCTCCATTTTTGCTGATGACACTAAGCTGTGCAAGGTAATTAAATCAGATAATGATGTACTTTCCCTACAAAGGGATTTGCATAAATTAGAGAAATGGGCGGCTAAATGGCAGATGAGATTTAATACAAATAAATTTAAGTTTATGCATTTGGAAAGGAAAAATAGCCATGCAATGTATAACAATTGCCAAAGTTTCAATGTTTTTTTTCTGTTTGCCTTTCTCTGGGTCAATTAACAATTATTAACAAATAGTCCACATATTAAAAAGATCAAAAGAGATCTAAAAAGGTTGAACTTGACAGACTAACAAATTTTATTCAACCTTAAATACTACACTATACTATACTATACTAACAGCCAATCAGAAGGCGCTATTTCCGTCAGCCAATCAGAATGAGGTACACCCCCACAGGGTGTATCCCATTGTGATTGTCTCTAGGCATCTGCTTCTTCTGATTGGCTGATATAACTGTTAATCAGATTGCAGCCAATCAGAAGGCACAGATGCTTAGAGCCAATCACAATGGGATCCACCCCATGGGGATGTATCTCATTCTGATTGGCTGTAGGGAATATCACCTTCTAATTGGCTGTTATAACGGTCAATCAGGTTGCAGCCAATCAGAAGGCTCAGATGTCTTCAGCCAATCACTATGGGTGTATTCTATTATGATGTAGTTAGGGTATTACTGTGTGTAGTTAGAGTATTAATGTATGTAGTTAGAGGTATATTTTAACTGTATTTTATTGCTGGGTGTGGGTTTTGATTTATTGTAATGGGATATGTTTATTTGTTCTTGTATTTTATTTTTATGTGAGTAGTTAATTTTTTTTCTGTAGTGGTGCTTTTTTTATTTTGTGTAATGGTGCTCTTCTTCATTTTGTGTAATTTAGGTTTTATTATTTTTTGTAATGGTGCTTTTATTATTGTATGTAATTTTTTATTTTTTATTTTTTGTAATTAGTGGGGTGTTGGAGGGTTTAATGGGGTGTTAGGTAGGTAGTGTAGGTGTTAATAGGTTAGGGTAGGTGTTAGGTAGGAAGGGGAGGGGTTATTAGGTTAGGGTAGATGGGGTTAAGAAGATAGGGAGGTGGGGGTTTCATTATTTAGAGGGGGGTTGGTTTATATTTATTGGTTTATTGAGGAATAGTATAGTGTAGTGTAGTGTTTGTACTTAGTGTCATTAGGGTACTGGAGAACCCCCATGGCACTCATGGGTTTAATGTTAGGGTTCCTATTGTCCCATAAGGGCCTTCATAGACCCTTATGGGACTGATGCGGTTAGAGACTTATTTGTATAGACCCCCATAAGAGATGGAGTTAAATAGAAGTAGATGGGGTTAAATAGGCCTAGATGGGGTCAATTTGTCCTAGATGGGGTTAAATAAAACTAGATGGGGTTAAATAGGCCCAGTAAGGGTTCAAATGGGGCAGTTGTGATTAATGGGGTTTAGTTAGGGTAATGGGCTATGGTAAGGGTTAATAGTGTGTAGTGTTTGTACTTTGTGTCATGAGGGTCCTGAAGGACCCTCATGGCACTTATAGGGTTAACCTAGGGGTTAATAGTGTCCTATAGGGGTCTATATAGACCCGTATTAGACTGAGGGGGTTAACTACAGACTCATGAGGGTCTATATTGACCCCCATGAGTGATCGGGTTTATTTTAGGTGTCGGGGGTACTTATAGTACCCCCGTGGCAGTGGTTAATCTTTTATTTAGCGCAAGTCCTTTAAGGATCGGTAAGGTTCTTTCAGGACCTGCGAGGCGGGAAGTTTAATTTTACTTGTAGCGGGGGTAACTATCGGGATCCCCGCTGCAAGGGTTAATTTGGGGACTCTCCGGGGGTCCCCCATGGCATGGGAGTAACAATAAGTGTGCTGCAGGCCCTTTAAGGACCAGCGGCAGGGAATTTAAACCTCCAAGTCAGTACGAGTCACGGTCTTGGAGGTCTTTATAGGCAAATATATATTCATGACAGCACTGTAAAGTGCTGTAAATGATGGGGAACTGCAGTGTAAAGCTGGTACATCACTTATAGGCAATACTGTCCTGTCTGGCCAAAGTTTGAAGGGGATGAAGAACGAGTTACTGGTTCGGAGGTCATTCAAGCCAGAGTCTTACGGCTTGAATGACCTCCAAGCCAGTACCTCGTTCTTCAAGCCTGTCAGGTGTAGAAGCATTGAATGAGGCAGGGGCTAGCCATTTGTAACTGCTTTTAACTATTCTAGCAACTTAAGCAGAAACATGGCCTCTGTTGCTGTCTGTGGGGAAGTTCCTGAGTTCTTGGGCTCAGTTCTCACAGTGAGTAATTTTTTTTTATTACTGTTTGAAAAATTTGGAATATGTTCTTTAGTATCACATATAATAGTTGTCATAGTGTGTAACACACTATGTGATGCACATGCGCAATGAGCTGCCAGCACATGCACAATGCTCTGTGCTGCCTGCGCATGCACAATGCTCCTTGCTGCATCCGCAATGTGCAGCACGAGACGTGCAAGCTCAATGCACCGCACTACCCAAGGAGGCAGAGGGGAGAGAGATGGGGAGAGACGGGGAAAGGGGGAGAAAGACGGGTAGAGGGGGAGAGAGACAGGGGAGAGATGGGGAGAGGGGAAAGAGATAGGGGAGAGAGTGGGGGAGAAACACAGGGGAGAAAGAGGGGGCAAGATACACAGTGGTGGGAGAGGGGGGAAGAGACTCAGGCGTGGGAGATGGGGGAGAGACATAGAGGAGGTAGATGAGATGAAAAGGTGCTTATTGCAGGCCTCGCAACTGTGGTCTTTCAGGGTCACTCTAAGGGTCATATGTCCCGTCAAAGTTGTTATTTGCACGAGGACTCTCCACCGATGGAGGATGAAAACAAATTAAAGGCGCTCATGTCGATGCCCGCTATCAGCGCCGAAGGCCATAGGACTTTTGGCAGTGATCGAGAGTAGTGATGTCGTGAACATCAAATTTTCGGTTTGCGAACAGCGGACGCGAACTTCCATCAAATGTTCGCGAACGGGCGAACCCGGCAAACCTCCATAGACTTCAATTGGCAGGCGATTTTCAAAACCCACAGGGACTCTTTCTGGATACAATAGTGATGGGAAAGTTGTTTCAAGGGGACTAACACCTGGACTGTGGCATGCCGCAGGGGGATCCATTGCAAAACTCCCACAGAAAATTACATAGTTGATGCAGAGTCTGGTTTTAAGCCATAAAGGGCATAAATCACCTAACATTCCTAAATTGTTTGGAATAACATGCTTTAAAACATCAGGTATGATGTTGTATCGATCAGGTAGTGTAAGGGTTACACCCGCTTCACAGTAACAGACCAATCTCCCTGTTTAATGCACCGCAAACAACCACAAACAGTCCCTTTGCACAACCGCAAACTCCCCATTTGCACAAGGTTGGATACCAAGCTAGCCATGTCCCGCTCCTTGTCCTCACTGATGTCATTGAAGGTCTCTTCCTCCACCCAGCCACCAAGGGTCCCCGAAAGGTGACAACATGGATTTTTGGAAGCGGGAGATGGAAAAAGATGCTTGATCGGTCCTCCCACTTCAAATTTGGGACACTGCGCGTGCAATCTAAGGTGCCACCAGATATGAGTGTCACTGTGCACTGGCAAAAGTTGGCAGAGTAGATGCAATAGGCTTCACACACACGCCTGTAGGCAGGCAACTGATATTCAATCGATTACAGTCAAAAAAGTGTTGTTTTATGTCACTGTACACTACGGTTGCACCAGATATGACATATCACTGTGCACTGGCAAAAGTTGGCAGAGTAGATGCAATAGGCTTCACACACACGCCTGTAGGCAGGCAACTGATATTCAATCGATTACAGTAAAAAAAGTGTTGTTTTATGTCACTTTACACTACGGTTGCACCAGATATGACGTATCACTGTGCACTGGCAAAAGTTGGCAGAGTAGATGCAATAGGCTTCACACACACGCCTGTAGGCAGGCAACTGATATTCAATCTATTACAGTCAAAAAAGTGTTGTTTTATTTCACTAAGCACAATATAAGCTGTTAGGTGTTAGCCTGTCACACACACATGCTGGCAGGCAGGCATATGCAATAAGATTACACAGAAAAAAACAAATAAATAAAATAAATGATGTTCTAGCCCTAAACAGGGCTTTTTGGGTTGCTGTCCTTCAGATGGAAGGCTCTGGAAGGGAGTGTATGCTGCTGATTGCCTGGAATGTGTCTGCTGACTGTGAGGTGCAGGATCAAAGTTTCCTCAATGATAAAGTATAGGGGCGAACCGAAAAGCGCATGTGTTCGCCGTCCGCTGCGAACGCAAACATGCCAAAATCGCCGCGAATAGTCCGCGGGCGAACTGTTCGCGACATCTCTAATCAAGAGACATGTAAGGCTTTGAAAAAATTACGATGGCCAATATTTTTTTCAAACCCTTAACTCGGAAGCTGTCGGAAAACCACCAAAAGATGTCAATAAAGGCCTGCAAGTTAGAGGTGGGAGAGCCTTGCATTGTGTGTCAAACAGCATTGCCAGCCTTCAATTTTTATTGCCATCATTTTTGATGGGCAAGTCTCTAGTATATATATATATATATATATATATATATATATATATATATATATATATACAGTATATATATATATTTATATATATATATATATATATTTATATATATATATATATACAATATCATACAAAAGTGAGTACACCCCTCACATTTTTAGTAAATATTTTATTATATCTTTCCATGTGACAACACTGAAGAAATTACACCCCGCTACAATGTAAAATTGTAAGCGTACAGCCTGTATAACAGTGTCAATTTGCTGTCCCCTGAAAATAGCTTAACACAGCCATTAATGTCTAAACCATTGGCAACAAATTGAGTACACCTCTAAGTGGAAATGTCCAATTTGGGCCCAAAGTGTCAATATTTTGTGTGGCCACCATTATTTTTTAGCATTGCCTTAACCCTCATGGGCATGGAGTTCACCAGACCTTCACAGGTTGCCACTGGAGTCCTCTTGATGACATCTCAGAGCTGGTGGATGAGACCTTGCACTCCCCCCCCTTTCCATTTGAGGATGCCCCACAGATGCTCAATAGGGTTTCGGTCTGGTGACATGCTTCGCCAGTCCATCACCTTTACTTTTAGCTTCTTTAGCAGGGCAGTGGTCATCTTGAAGGTGTATTTGGGGTCATTATCATGTAGGAATACTGCCCTGCCGCCCAGTCTCTGAAGGGAGGGGATCATGCTCTGCTTCAGTATGTCACCGAACATGTTGGCATTCATGGTTCCCTTGTAGCTCCCCAGTTTCGGCATGGTATATAAAGAGTATCTATAAGAGAGAAGCTAAGAGAATGAGTGGGAAGAAATGTAAGTCTCTTTGGAAAGGTTTATATTTATAAATTAATATGTATTAGACTGTATAATGATTGTATTTAAAAAAAAATTGGAAATATTTGTAAATAGTGTTTTAAATTTAAATACATTTTAATGATTCCCCAAAGTAGTTAAAATACTAAATACGTTTTTATGGTCTGAAGCCTTTATTTGAAAAAAGAAAATAGAAGATCACTAACACCATGAGTGACAAGAATGTTTACATCCTCTGCTAGCAACAAGTTAGTTCCTGATACCCTTACACAATTAGCCTATCATTAACACCCTCTCTTTAGTTTTTCTTGCTGGGGTATAGGTCAATTGCAATAAACATTTCTATGTAATTGGTATTTATTTGGCCACTATGGCCATACATTGAAAAACGACATTTGTAAAAACAATAATACAGCCTCTAATGGGTCCTTTCGCATTATCTTTCTGCACAGACTATGAACGCTGTGGTTGAACGCTGCACCACAGTGACAGAAGAGGCCTTGAGCTAGGAGAGGTGCGCCGGAGGCCCCTCGAGGGCAGAGTGCCCAAGCCAAACATAGCGATGGCCTCGCTGTCGATTCGGTGCCGTCAAGTTTCACCACTAGGTGCATTCTACCGCAGCGTTCACAGTATGTGCAGAAAGATAATGTGAAAGGTCCTTCTAATGTATTATTTTTATATGCACTTATGCTGCTGTGGATTCTGTAATTATAGTTTCCAGTAATCTATTTCCTGTGATGGTAGAAGACTTTGTAAACACAGGGAATGTAGAATCTACAGTTACCAGTGAATTGATTAGAGCTAATGGAATTCTCTATAGATTAAGCGGAAACTCTCTGCAGCAACCAAAACTGCAAGAAACTGGCCCAGTAAAGATAATAGATTTAATACATTTTTAAAATTGATCAAGAATTGACTTAGATATTGTGATTTTAGTTTACCACAAGAATATGCATAAATAATAAGGCTTGAGTCTGTAACTGTTATATATATTATGGATTTAACGAAAAGCAGAGTGTGGTGGTTCGGTTATAAGCAATTTTAGGTCTTTGGTTTGATTCCACTACCTTCCACTTTGTTTGTTTTTTATAAAAAAAAAAAAATCATACATATATATATATATATATATATATAGTTACATAGTTACATAGTACATAGTTACATAGTAATTAAGGTTGAAAAAAGACTTTCAGTCCATCAAGTTCAACCTGTTAAGATCTCCTCTGATCTGCAATATGCGGATTAGTTATTAATTAATTTGTTGATTAAATAATTATTTATAGTATAGTATTGGAGGATGAATAGAGTTAGTCCCTCGAGTTCAACCTTTTTAGATCTCTATTGATCCTTTTAATGTGCACTATTTATTATTAATTGTTAATTGATCCAGAAAAAGGCAAACAGAAAAAAAAAAACCATTGAAACTTTGCCAATTGTCTCATAAGGGGAAAAAAAGCAAAATTCCTTCCTGACCCCAGAAACTGGCGATCAAATTTCTCTTCGGATCAATATTCCTTCGCTAGTTATCTAGGATAGCCTTGAATGCCCTCTTTATTCAAAAATATATCTAACCCCTTTTTGAAGTTGTCCATCGAATTCGCTGTTACCACCTCCTTTGATAGAGAATTCCACAGTTTAACCACCCTAACTGTGAAGAACCCTTTTCTTTGTTTAAGGTGAAATCTTTTTTCCTCTAACCTCAAAGGGTGTCCTCTTGTCAGTTGAAAATCTCTTGCTACAAAAAGTTCACTTGACAAAGCCTTATATTGACCATGAATGTATTTAAATAAGGTAATCATATCCCCTCGTAGAAGCCTTTTTTCTAGCGAAAATAAGTTTAATTTGGTTAGTCTTTCTTCATAACTTAGCCCCTCCATTCACCTTATTAGTTTTGTAGCCCTTCTCTGTACTTTTTCCAGCTCTAAAATGTCTTTTTTATGAAGTGGTGCCCAAAATTGTACTCCATATTCCAAATGAGGGCGTACTAATGATTTGTATAGTGGCAGAATTATATTTGCTTCCCTTGCTTCTATGCCCTTCCTAATACATGCTAATATTTTACTTGCCTTTGCAGCTGCTGCTTGGCTTTGAGCGCTGTTACCTAGGTGGTTGTCTACAAGCACTCCCAAATCCCTTTTAATTTCTGATACACCAAGATTTGCTCCATTAAGATTATAGATTGCATGGCTATTTTTCCTTCCCAAATGCATAACCTTACATTTATTTGTTTTATATCTCATCTGCCATTTAGCCGACCATTTCTCTAATTTATGCAAATCCCTTTGTAGGGAAAGTACATCATTATCTGATTTTATTACCTTGCACAAATCAGTGTCATCAGCAAAAATGGAGACACTACTTTCGAGTCCTACTTCTATGTCATTAATAAATATGCTAAAAAGGAGAGGACCTAATACTGAACCTTGAGGAACCCCACTTATCACATTAGACCAATCGGAGTATGTTCCATTCACAACAACCCTTTGCTTCCTGTCTTTTAGCCAGCTCTCAATCCAGGAGCAGATATTTACTGCAATTCCTGTATCCCTTAGTTTGCTCACTAGTCTTCCATGTGGCACTGTATCAAATGCCTTTGAAAAATCTAAAAACACTACATCCACTGAGTAGCCCTGATCCAAGTTCTTACTAACCTCCTAATAAAAACTAATTAGATTGGTCTAACATGACCTATCCTTCATAAATCTGTGTTGACTGCTACCTACGATCTTGTTCAAATAGACATATTCTTGTATTCTGTCCCTTATTAACCCTTCTAAAAGCTTCCCAACTACAGATGTGAGGCTCACTGGTCTATAATTCCCCCGGATTTGCTCTAGATCCCTTCTTAAATATAGGTATCACCTCTGCTTTTCTCCAGTCATCCGGTAGTGACCCTGTAGTGAATGAGTCTTGAAAGATTAGATATAATGGTTTGGCTATTACAGAACCCAGCTCCCTCAGTACCCTTGGATGTATTCCATCAGGACCTGGGGCTTTATTAACATTTATTTTCTCCAATCTCTTTTGGATTTCTTCCTGCGTTAACCAATTATTTAGTGATGGTTGTGAAGCCCCATTATGTTGCGGTGTCCCAACCACTGGTACCTCCCTTGTGTATACCGACGAAAATAACCTATTTAGCTCAATTGCCTTTTCCTGGTCACTAATTATTAGATGGCCTGTGTCACATTGTAATGTTTCTATAGCTTCCTTCCTGGCCTTCTTCCCATTAATATATTTAAAAAATATTTTAGGGTTAGTCTTACTTTCCATTGCAACTGATTTCTCATTTTCTATTTTAGCCAGTCTAATAGCCCTTTTGCAAGCCTTTTTGATTTCCTTATAGTCACATAAAGCTGCCTCTGTTCCCTACTTCTTATATAATTTAAATGCATGTTTCTTTTTCCTCATCATGATCTTTAAGTCATTGTTAAGCCACATGGGATATGATTTACTCCTATTCATTTTATTTCCATATGGTACATGCCGATGAGTATGTTTATTTAGTAAGGATTTGTATGTTGTCCATTTATTTTCAGTATTTTTCCCTGTAAGTTGTTTGTCCCAGTCTATATGTAGTATTGCTTCCCGTAGCCCATTAAAGTTAGCTCTTTTAAAACTTAGAGTTTTTGTTGGCCCCTTACAACTCTGTTTTTTGTATTCAATCTCAAATGATACTGTGTTGTGATCACTGTTCCCCAAGGGTTCCCCTATTTTAACATTTGATATTATATCAATATTACTTGTGATGACTAAATCCAAGATGGCCCCATTTCTAGTAGGCTCTTGTATTACCTGGGCCAGATAATGATCCCAGAGTGTACTCAAGAACCTGCTCCCCTTAGCTGAGCTGCTGGTCTCATTTATCCAGTTTATTTCAGGGTAATTAAAGTCTCCCATTATTAGAACTTGCCCATGCTTAGCTGCATTTCTAATCTGTAACAAAAATTGTATTTCCTCACTTTCAGCTATATTTGGGGGTTTATAGCATACTCCCACCAATATGCATTTAGAATTAGCTCCTCCACTATTTAGCTCAACCCATAAAGATTCAATGATGGCGTTAGTGCCCGAATAAATATCTTCTCTGACTATAGGCTTAAAATCATGCTTAACATAAAGACAGATCCCTCCTCCTCGTTTACTATTTCCCCTATCTTTCCAAAATAGGTTATAACCATCCAGATTAACAGTCCAGTCATGCGATTCATCCCACCATGTTTCAGTAATGCCTATTAAGCCCCATTTTTCTTGTACTGCTAATATTTCTAGCTCGTCCATTTTCCCATGCAAACTTCTTGCGTTAGCAAGCATACACTTTATGTTGCTTTGGCTCTGCCATTGTGAAGAGGTTGCCACTGTATTTGAGGCCCATATTAATAACTCCCTACTGTCTATTGTAACCCTACCCCCTTCTCCTCCCCCATGGGTAACTAATTCCTCCCTTTCCCTCTCTACCCTATTTACCCCAATACTTCTATATAGTCCCTCTCCCCCACCTACAAGTTTAAAAACTCCCCCAGCCGTTCTACCATCCTATCCCCTAGCACAAAAGCTCCCTCATCACTAAGGTGCAATCCATCCCTGCTATAGAGATTGTACCCAAGTGAGAAGTCAGCCCAGTGCTCTAAAAACCCCAAACCCTCTGAACTGCACCATGTTTTTAGCCACGCATTAACCTCCCTAAGCTCCTTCTGTCTCCCTGGGCTAGCACGTGGCACTGATAGTATCTCTGAAAATACTACCTTGGAGGTCCTTGCTTTAAGCTTATTCCCTAGTTCTCTAAAATCATTCTTTAGGACGCTCCATCTTCCACTAACTTTGTCATAGGTACCAATGTGGACCAAAACCGCCAGTTCATTACCAGCCCTCCCAATAATTTAACCACCCGATCCACAACATGCCGAACCCGAGCACTAGGGAGAAAACAAACTGTTCGATTGCTGGGATCTGGGTGACAAATTACCCTGTCTACCTTCCTAATAATAGAGTCCCCTACCACCAGAACATGTCTGCTGCTCTGCCTATTCTGCCCTCCCTCTCCTTTAGTAGAACAGTTCTCCCGGCTGTTAGAGGGAACAGCTCTATCTGGCATTGCCATTCCTGAATGAACATCCCCAACAGTTTCACTCAATCTGGCAAATCTGTTGGTGTTTGCCAACTCAGAACTGGCCTGCCTCCTCCTGTTCCCCCTGATTCCCCTTCTAACTGTAACCCAGCTACCTCCCTGGACATCCTCACTAGCCCCAGCTCCTCCCTCCATTCTAGGCCCAGCTAAACTGTGCTCCGTCAGCACCACCTCCCTTTCCAGTGAAGCAGTATCACTAAGTGCTGCAATTCTCCTCTCCAGATCTTCAATTTGAGCTTCCAGAGAGGCAACATGCTCACACCTGTTACAGAGGTATGGACCCTGGATCATCTGTTCCAGTAGTGCATACATTTGGCAGGATGTACACTGAGTGAGGTTGCCACTGGACTGACTCATTATTAACAGTTACAAAAATACAGTGAGAAAACAAATCAATGTATTTGTATAAAGATTGCTTTTCTACACCTTAACCCAAACAAAACAGAAAAAATATATGTACGTTTGTTTTCTGTTTTTTCTTATAATACACCTTTACTTTGGATTTCCTCCTTTTATTTAATCTCCTAAACACTAATTACACTTACATTAGAATTGATTAAAAGCTCCTAGGCTCGCTTTTCACTTGTTAAAAAAGACCCCGCCTACTAGCCTGAACAATGATAAATGAGCACAGGACAGAAAACACTGCACTGCCTCACACAAGGGATTCAGCAGAAAACGACAAAATGCACACAGATATAACTTACACAGGCCAAGCCACACTCACTCTCACCTGTATCACTGATTACTAGTGATGTCGCGAACATAACATTTTCGGTTCGTGAACCGCGGACGCGAACCGCCGCAAATGTTCGCGAACCGGCGAACCCGGCGAACCGCCATAGACTTCAATGGGCAGGCGGATTTTAAAACCCACAGGGACTCTTTCTGGCCACAATAGTGATGGGAAAGTTGTTTCAAGGGGACTAACACCTGGACCATGGCATGCCGGAGGGGGATACATGGCAAAACTCCCACGGAAAATTACATAGTTGATGCAGAGTCTGGTTTTAAGCCATAAAGGGCATAAATCACCTAACATTCCTAAATTGTTTGAAAAAACATACTTTAAAACATCAGGTATGATGTTGTATCGATCAGGTAGTGTAACACCCGCTTCACAGTAACAGACCAATCTCCCTGTTTAATGCACCGCAAACAACCGCAAACAGTCTATTTGCACAACCGCAAACTCCCCATTTGCACAAGGTTGGATACCAAGCTAGCCATGTCCCGTTCCTTGTCCTCACTGATGTCATTGAAGGTCTCTTCCTCCACCAAGGGTCCCCGAAAGGTGACAACAAGCCCCCTGAGACGCCTGCTGTGTTTGGTCTTCCACCTCCTCAAAGCCACCTTCCTCCTCTGACTCCTCTTCTTCAGACTCCTCTCACTGCATTGCCTCTCTCTGCATTATTATAAGGTGTGTTAAGTAGTACTACTCTTATCAGTTTAATACCTGTTACAGCACCTATCAGGGGGCGTGTATAAGGCCTGGATTTTTGGAACCGGGAGATGGAAAAAGATGCTTGGTTGGTCGTATCACTTCAATTTTGGGGCACGGCACGTGCAATCAAAGGTGCCACCAGATAGGAGTGGCGTGATTGTAAGTACTACTCTTATCAGTTTAATAATTGTTACGTCACCTATCAGGGGCGTGTATAAGGCCAGGATTTTTGGAATGGGGAGATGGAAAAAGATACTTGGTTGGTCGTATCACTTCAAATTTGGGGCACTTTGTGACATTAGCTTCTTACGCTCAAACATGTCCTTTACAGGCACCTGACTATGGGCAGATGAGCAGGAACTGCTCAAGGCGAGAGACGGAGTGGTAGATGGTTGAGAGGGGGCAAGGAGGAGAGAGTGGTTGATGTGGCTGATGATGCTGGACCAGGAGGAGGATGGCGGCTTTGAGTTTGTGTGCTGCTTGTACTCATGTGTTGGTCTGGAGTCACCCAAACATTAGGTCTCAACCTGTAGAGGATAAGGGAACCAGGCTACTCTAGACCTCATTCATCATTACAGGTTTTGACAGATTGGTACTATGCGTGCAAGCTACTGCTACAACAGATATGAGTGGCACTGTGCACTTGCAGAAATTATATCAACCTCATCATCCTCCCCTGTATCTCTTTACCCCCTCCCTCATCATCCTCCCCTGTATCTCTTTACCCCCTCCCTCATCAACCTCCCCTGTGTCTCTTCCCCCCCTCCCTCATCATCCTCCCCTGTGTCTCTTTCCCCCCTTGCTCATCACCCTCCCCTGAGTCTCATCCCACTCCCTCATCATCCTCCCACCTCCCTCATCATCCTCCCCTGTATCTCTTTACCCCCTCCCTCATCATCCTCCCCTGTGTCTCTTGCCCCCTCCATCATCATCCTCCCCTTTGTCTCTTCCCCCCCTCCCTCATCATCCTCCCCTGTGTCTCTTTCCCCCCATCCTCATCACACTCCCCTGTGTCTCATCCCCCTCCCTCATCATCCTCCCACCTCCCTCATCATCCTCCCCTGTATCTCTTTACCCCCTCCCTCATCATTCTCCCCTGTATCTCTTTACCCCCTCCCTCATCATCCTCCCCTGTGTCTCTTCCCCCCCTCCCTCATCATCCTCCCCTGTGTCTCTTTCCCCCCTTGCTCATCACCCTCCCCTGTGTCTCATCCCGCTCCCTCATCATCCTCCCACCTCCCTCATCATCCTCCCCTGTATCTCTTTACCCCCTCCCTCATCATCCTCCTCTGTGTCTCTTGCCCCCTCCATCATCATCCTCCCCTTTGTCTCTTCCCCCCCTCCCTCATCATCCTCCCCTGTGTCTCTTTCCCCCCATCCTCATCACACTCCCCTGTGTCTCATCCCCCTCCCTCATCATCCTCCCACCTCCCTCATCATCCTCCCCTGTATCTCTTTACCCCCTCCCTCATCATCCTCCCCTGTGTCTCTTTCCCCCCTTCCTCATCACCATCCCCTGTGTCTCATCCCCCTCCCTCACCATCCTCCCACCTCCCTCATCATCCTCCCCTGTATCTCTTTACCCCCTCCCTCATCATCCTCCCCTGTGTCTCTTTCCCCCCTTCCTCATCACCCTCCCCTGTGTCTCATCCCCCTCCCTCATCATCCTCCCACCTCCCTCATCATCCTCCCCTGTATCTCTTTACCCCCTCCCTCATCATCCTCCCTGGTGTCTCTTGCCCCCTCCATCATCATCCTCCCCTTTGTCTCTTTCCCCCCTCCCTCATCATCCTCCCCTGTGTCTCTTCCCCCCTCCCTCATCATCCTCCCCTGTGTCTCTTTCCCCCCCCCATCATCTTCCCCTTTGTTTCTTCCCCCTCTCCCTCATCATCCTCCCCTGTGTCTCTTTCCCCCCTTCCTCATCACCCTCCCCTGTGTATCATCCCCCTCCATCATCATCCTCCCACCTCCCTCATCATCCTCCCCTGTATCTCTTTACCCCCTCCCTCATCATCCTCCCCTGTGTCTCTTGCCACCTCCATCATCATCCTCCCCTGTGTCTTTTTCCCCCCTCCCTCATCATCCTCCCCTGTGTCTCTTTCCCCCCTCCCTCATCATCCTCCCCTGTGTCTCTTTTCCTCCTCCCTCATCATCTTCCCCTTTGTCTCTTCCCCCCATCCCTCATCATCCTCCCCTGTGTCTCTTTTCCCCCTCCCTCATCATCTTCCCCTTTGTCTCTCCCCCCCCCTCCCTCATCATCCTCCCCTGTGTCTCTTTCCCCCCTTCCTCATCACCCTCCCCTGTGTCTCATCCCCCTCCCTCATCATCCTCCCACCTCCCTCATCATCCTCCCCTGTATCTCTTTACCCCCTCCCTCATCAGCCTCCCCTGTATCTCTTTACCCCCTCCCTCATCATCTTCCCCTGTGTCTCTTTTCCCCCTCCCTCATCATCTTCCCCTTTGTCTCATCCCCCCTTCCTCATCACCCTCCGCTGTGTCTCTTCACCCCTTCCTCATCACCCTCCCCTGTGTCTCATCCCCCCTCCCTCATCATCCTTACACCTCCCACATCATCCTCCCCTGTATCTCTTTACCCCCTCCCTCCCTCATCATCCTCCACTGTGTCTGTTTCCCCCCTCCCTCATCATCCTCCCCTGTGTCTCTTCCCCCCTTCCTCATCATCCTCCCCCCTCCCTTGATGATAAGGGGGGGAAGAGACACAGGGATAAGTGTGAGGGGTGTTAGGTTAAGGGGTGTTAGGGATAAGGGTGAGGGGGTTAGGTATTAGGGTGATGGGTGTTAGGGCTAAGTGTGAGGGGTGTTAGGGTGAGGCATGTTAGGAATAAGTGTGAGGGGTGTTAGGTCTTAGGGATAAGTGTGAGAATGTTTGGGTTAGGTGTTAGGTTGATGGGTGTTAGGGATAAGTGTGAGGGGTGTTAGGGTTAGGGTGAGGGGTGTTAGGGATAAGTGTGAGGGTGAGGGGTGTTAGGGTGAGGGGTGTTAGGTCTTAGGGATAAGGGTGAGGGGTGTTAGGGTGAGGGGTGTTAGGGTGAGGGGTGTTAGGTCTTAGGGATAAGGGTGAGGGGTGTTAGGTCTTAGGGATAAAGGTGAGGGGTGTTAGGGTGAGGGGTGTTAGGGTGAGGGGTGTTAGCTCTTAGAGATAAGGGTGAGGGGTGTTAGGGTGGGGGGTGTTAGGTCTTAGGGATAAGGGTGAGGGGTGTTAGGGTGAGGGGTGTTAGGGTGAGGGTTGTTAGGTCTTAGGGATAAGGGTGAGGGGTGTTAGGTCTTATGGATAAGTGTGAGGGGTGTTAGGGTGAGGGGTGTTAGGGTGAGGGGTGTTAGGTCTTAGGGGTAAGCGTGAGGGGTGTTAGGTCTTAGGGATAAGGGTGAGGGGTGTTAGGGTGAGGGGTGTTAGGGTGAGGGGTGTTAGTTCTTAGGGATAAGGGTGAGGGGTGTTAGGGTGAGGGGTGTTAGGGTGAGGGGTGTTAGGTCTTAGGGATAAGGGTGAGGGTTGTTAGGGTGAGGGGTGTTAGGGTGAGGGGTGTTAGGTCTTAGGGATAAGGGTGAGGGGTGTTAGGGTGAGGGTTGTTAGGGTGAGGGATGTTAGGTCTTAGGGATAAGGGTGAGGGGTGTTAGGTTGAGGGATGTTAGGGTGAGGGGTGTTAGGGTTGGGTGCTAAGGTGAGGGGAGGGTGAGGGGGGAAAGAGACACAGGGGTGTCCTTGCAGCAGAGATCAAAAGAGTCCTTCAGGACTGTATTGCACACTGTGTACAGTAGCCTAGCTATGGTTTTCCCTATTGATGCAGTTAACCTACACTCAGCCTCCTCTCAGTAAGACTGCAAGTTAGTTATGATTCCAAAATGGCTGCTGTCCATGAGTTAGAAGGCTCTGGAATGGAGTGTATGCTGCTGATTGGCTGGAATGTGTCTGCTGACTGTGACATGCACGGTCAAAGTTTGCTCAATGATAAAGTATTGGGGGCGGGTCGAATATCGCATATGTTCGCAGTTCGCCGCGAACGCGAACATGCTATGTTCGCCGGGAACAGTACGCCGGCAAACTATTCACGACATCTCTACTGATTACTGCAATAGGACAGAAAACTCTGCACTGATTTCCAGAGCAAATTCAAACAGGACCTCACACAAATGCACCCAGATATAACTTACACAGGCCAAGCCACACCCACTCTCACCTGTATCACTGATTACTGCAACAGGACAAAAAACTCTGCACTGATTTCCAATGCAGATTAAGAAAAATAATATATATATCACATATAATAGTTGTCAAACTACGAATCGATGTCCCGCTTTGTGAGCTCGTGAAGTGAACTCGCAAGAACTGCGTCCCTCACGAAGCAAGGGAAGCAGTTTGGACCGAAAATGCAGACCGTCGCAAAGCTAGGGGCCGCATTTGCAGAGGTGGAGGCTCTATGGCGCCTCACACGCAGTTACAAACACCCACACAAGCAGCACACAAAATACATCTAACACAAAATCACTATATACGGACTTACACATAAAAATACGAACCACAGGATTTACTCCGGAAAATTTACGGACTTAGCATCCACAAAAACGAGCCGCGGGACTTAGAAAAAAAAACATTACAAGCTCTCAAAAATACAACCTTAACGCACGACCCGCGCGCACATGAAAACATTAAAAACACAATAAATACACACAACACATAAAAAGCTTACCCACAGCAAGGGGGGGGGGGGGGGGCTCCCAGGACCTCTGCAAGTGAAGTTTCAACTCAATTTAAGTCCAAATGACAGAGTTTACACACACGAAAATCCCCTAAGCGAGAGAAAAAATTGCAGCCAAAAAAAATAAAATGGGGCTACACGACCCTAAACACGCAAAACACCACCAAGCACATACGGATTTTCCAAAAAGCCGTCCGAGGTCCAAGATACACTATTAACAAGAACACTAAATCATCCACAGACACGTACCACATACACATTAGCCGCCATTTTACAACACTAACTTACACAATGCGGAAGTACACAGCTACCCTAAAGGATTTTCCTCGCGCACGCAGACAATTTACATTACACACTGCACACATTGGTGACACTTACACATCAGCTCCATAACAGTGCAAACCGACATTGTATACTGCAGGAACATCAAAACAGATTGTCAGCTCTTCAACACAATGCTTCCTGCATATATTACTTAAAAATAGATAAAGTATATTAATTTATTAATTTATTAATTATTTAATTAGCATACAAAAAAAATATACACAAAAAAAAGACTCTCACAATAAACATAAAAGCCATTCACTGCGCCACATCGACCGCCAACCCTGCTCATAGCACACAAAGCCTTGCAATAAGCGCAAAAAACACATCACTCCGACCAAACAATAACACCAAAAGCTCCTCTCAGAAAACAAAACACAACAACCAACAGCCTCGCAATGAGTGCCGAAGGCGCACATTGCGAGCAACGCAATGTGCTCCGAAGGCGCTCAGCGTGAGGCTCGCAATGAGCGCCAAAAGATCTCGGACCACCAACAAAATGAATGTCTCGACCAAACAGCATTACCTGCCTTACAATCTTTTTGCCGTTATTCAGCGCGAAGCTCACAATGAGCGCCAGAGGATCTCGGACCACCAACAAAATTAATGTCTTGACCAAACAGAATTACCTGCCTTACAATCTAATTGCTGTCATTTTTTGACGGGCAAGTCGCTAGTATATATATATATATATATATATATATATATATATATATATATATATATAATATATATATATATATATATATATATATATATAGTAAATAAATAATACATCTGTGTTCATATTTGAATGTCTGAAACAAGTTAAAAAACCTGCTTCCAGCTCAGAATTCACAGAAAATCAGTTATTACACTGCATTCTGGGAAGATAAGCCGGGACATGCAAATGTTCCAGTGCCTTGCAAAAGTATTCACCCCCTTGACGTTTTACTTGTTTTGTTACATTACAGCCTTAAGTTCAATGTTTTGTTAATCTGCATTTTATGTGATGGATCAGAACACAATAGTCTAAGTTGGTGAAGTGAAATGAGAAGAATATATACATAAAACTATTTTTTAGAAATAGAAAATAGAAAATTGGCATGTGCGTATGTATTCAGCCTCTTTGTTATGAAGCCCATAAAAAGCTCTGGTAATCCAATTACCTTCAGAAGTCACATAATTAGTGAAATGATGTCCACCTGTTTGCAATCTAAGTGTCACATGATCTGTCATTACATATACACACCTTTTTTGAAAGGCCTCATAGGCTGCAACACCTAAGCAAGAGGTACCACTAGCCAAATACTGCCATGAAGACCAAGGAACTCTCCAAACAAGTAAGGGGCAATGTTGTTGAGAAGTAGAAATCAGGGTTAGGTTATAAAAAATATCCAAATCTTTGATGATCCCCAGGAGCACCATCAAATCTATCATAACCAAGTGGAAAGAACATGGCACAACAGCAAACCTGCCAAGAGACGGCCGCCAACCAAAACTCACGGACCGGGCAAGGAGGGCATAAATCAGAGAGGCAGAACAGAGACTTAAGGTAACCCTGGAAGAGCTGCAGAGTTCCACAGCAGAAACTGGAGTACCTGTACATAAGGCGACAATAAGCCATACGCTCCATAGAGTTGGACTTTATGACAGTGGCCAGAAGAAAGCCATTACTTTCAGCAAAAAACAAAATGGCACGTTTTGAGTTTGTGAAAAGGCATGTGGGAGACTCCCAAATGTATGGAGGATGTTGCTCTGGTCTGATGAGACTAAATTTGAACTTTTCGGCCATCAAAGAAAACGCTATGTCTGGCGCAAACCCAACACATCACATCCCCCAAAGAACACCATCCCTACAGTGAAACATGGTGGTGACAGCATCATGCTGTGGGGATGTTTTTCAGCAGCTGGGACTGGGAAATTGGTAAGAGTTGAGATGCTGAAAGATGGATGGTGCTAAATACAGCGATATTCTTGAGGAAAACCTGTACCACTCTGTGCGTGATTTGAGGCTAGGACGGAGGTTCCCCTTCCAGCAGGACAATAACCCCAAACACACTGCTAAAGCAACACTTTAGTGGTTTAAGGGGAAACATGTAAATGTGTTGGAATGGCCTAGTCAAAGCCCAGACCTCAATTCAATAGAAAATCTGTGGTCAGGCTTAAAGATTGCTGTTCACAAGCGCAAACCATCCAATTTGAAGGAGCTGGGGCAGACTTGCAAGGAGGAATGGGCAAAAATCCCAGTGGTAAGATGTGGCTAGCTCATAGAGACTTATCCAAAGCGATTTGGAGCTGTGAATGCCACAAAAGGTGGCTCTACAAAGTATTTACTTTAGGGGGGTGAAAAGTTATGCACATTGACTTTTTTTGTAATTTTGTCCTATATGTTGTTTGCTTCACAATAAAAAAAAACATCTTTAAAGTTTTGGGCATGTTCTGCCCAGAATGAATACATAGTGAATACATCAGCTAATAAGAAAACAAGTGGAAGGTATTGATTTAAATCCAATGACTTACAAATGAAAACATTTTATGAAACACACTCTCCACTACACAGTGGCATAGCTGGTGGGTACGGGAGGGGCGCTGCGCCCCAGGCGGCACCTCTCTGCGTCCGGCAAAAGTGCCCCCACTTGCCCATGGCCCTCCTGCTTCTTTCCCATGCCACCTTGCCGGTCCCTGTACTCCCCTGAGAGAGAGAGAGAGAGAGAGAGAGAGAGATAAGGAGAGAAAGAATGAGGGAGAGAAGGAGGGAGAGAGAGGGATAAGTAGAGAGAGTGAAGGAGGGAGAAAGAGAAGGAGAGAGAGAGAAAAGGAGAAAGTAGTTGAAGGAGAGAGAGCGAAGGAGGGAGAGACAGAAGGAAAAGAGAGAGAATGAGTGTGAATGAAAGAGACAGAGAGAAAGAATGAGGGAGAGAGAGAGAGAAGGAGGGAGAGAAGTCAAGTGGGAAGAAAAGAGAAAAAAGAGAGATAGAAAATGGAGAGAGAGTGGAGAGAGAACGAGCATGAAGGAGAGAGAAAGAAGGAAAGAGAGAATGAGAGAGAGAGAATAGGAGAGCGAAGGAGAGTGTGAATGAGAGAGAGAGGAAAGGATGGAGAGAAGGAGAGAGAAGTAAGGAGAGAGAAAAGGAGAGAGAGAGAAGTAGAGAGAATAAAAAAGGAGCGTGAAGAGTGAAGAGAGAAAGAGAGAGAGAATAGTGTGAATGAGAGGGAGAGAAGGAGAGAGATAATTGGAGGGAGGAGAGAGGATAGAGAGAGAAGGAAAGAGTAAAGGAGAGAGAGTGAAGAAGGGAAATAGGAGTGAGAGAGAGAAGGAGGGAGAGAGGGAAGGAATAAAAGAGAAAGAGAGAGTGAGGAGAGAGAATGTAGAGAGAGAGAGACAGGAGAGAGAAAGAGAGACAAGGAGAGAGAGAAGGGGGAGAGTGAGAGAAGGGGAGGGAAAAAAGGAAAGGGCACAGTTGGGAAGGTAGGGAGATAGTGGAATGTGAGAGAGAGGAGGTAGGAAAGGTAAGGAGAGATACAGTTGTGCTCAAAAGTTTACATACCCTGGCAGAAATTGTGAAAGTTT
>CM050166.1:266422199-266702199 GCA_027410445.1 Discoglossus pictus | reverse complement strand
AGGAGTGGGGTTGAGGAGGAGGGTTGAGAATGAGAAGGGGGGGAAGAGACAAAGGGAAGGGAAAGGGGGGAAGAGACACAGGGAAGGGAGAGGGGAGAAGAGACACGGGAGAGAGAGGGGGACACAAGAGGGGGACACAGAGGGCACAAGAGGGACACAGGGGGCAGCACATTTCCCACCCTTGGCTTATACTAGAGTCACTCATTTTACCCAGTATTTTGTGGTAAAATAGGTGCCTCGGCTTATACTCGGGCCGGCTTATACTTGACTATATATGGTATATTAAATAAGTAATTCACATATTGATAAAAAATTTAAAAGACAGTTATCTCAAATTGACATATGTTTAATTACATAAAGTAAAGAACGTTTCTGATTTTTTTTAAACAGTAAAAAAAACGGTGTGAACTGAACCCAGTAACCACTACAGGCAGAAGCAACACAGTGAAATAGCCTGATTTAATTGATCATAACTTCATGAAGTCAGTGTCAATTTTAAAAATTAAAACACTTTTTCCACGTGCTTTTTGTGGTCCTTTAAAGCAATGGAGTGGTACAGTTACAACACAGGGAACTAAACTGGATACACAACAAGTCCTTCACAGTGGAGACTTGAGCTTAAATATTTCCTGACTTTTTTTCAATTATGTATTCTGTTATGTTCCTATAAAGTTTTGCCTCTTATTCCTAAAAATGACTTGATGTTGACACAATCAGTGCCAGTGTATAAAGGTAGCTTGTTTACTTTTACTATTGTATACATTATTTTATTCGGAAGTGCTAAAAAGCTCTGTTTTTCTTCCTTACAAATAGTTCCCACTTTGTGTCTCCTTGTTACAGCTCATGGAAAGAGTGTACTTTAAACTACAGGGTGTGCACTATCTCACTGTAAGCAATCAGGAGCCACATTCTGCAAAATGCAACTTTAGAGAGGTCACTGATTAATTTGAAACTGCACTTTCCAGTCTGTATAATCATGAGCAGCACAAACAAGTACAAATTGTACAATTATAAATAAAAAAACAGATTAAAAAAATAAAGTGCATAAAAGTAAAATTCCTAGTGATATCCAGAAACATTCCATATCACTTTAATGCAATGTACAGACCATTTCAGATTTCTTGCAATCGTCATACACCATGTTAATAACCTGTTATATGTTTTTCCTATGTGGATTGGTATAACAGGTTAAATAACCTTGAATAAAAGTGAAAGATATTAAGTAGTTATTAAGAGTATGTTTAAGTAATATAAAGATTCTCAATAGATATCCGACACTTGATGGAAAAGGGTACTGCCTCATTATGCATTATGTCAAGAAGAAACAGGACATACTGTTCACACAAAAAATATATAAAATATTTGCATTTGTTAGAAATATACGTTTACACTCTGTATTTGTGTAATTTTAGAAACCATGTGGAATGGTACCAATTAAAATTGTATACAGTATAATCGTTTTTAGCACTTTATGGCATTGCACATTATCAGCCTTATTAAACTGCAATTTGGCCAATGGAATAGGGCTCAAAATTAGCACATTGCTTTTTTTTTTTTTACAGAAGTTTTTAGTTAGTGAACTTCTATCCAAAAGCAAGGTCTTCGCTACTGTATCTAAAAACTTCTGTAAAAATTATATGCTATGTGCTTATATAGAGCTCTTTTCCATTGGCCGAATAACAATTTAATAAGGTTGTTGGCATTTACCATTTTAAGTGGCATTAGAACCTTATTTGCCGTTTGAATTTTAGCAGATTTTTGCACTTCAATAATATTTAAATACAGAGCATTTAGAGCATTGTGACATAGCAGTTTAACTGGATTATAATATGTTTTCTGTTGTTTATTCATTAGTCTGACCCTTTTTTTTATTTTTTATTTTTATCATGGTGTATTGCACTGATGGCTCCACAAACATATTGGTTACTGAAACACCTCTTTGTTTACTTGGTTATGTGTTGTTAGCTTTATAATTCAAGTTAACTTTCATAAAACATGCAAACTAAACATGCTAGCTTAATCTGGAATTAGATAGCCAATTACATATTTTGTCATACATGGCTGTCCATAGAGATAGTGAAATTGAAATACAAGTAGAACTATGTTGAATTAGCAATATGTAGCAGAACTATCAAAGAACAATAAAGTTAGCCACTGACCAACATATCATATTTCCTAATGAGCATAATGTCCCTGGCATCACATTCTAAAGCAGAACAAACATTTGCTGTCCCCTTTCACTAATACATTCTTTGACCACCATGCTACTGTGCTTTTGCCAGGAAAACACTAACAATCAGAAAATAGCTCACGACTGTATACACAACATCACAGTCAGTCACACACTCAGAGTTTCCATAATTCCTTCCATCGGTTTATGGAGGTCAGTCCTCATGGGCCAAACCAAATTTTAGAAGTCATGCAGATTCACTGGTTGCTATGTTTCAGAATTTGCACATGTTTTATTGTGAAAAAGAACACGATTCTTAGAAACCGACAACACCAGTCCTGGAGTGCTGAAAATAGTTTTGGTTATCAGTATTTCCCTGCTTGAAATAGAAAAGTAGAATTAGTACAAGAGAGCTACTACTGTCACTCTATAAATCCACGATATTTAAATTTTGGATTTACTTCTAATTATATTCTGTTTTAATATCTCTTTAGATGGTTTATTACAAGAAGCCTTTGATTAAGCAGCCAGAAATAACTTAATAAGATTTCATCAAAAAGTGTTGCACTAAACATATTATGGATATTTTGAATTAACATTTGCCCATTATAATGAATTAAGTTCTAAATAAAATTATATCTAATAGTAGAATAGTAATAATGATTGAGTAAATCAACTTTGTCCTAGGTTTCTTTAAATGTGGAAAATCTAGTTGTACAACTAAATAGAAATGTCTCAAAAAATACATTTGTTTTTAAATTATTTACAAAACTAATAATATAAGCAGCTGTCTTAGACATTGCCATAACATTGTTTCAGATTTAGTTTCCATTTTGTGTTTCTTAGATCACATCCTGGGAGGAATGATGGGGCTGTGTGTTTGTAGTTATGAGTTATGAATAGGATGAAGTCCAGAGTCTTTGTCTGATACCTGTATTAGACTGAAATTAACACTACACCACTTCCCTCTCCCTGGAAGGCTGGCTAACTAAGGAGGGAAACTATGTATCCTGGCATCCCATTGAGATTAAAGCCCACCTATGGTCAGAGATGGCACATCTTTGTGACAAGCTCCCTTGTAACAATTTTATGTCACAAGGACACAACCCTGGGAAATTAGATCTCCCCTTCTAAACTGAACCAAATTCTCTTTGTTCCTCTAAGTCTGAATCTCTGAAGTCTTCCCAAACCCCCTCAACCTGTTATCCCATAACTCTGACCCTATCACTTGAGTATTCATGTGTCATGCTTTATTATATTCCTCAGGGAAAACCTGTAATTTTTATACCAAACTTGATACAGGGATTCTCATACTTAACAATACATACCACAGGCAATATCAACCAACTCATGCCAACAGGGCAAAAACAGTCCATATACCCAGATGGTGGGGCAATCTCTTTGCAGAAAAGGGATCAGTTCTTCCACTTTAACCTGTGCCCATCCAGGGCACAGGCTGGTTGAATCAATGACCAGATACCCCAGTGGTCTTTGGGCATCACAGTACCCTAATAAAATTTGATGGATATCAGTATCATTTCTGTGTAGATGATATTCAAATCTACCTCTCAGCACTCAATCTATCCCCCTCTCTTTTAGCACAAGCTTCCAGCTGCCTCTCAAGCATAAATCCTTCTGGATGTCCGCCCACCAACTCAAACTCAACAAGTCTTAGACTGAGCTCCTAACCTTCCCACCCAACTTCCACTCCTCAAATATATCTCACTGTTGACAATGCCATCATCACTCACACCTCACAGACCCGTTGTCTTGGAGTTCTACTGGATCCTGTCCTCTCTTTCATTCCTTACATGCAATCACTGATAAAATCTTGTCTTTTTTACCTAAAAAACATCTCTAAAATGTGTCACTATCTTACACAAGATAAAGTAAAATTCTAATAATTCTCTCATCATATATCACCTGCACTACTGTAACTCACTCCTTTCTGGCCTCCCTATCACCTGTCTGTCCCCACTCCAATCCATAATGAATATCTCTGCTACCATACTCAATGTTCAGTGTCTGCAGTATCTCTCTGTCAGTCAATCCACTGGCTTCCCATAGCACATTGCAGTTATTCTGGATTTTAGCTGGTGGTCATAAAAATGTGAGTCAACTATATATATATATATATATATATATGTATATATATATATATATATATATATATATATATATATATATATATATATAGTAGGAAAATATAAAAATACACATGTCCATTGATTTCAATAATACTAGGCATGCATAAGTTACCATACATTTCTTCAAATCGAAAAAAAATATAAGAGCGTACTATGATTTTCACAGGTTAACATTTTAGGGCACAACTAAAAATGATAAGATTATTGTTACGTTTTTTTTTAGAATAGATGAAGAGTTACAATTCTGTAGTATTCTGCTTTTTAGTAAAAATAACCTGATCTCTCCCCTTCCATGATCATCTGATTAACGGCACCAAAAGAAAAAAGCAACTGGCACCTAGTGGATAATTTATTAAATTGTGTCAGGGGGTATAATTGCTGCCTTTTTTACTAAAATGCTTGCTTTTTTAATAAAAAAATGTCTGAATACCCCTGAGGCCATCTGTCACCTCATATCTGCTTGACAAGAGTAGATATAAGCTGGAGGGTTTATTTATTTATTTGCTGAAAATGATGGTACAGTACCAAAGCATTCAGTTTGAAACTTGTATTGTCCAAATTATGTTATTACTTAACCACATATTTTGCAAAATGGTTTAACTTGCCTAATGGAAGTCAGTTTTTGAATGTGAAATTACAGCCAGGTTTTAAATATGTGACTACTTAAGCAGAAGTGAGCCAAATGAAAATGACAGCAATTGTGCTCAAACATATATTCCTAAACCCTGTAATGTTAGTGGCACT
Source organism: Discoglossus pictus (assembly GCA_027410445.1). Classification (NCBI taxonomy): domain Eukaryota; kingdom Metazoa; phylum Chordata; class Amphibia; order Anura; family Alytidae; genus Discoglossus; species Discoglossus pictus. The sequence goes on along the minus strand of CM050166.1, from coordinate 266,697,138 downwards.
TGAGGGTGGTGTTTCCTGTTGCGCTTAATGTATTAACTAGCTTTATAGCTGCTTATTCACATTCATATGTTGCTATTAGTTTCATATTTATGACTACTTACATATACATTGGATTCTATGGTTAGGTGTTTATATAATTTGAGAAAAGTTTGTGACATCTATTAATAAGATGAACACTTTTTATAATTTTTACGGAAGGTTTTGTTGTAATAACCAAACTCTATTCAGAGTGTCCATTATTATTTATGGTATACATACAGCCTTATTAAATTGTGATTCAGTAAATTTAAAAGGGCTCTATTTAAGCACACAGCATATTTTTTACAGAAGTTTTTAGTTAGTGAACTTCTATCCAAAAGCAAGGTCTTCACTAACTAAAAACTTCTGTAAAAAAATATGCTTTGTGCTTAAATAGAGCCCTTCTAAAGTTGCCGAATGGCAATTTAATAAGGCTGATAATGTTTAACTCTGAATAGCAGTAAAAGCAATCCAGTCAGATCAAAAATAGAAATTTTCTGTCTCATTATCAGTCATTAATAACTAGTTAAGGGGTTATCTCAGTATATCATTTTTGTCCCCCACCTCTTAGGAACAATATGACTGGAAGGAGAGGTTTTACACACAGCCTGTATAGTATTTGGTAATGAAGTTTATGAAAATATGCTGTTGGCATGTTTCAAATGACTAGTGAAGCATCATTAAATGTCATGTCAAATGAGTAGAAGTCTACCAACCAATCAACCAGCCTTTCGAAGGGGGTCAGTATTTTGCTTAGTACTTGGACACCATGAGATCCAAATTTTAGATATGCCCAGGGGTTATTTGACATCTATGGGGCCAAAAGTGGCAAGATTAGTTCAAATAATGGTGTGCCTCGAAATACATAAATAATTATTTGGAATGCCTCATTTTTAAGGTCTAAAAATGTGTAAATTTGCTGTATGAGTGGGTTAAGTAAATGGCCATGTCACAACCCACTCTTTATTAGGCTTGAAAAGGCCAAGAAGACTAATCCCACCTGGAGGTTGTTAGGTTCCTTTTATCCCCACACACAGGATACCTTAACCAGAAGCTAAGTTGTCAATTTCAGGACCAAGTTACTGGGTACCAGGACAAGTTACAGAAATTAATTTCTGATAAAAAAAAATAAATAATGATAAATGACTTGCTCTAAATGAAGCATACCATGCATATCTGTCCGCAAGCAGAGTAAAGTTAGTATACTAATCAACATTGGCCACTTCCTTGGGCAAACATACATTTCACATGTTATGCCCCATTTGAACTACCCCGCATGGGCTAGGTCTGTCTCCAAGGACTTGGTGCCAGCCGGTCTCCTTCCTCACCTATCTCCAGCAGGATCCGGGCACAGCAGGGTTTTATTAGGTAGTAGCTGCTGGAGACAGAGTGTCTGAGTGAGGGGTCCATGTCTTTAACCATGTTTTGAACCATTGACCTGGGGTGGGTAAGGGTTAGATCAATGGAGATAGGTTCTCCATTGTTTGGGGGACCTAGCAGAGGCTAGTTAAGTTGGTAAGCAGGCTTGCGGTACCTCCTGAGTGGGGAGGTAATAGTGGTAAGGCCTGTTAAATTCAGGGCTTGGGTTGGACCTTTATTGGAGCTAAGGGAATGGAAGTGGCTCCAGGGTTTATTCACTTTTCAGGGCCGAACAGAACTTCCAGAAATGCAGGCTCCATTTAAGTTGAACATTAGGTCATGAACAATGACCAAGGTCAAGTACTTCCTAATTTGTGGTTAACCACAAGTCAAAGGATCAAAGGGGTATTACTTGCAGAGCTATCAACACCACTTTGCTTTGTCTATTGAAACAAATGTTTCAGTTGCTGCTTTGACAACCTTTTTAATTATCTTAATCAAGGTTTTGAATTTCCTACTGCTTACCCTTAAATCATTACTAATTCCCCCCCCAAAAATAAAAAAAATAATATATATATATATATATATATATATATACTGTATATATATACAGTATATATATATATATATATATATATATATATATATATATATATATATATATATATATATATTGCCCAAGGTAACATTTACAGTCCAAAATACATTCTGCATGTAATGGTTCAAGATACACAAAAATTATTCAGAGCTCATTACGTCATTGGAATAGCCCTTGAGTTCAGCAGCTACATTGGCTATTGTCCATACATGTCTGGTTGTCATACAGAAAGAGTCCATGACGCCGTGTCCATGAGGCCAGGCGGGTTTTGCCAATTCCTACAATAACCCTATGTTCCCACCATATGAAACAGGCATCTTAGTTCATGGTTAAAGGTAGGAAAAGAGAGACTTTATTTTGTTGAAACAGCTTTGACCATACTGATTGCCATGCAAGAATAGCTTTAAAAATGAGATGATTGCACAATGGTGAGATTTTTCACTGTGTTTTGCATGAAGAAAAACTGATAAATGTACATATGGAATAAAATATTGGGTTCCTTGCTGAGTCATTGTACGCTTTAATTGAAACCAATCTTTAGCTTATCTTACCATATAATTCCAACTATAATTTCAACAATGCTAGTTTAAAGGGTGCCTCTGATTTCAAATGCATTTATGGAAGTTTTCATTCAATCTTTTACCGTCTTTTCTAGAAAGTAGGAGAGGCAACATCTGCATCATATGTAAGAGCTCTGGGGAAAGCCATATTTTTTAGTAAATTAATTTGATGGAATGATTGGCCTACTTCAAAGGTATCTACATTTAATTTTGTAATGTTTGTAAAGAGGAGATTTTAAATGCCTCCGATTTGCCCACATTTGTGAAAGGCAAAATTGGAAATTTGGAAAGCACCTCCAAATTTTAGGAATGGTTTTGACTTTTGAGTTGCTGATTTAATTCAAAAGCACACAATTTAACATGCAATTCTTGATGGATACAACCTCAAACTCTTGCTGTACGCACCCCTGTGGCCTCCAACATTATTTCCTTGCCAGAGAGGTCCTATAAGGACTAAAGTAGCATCTAACATTAACCTCTTGCCAAGGTGGTCCTATAAGGACCCCAGCTATAAGCCTTGGCCTCTGCCCCTGCCCCTGCCTCAGTCTCCGTGGATGCATCTGATGTCCTGGGTGCTAAAATTAGATAACAATAGTATATTCGATAATAACATTGGATGATAATTTAATCTCTGTGTGTTACAATACACCTGACTTCATGATGTTTTAATCCTGCATGGTTCAATTAATTGCCATTGTGAGCAGCATGTATTGCCTAAGATTTGCCATTGGTATCATTGATGTGTATTATGAGCTTTGTTTATACTGGCTCACATCAAACCAATAAGTCCTGCTGGGGTCTGCAATCTGCAGCTCATGAAGACACAAACTCTTCTGAGCTTGCTGTGCAGCGTGTCATACTAACCAATCTGTGACTACCTCACAGTAATAGCAACATGTTGCTGAGACATTATCCCTGATAGGCCAGGACAATCCTCTGCACATCCAGTCCTACATAGTCTGTATCTGCATACTGCAGTGGGCACACCTATACAGGCACTATCTATAGGAAGATCATGAACTCCTTGTGTGTATAGTTTGAGGCCCTGTATTTCGCTAAAGCCTATTGTCCTGCTGACTATGCATAGGGATACTGGCCTCCATTATCTGTCCCTGATGCCTGCCCTACCACACACTCTCTCCACCACTGGGATCAGGCCCGCTTCCAGCTGTACCTGAACTCTGTGTACCTGCAGCTGAGGGAAGCATTCATCTGGGGGCATCCTCCCTTCCTTAACCTTTCCTAAACTACAGGCCCTTTTACTGCTGCCAATCCTTGCTCTATTTCTCCCCACTATTCATTCTCCACACCACTCCATCCTCTCCCTCTCTCCTCAATCTTCCCTCTCTCCACTACTCTCCCTCTCCCCCCTTCTCTCGCAAGGTGAGGGTATAGGGTGGGGATTATGAGGTGTATGTGATTTATGGCCTAACTTTACATATGTAGCTGTGTGTGTTATAAATATATGAGTCAGTGAATTGCTATGTTATGGATAGACTATATGTAATGTGTAATTTGTTTTGTACAGAAAAATAAGAGACAATAGAACTCCTGGTTACTTTCTTAGACAAACTCTCCCACCAACGCCAATACCTGTGTGTTCACTAGAAGAAACTACAACACAGTCAGTGTTTGGGTGGGAAACACACTCTTTTATTACCCGTTCCTGTCATTTAACACAACATTTGCATTTTTTTCTTGTTTCTAAGCCTATTGAGCAGCAAGAATTTCAGTAAACACAGATTGGCTAATTTGCTGATAAGACACGTAGTCTGGCCCCTACACCTACTGCGCAAAGCCATGTTTCTAACAGACAGTACATATTATTATTTTGTGTATACACTTATACTCTGAACTCTGATAGTAATGATATTGATCAATACATAATCTGCCCCCCCAAAAAGCTGCCGCTGATGAGAAAATATACGTAAAGGATATTGATCGAGCCCAAGGGTTGTATGCTAAGGCCCTCATTCAATTGCAATTTGGCCAATTGAATAGGGCTCTAAATAAGCACATAGCATATATGTTTAAAGAAGTTTTTAGTTAGTAAGCATCTATCCAAAAGCAAGGTTTTCACTAACTAAAAACTTATTTAAAAAATATATGCTATGTGCTTATTTAGAGCCCTATTCAATTGGCCAAATTGCAATTGAATGAGGGCCTAAGATTGTAATCTCTAAGTAAGTGTTAATTAAGTAACTGTTTTCCAGAACTTTGTATATACAGATATGTTCATTCACTGTTTTTTGACCACCATTATATCTCAAACTGATAACCATCTCCACTGACATTAACGGGATTGAATTTATTTTTTTCTGGAGTGTAGCCCCCTTTGAGTCCTCCCACCCCTGCCTAACCCCCCCCCCCCCCCCCCCTGAAAATCTCCTGTGCTTACTGTGTCCGCACACACCAAGCCTGAAAAGTGTGTGTGTCTGTTTAAAAAATAGCATTTCTACTAAAGCTCCAACAGGTGATGGTGTGGAGCAGTGCAGCATGCTGGGGATGTGTATCAGGGAAGAAGGTAAGAGAGCAATGACTGCAAAGTGGCAGCAATGTACAGGGGATGGGTTCTATGAGGGAGAAGCAACAGAGATAGTAATGGGTTTTATGTAAGGTGGGTGCTCAGAGGAGTTGGGTGCTGTTTGGGGATGGATCCTGAGAGGGGATGGCTGCTGACAAGAACTGGTTGCTATGTAGGGATGGATGCTAAGGGGCTGGCTGTTTTGTGAAGGTGATGTTTATATATGTGTAAATGTTTATATGTGTATATATGTATGTATATATATATATATATATATATATATATATATATTAGGTAAGACAGTGAGAGACAGAATAACAAAAAATAAACCAAGAAAAACGCATGTGAAAAAAGTTATAAATTGATTTGCAGGTCAATGAGTGAAATAAGTATTTGACCCCTTTGACTTATTATTTGGTGGCAAAACCCTTGTTGGCAATCACAGAGGTCAGACGTTTCTTGTAGTTGGCAACGAGGTTTCCACACATCTCAGAAGGGATTTGTCCCACTCCTCTTTGCAGATCCTCTCCAAGTCATTAAGGGTTTGAGGCTGATGTTTGGCAATTTGAAACATCAGCTCCCTCCACAGATTCACTCCAGATACACTCCATGACCTTAATGTGCTTCTTCTTGAGCCACTCCCTTGTTGGCTTGGCTGTGTGTTTTGTCTCATTCTGATACTAGAATACCCATCCACGAACCATTTTCTCCCCCAAGATTTGCCAGTACCTGGCCCCGTCCACCGTCCCTTTAATACGGTGCAGTTGTCCTGTCCTCTTAGTGGAAAAACACCCCCAAAGCATAATGTTTCCACCTCCATGTTTGACGGTGGGGATGGTGTTCTTGTTGTTATAGGCAGCATTCCTCCTCCTCCAAACACAGCGAGTTAACTTGATGCCTAAGAGCTCGATTTTGGTCTCATCTGACCACAACACTTTCACCAAATGCTCCTCTGAATCATTCAGATGTTCATTGGCAATCTTCAGATCGGTCTGTACATGTCCTATCTTGAGCAGGGGGACCTTGCGGGCATTGCAGGATTTCAGTCATTCACTGCGTAGTGTGTTATCAATTGTTTTCTTGGTGACCATGATCCCAGCTGCCTTGAGATCATTAACAAGATCCTCCCGTATAGTTCTGGGCTGATTCCTCATCGTTCTCATGATCATTGAAACTCCATGAAGTGAGACCTTGCATGGAGCACCAGACTGACAGTAATTTTGTGTTTCTTCCATTTACGAATAATCGCACCAACTTTTGTCACCTTCTCACCAAGCTGCTTGGCGATGGTCTGGTAGCTCATTCCAGCCTTGTGTAGGTCTACAAGCTTGTCCCTGACATCCTTGGACAGCTCTTTGGTCTTGGCCATGGTGGAGAGTTTGGAATCTGATTGATTGCTTCTGTGGACAAGTGTCTTTTATACAAGTAACGAGCTGAGATTGAGAGTGCTCCTAATCTCAGCTCGTTACCTGTATAAAAGACACCTGGGAGCCAGAAATCTTGCTGATTGATACTTAATTAACTCATTGACCTGCAAATCAATGAATAACTGCTTTTTTTGTCATTCTGTCTCTCACTGTTAAAATACACCTACCATTAAAATTATAGACTGATCATTTCTTTGCCAGTGGACAAAGGTTCAAAATCAGCAGGGGATCAAATACTTTTTTCTATCACTATATATATATATATATATATATATATATATATATATATATATGTAGAGGATGTCACAAGACGGTGGAGCATGTGAGCCTTGGAGCTATGCTTCAGGCAGAGGAGCTTCACACAGGCAGGAGTACTGAGTGATTTGGTGTTACTTGGAGTAGCCCAGCGTAAAACATTTTTACATCCCCCAAGAGGGGCCCAACATTTACACCAGGGCCCTCTATTTTTTAGCTCCCCCACTGGGAAGGATGTGAGAATGTGTAATCATGTAAAATGATAAAGGATGAGGTTTACCACATCTGTATGACCCAAAGAGTGCCAAATATGAAACTTGTGGCATGGTAAATAGTAATATTTAAAATACTGTTATAAACAGTTTAAAGGCAATTGTAATATCTTTTTCAATTGTTAAAATGATGCTGTCTTTAAATCCAGGATTATTTTTAAAGGTTAATAAAAACTTACTATCATCTATGGTAGTGCTATTTTCTATCACATATAATAGTTGTCTGACTATGAAACGTCATCATACTTTGCGAGCTCGCAAAGCGAACTCGCAAGAACTGCACAGAGTTTGGGCCGCAAAGGCTCACCCAAGGGCCGCATTTGGGGAGGTGGAGGCTCTACGGCGCCTCACAGGCGGTTACAAACAGCCACAGAAGCGGGACTTTGCAAAAAAACACTCAATTAACTAAAATCAACTAAATAGGGACTTACACAAAAAATAAGAGCCGCGGGACTTAGAAAGAAAAAATTACAGACTTACACTAAAAAAATACAAGCCGTGGGACTTTAAAAAAAAAACATTACGAACTCGCAAAAATACGACTTTAACAGTGAACCGCGTGCAGCGGAAATATTAAAAAAACAATAAATACACACAAACAATACATAAAAACCTTACCGACAGCAAGGGGGGGCACCGAGGACCTCTGGAAGTGAGGTTACACCTCAATTTTAGACCAATTTACCGAGTTCAGACACTCGAAAATCTCCTAAGCGAGAGAAAAAATGGCCACCGAACAAAAAGGAAACAAGGCTATACGACCCCTAAAGCCGCAAAACACCACCAAGCACATTCGGATTTTCCAAAAATACTAAATTACACAATGCGGAACACAGCTACACTAACGGCTTTCCCTCGCACAAGCAGCCTATTTACAGTACACACTGCACTATATATAAAATATAATACACTGTCACTGTGACACATTCTGCTAATTGGAAGCACAGATGTCTCTTGTGGTCCAAAATTACCCACCTCAGTGTTATCTTGCATATCTTGTAGTTATGTTGTTGCCCCACAACCACCGATCAAATTAATTCTGCCACCACTTTACATACAGTGTCAATAATTCATTTATTCTATCATGCAGCATGTCTCAAGAATTATATTGTTGCAAAAATGGCTAGTGCAAAGTATAAACTTAAAAAACCCACAATCTTGACAGCATGCAAACTATATGAAAACACACACATCAGTGGAATGCCACTAAAATACATTAGGCGTCTTTGAAGGACCATTTTATTGCTCAAACAGGAGCTAGAGTTTTATTAAGGTATTACACTTCAATATAATTTCTAGATAATGCTTTAGAAAAGCAGTAATTAATATTAAGCTTACTTTCAAACATCAACTACTGAACTTCTTGTTGAGCTCCACCCTTTATGAGGTGAAACAACAGTAACTGGAAGATAGTTCTGAGTGGTCATACACAAGCAAATACTCTTCCTTGGCAGAAAACCTGTGTTAAATTGGTTTACCTTGGCAATTACACAAGCTGAAGTTGCAGAACCAGTGTATTAGATGATGATGTTTGAATGCAAGTTTAATATTGAATATTGCTTTCTAAATAATTTGTATTCAAATCAACGACTAATTCAAAACCTAGATCCAGTTTTTAGAGAATTACAGTAGTTCTTTAATCTTCTCACTGTCAAGGCTGATTCCTATAAAAAATACTAGGCACATTTTCTATGTGTTTATATATTTTTAGTGTTAAAATGTAGTGCCTGCCATAATTATAGAAAAACATTACAAATTTTCCTAATACATATATTAATATGTATATACTGAAAAGATGTATATAGATGTATATACTGTAAATGATTATTGTATAAAGCACACTTTCAGCATTAGTAACATGCTACATAAAATTAACCTTTATTCCAACTTCTCATTATATCTTACATAGACCTACGTTTTGATACTAACATTGCAACTTGGTATGCACCTTATAATTTTTTGTTGTGTTTTAAAGGAAAACCACTGCAGGAGAATAAAGATCCTTGGAGACTGTTATTATTGCGTGTCAGGATTAACGCAACCCAAAACAGATCATGCCCATTGCTGTGTTGAGATGGGGCTGGACATGATTGACACCATTACGTAAGTTCCTCTTCAAATGCATTTATTCCATATTATGTATTGAATTATGAACTTAAATTTCTGCATGTATAAAGCAGTGCTCTCGCACAAAAAGTTTTGGAATAGGAAGACGCATTATGCTCTATTTACCTCATAAAACCATAATAGATTTTCACAAACCAAAAGTCTTGTTGTTGTTACATGCTTTATGATGTCAGAAAGATTTTATATAGACTGCTTAATACATACAGTGCAGATATGTTAATAAAGATGGATTCAAATAATTTACTTTAATAATTATTTTTTTAAATGTATCTACACATAAGCCTTTATAGAATTTCAATGTACATTGTTGGTAAGAGGAATATATTATTAACTGCTTGAATGAAACTCACATAATCACAGAACATTTGTTTATTTTTGTAATACATTTTTTACACCCCAATGAGAAGTAAAAACCATCATTTCTTATTTGCATTACATTTTCCATATGAATGAACATCAAATGGCATCCATTACTGATTTAGATAAACTTTGAATTTGTTGTAATATGGGATTTGGAATTTTATGTTGTTTTTATAAACTGTAAATATAACAAATATCCATTTTATAATAATAATTTGCTGTAAATGACACACAATTTAAATCTGTAAAGCAATTTTATTATTAAGTATGTGAGGAAAAGCTTATTAAAGCAATTGTGTGGTATATCACTTAAACGTTTGCAATAAAGGGGCAATACAATCTATTCAATCTATTTTTGCTGTGCACCATCTCATAGAGCAGTCATATTTAAGTGGAAAGCTGTGAAAATGTTTTTTTTTTCACTTTTGCTACAGGTTTAGGGCCTCATTAAATTAGCCCTCGTAGTTCCCTCGGTCCTCGCAAAAGGCAGTTTTTTGCTGTTTGCGAGGACTGAATCCCCAATACTTCCCTCGCAGCCTGCTTTGCGAGATGACTCCAAAAAATGGCTGAGAATAAGCTCAGAGAGAGCTATGGAGTATCACGCAGCCTTAAATCTATGAGGTGAATCTCGCCTCGGAAGAATCCCTATGGGCACAAAAAAGTGCTAGCAATGGATCCTAGGCCACATACGTGCTGCCTCGGAGCAGCCCGAGACAGCCGTGTGATGCTCCCCCCTGCTCCCTAAACACATCACCATGTTGCAGGGGTCCCTATCGGGACCCCTGCAGCCCCCCCCCCCCACCTTAACCCCTTGCAGCACAGGTCCCTTATCGGCATAGATTAGGCCCCCGCTGCATTTAAAACTTTTAAATTCCCGGCCTCGCAAGTCGTTAAAGGACCATAAAGGTCCTGAAAGGACTCAAGCTAAAAATTATAAACTAAAATTAACCCTATAACTCATGGGGGTCAATACAGACCCCCATAAGCCTTAATTAACATTATAACTCATGGGGGTCAATACAGACCCCCATAAGCCCTTAATTAACCCTATAACTCATGGGGGTCAATACAGACCCTCATTAGCCCTTAATTAACCCTGTCACTCATGGGGGTCTATACAGACCACCATAAGCCTTAATTAACCCTATACCTCATGGGGGTCAATACAGACCCCCATAAGCCCTTAATTAATCCTATAACTCATAGGGGTCAATAGAGACCCCCATAAGCCCCTAATTAACCCTATCATTAATGTGGGTCAATACAGACCCCCATAAGCCCTTAATTAACCCTGTCACTCATGGGGGTCAATACAGAACCCCATAAGCCTTAATTTACCCTATTCCTCATGGGGGTCAATACAGACCTCCATAAGCCCTTAATTAACCATATAACTCATGAGGGTCAATACAGACATCCCTAAGCCTTAATTAACCCTGTCACTCATGGGGGTCAATACAGCCCCCCATAGGCCTTAATTAACCCTATAACTCATGGGGGTCAATACAGACATCCCTAAGCCTTAATTAACCCTGTCACTCATGGGGGTCAATACAGAACCCCATAAGTCTTAATTAACCCTATAACTCATGAGGGTCAATACAGACCCCCATAAGCCTTTAATTAACCCTATAACTCATGGGTGTCAATAAAGACCCCCATAAGCCCTTAATTAACCCTGTCACTCATGGGGCTCAATACAGACCCCCATAAGCCTTAATTAACCCTATTACTCATGGGGGTCAATACAGACCTCCATAAGCCTTAAGTTAGGTAGTGTAGGTGTTAATAGGTTAGTGTAGAGGGAGGTTAGTTTAGATTTAATGGTTTATTGTGGGGTATAGTGCAGTATAGTGTTTGTACTTAGTGTCATGAGGGTCCTTGAGGACCGTCATGGCACTTATGTGGTTAATGTTAGGGTTGTAACTGCCCCATAAGGGTCATAATATACCCTTATGAGACTGATGGGGTTAAATAGAGGCTTATGAGGGTCTGTATTGACCCTCGTGAGTTATAGGGTTCATTAAGGGCTTATGCAGGTCTGTATTGACCCCCATGAGTTATAGGGCTAATTAAGGCTTAAGGGGTCTGTATTGACCACCATGAGTTATGGGGTTAATTTTGGTTGCCTGAGGTTAATATTTTTTAGCGTGATTCCTTTCAGGACCTTTACACTAAGGACCCGCGAGGAGGGAAATTTAAAATTTAAAATGCCGACCGGGGACCCCTGCTGCAAGGGGTTAATGTGGAGGGGCTGCAGAGGCCCCTATGGACCCCGGCAGCAAGGGGTTAATGTGGGTACACTTCAGGGGTCCCAATTTAAAATTAACCCACCACCTGCAGGCAGTGTAATTTTTTATCTGGAAGTCCCAGGAATAGTGCATTGCAGTAGTCGAGGTAGGCATTCAAGTGCTTAATCCTTGCTACATTTTCAACTGAAAGTGTTAATTCCTGTCTTGAGAGACTGTTTTGTTTCTTCAACATAGCTTTTTGGTAAATTTCTGACATTTCATAAGGTATCCAACATTGCTGGATGTATATGATATATACTGATTTTGTTGTTTGTTATAATGTTCTTGGTGTAAATGTGGTTGCATATCTTGCATCTCTTTTGGTTAGTCCATTGAAGAGATGGGAACAGTTGTAAATGTTCTTTGTAGGCTACCATATAATACCTTAGGGTCTTGCTATGAATGATAGATTTTTTAGTTGATTAGGATGGAGGCTGTTTCTGTGGAGGCTGTTTCTGTTTAGCCGCAGATGATTGAAACAGGGAGATTATAAAGTTGCATTCCACCCGCCCATGCACTAACTGTGTTGTATTTTTTCTTGAAGTAGCACGCAGGTTCCTGTGCTGGAGGTTTCATGAATGCGAGTGAAAGAGTAGGCGATTTGTGAGAGCAGTATATTGCAGTTTTGTTTATTTCTATTCATTTTACACTTAATACTTGATTACACATATTTACAGATTACACATAATAGCAGTACACATAAATTAAAGAAAACACAGATACACATAGAGCTCACTCCAAACACACACCTCCATCTAATCCCCCACCCCCACCCCCCAACAGTTAATAAATACAAATAATGCACACATTTTTTCCCCCCTCATAGAGATACAGAAAACTTTTTTTGATTTAACCTTGTATTATTTTAGGGATTTAAATGGAGGAAGGAGAGATAAGGGGAGAGGAGTGGAGAGTGGTGGAGATGAGGAGGAGAGAGAGGAGAGAGAGGTAGTCCTGGGAGTGATGGAGGAGAGGAGGTGTAGGCGAGGAGTGGTGGAGGAGAGGAGGCGGAGGAAAAGGAGTTGGAGGATGTGGCGGAGGAGGAGTAGTTGGTGGAGGAGGTAGTGGAGGAGGAGGTGGTGGAATTGCAGGGGGCAGAGATGGAGGAGGAGGAGAGTGGAGAAGAGGTGGTGGGTGGTGGCAGGGTGGCCCTAGCAACAGGCACATCTAGACAAGGGACAGGGGGCCAGGATCCCAGGAAGTGTGGTAGTTCGGGGGAGGGACAGATCTCAAGCACAGGTCAGGGAGGCAAGGATCCCCATCCACGGTCCAGAGGGCAAGTAGCTAAGGGCAAGCACAGGGCCCTGAACTACAGCAACAGGAGAATGTGGTCCTCCTTAGTCCTAAGTCCTGGCCAAGGAGGTGAAGCAAGCAGCAGCACCGAGTGATGCCTCCCAAAGTGAGTGTGTGCCAAGGACCTTCTGAGCCAGGTCCCTGCCGCTGGAGCTTCAGGCCTGGTGGCCCAGCAAGACCCAACCTCCATGTCAGGTGAATATCACATACACCAACATGCCACCACATGTACATCACACACACTACACATGTACATGATGACCAACAAGGACACTGAAATGTCAACTCTATGGAATTAACAAGGGATAGATTAATGCGTCATTAAATCCATGAAGCGGACAAATCACTGTAATTCCTGGGAACAACAATAATCAACCAATAGGGTGTCCATGTATTGGTGTGTCCACTGCAGCATATGCAGTTACAGACCATAGCCGGAAACAAGATAGCGTTAGAAGCCAAGAATCATCAAGACTAGGAACCAAAGACTAGATCATATCTAGCAAATGATATCTAGGAGAATCAATTAGGAGAATCATCCAGGTTCAAGCATAGATGTCAGATAATTAGGAATGAACACAAAACAATGTATTATTCATCATACTATTCACATATACATTTATTTTCTATCTTGTAGAATCAAAGAGGTCTGGGTTTTTACCCCACTATCCCCCTCCTCCAGCGACTCAGCATCTTGCCAGGGCCCTCCTACTGGAGGGACTAACTGGGCTTAACCCCACCTCCTCTTCCCTTCAGCAGCGCGTCTGACTGGCTGCCACCACCACCACCAGGCGCACCAACAGCACCGCCCTTATTTAGAAAATCTCCAGGTGGGCACCAGACCCTCCCCACTGGCCACCTTCTCATTAGGCCACGCAGGTGTAGATGCTGGCCCTCCTGCGGCAGCAGATGGAGTGTCTCCGGCGCATCCTGGAAAGCATCTCCGCCAATCATGCATAGATCATACGCAGCCCAGCGAGGCGCAATAGGGAGGAGAGGAGGCACCACCTAATGACTGAATCGTACTTGGCTGGGCTGCTCAGTATGGGGGATGGTCCCCATCCCCGCCCCCTCTACCCTAGAAGTATTCTCTGTCAACCCACAGCCCAGCCCCCCTCTCCTCTTCCTATACCGCCATCACTGCCACTGCAGGCGCTGCTGCCTCCTGGGGGGGGATGCCTCGCCCTGCCCTCACCCCCACCACCACCACCAGGGAAATGATGGCCGGCCACGGGGGATTGGGGCCCTGTGGCTAGGCGGAGGAAGACCTAGCGGCTGCGCATATGTTTGTCCCTTCTCAACAGCACTGATCAGTGACAATCTATTGGTCCAAATGTTAACCTAATCTAGCCTGGCTACAGAGTCTTGGATCTTGGCCTATGTGATGGTGATATTTTGTATGCAGATGGCTACCTCCCATCACATGGTCCATGATCCTCTACTCCGTGGATTCGTAGGGTTCTGTTTAACATTTCACGGTCACTGAGGAATGCTGTTGAGAAGAGATGCTGCAGTCCCTATCCTTTTAAAGGACTTATTTTATAGGTGTTATGTTTTTTTTGTTTTTATTTTATTTTAAGACATAATGTTGTTAGTTTAAATGTTGGCTAATACTGTTATGGCGGTGGACTTGCAGAGTCTCAAAATGGCATGTTAATGGCAGCCAGCATTAATATATGCACTAGTAAAGCATGTGATCCTGACCTCAATATCAGTCTGAGAACAGATCCTTGTGTCTGATGTAAGTAACATTGAATCTGGCTGCTGACCTTTGTGTCCTCTCCGTATTAATGGGTATTTTCCCCAATTGGTTATCATTTAACATGTGCTAACAGCTGTATAGCTGATGTATGTGATATCAATGTTGAATAACAATGTCATATAGAGAAGGTGATGGTACACCTTGACCACTAACACTGGTCACAGCTAAGCATTTATTTTGAGATGACACATCATTATTAAAGGTCATGGCCAGTGAATTGTCCTGAGAACACAATGGTTAGTGTCACAATCTGCTTCTTCAATGGGGGTTGATATGAACCTAGTTCAAACCTACCGCAGCATAATCATGTAGTTCCTGTTCTCTGTGGCACAAAAGATGGTGTCTGAAGAGGGCA
Source organism: Discoglossus pictus (assembly GCA_027410445.1). NCBI lineage: Eukaryota > Metazoa > Chordata > Amphibia > Anura > Alytidae > Discoglossus > Discoglossus pictus. The sequence continues at coordinate 266,681,937 of CM050166.1, read as the reverse complement.
AGGCCCAAAAGGTACTGGCAGAGAATACTGCATACAGGTTACTAGTGGCCCATGGCAAGACCACTCCCCAAGTCAGGATACAACACACAGAAATAGTCTCACACTGTGGACATGTGAAAAATATATCTCAACCTTTATTGAATGATAAAAACAACATATTTAGTTAAATAGTTACATAGTTACATAGTAATTAAGGTTGAAAAAAGACTTTCAGTCCATCAAGTTCAACCTGTTAAGATCTCCTCTGATCTGCAATATGCGGATTAGTTATTAATTAAATTATTGATTAAATAATTATTAATAGTATAGTATTGGAGAATGAATAAAGAGTTAGTCCATCAAGTTCAACCTTTTTAGATCTCTATTGATCTTTTTAATTTGGACTATTTATTATTATTGTTAATTGTTAATTATTGTTAATTGATCCAGAGGAAGGCAAACATAAAAAAAAAAAACCATTGAAACTTTGCCAATTGTCTCATAAGGGGAAAAAAAAGCAAAATTCCTTCCTGACCCCAGAAACTGGCGATCAAATTTCTCCCTGGATCAATATTCCTTGCTAGTTATCTAGGATAGCCTTGAATGCCCTCTTTATTCAAAAATATATCTAACCCCTTTTTGAAGTTGTCTATCGAATTCGCTGTCACCACCTCCTTTGGTAGAGAATTCCACAGTTTAACCACCCTAACTGTGAAGAACCCTTTTCTTTGTTTAAGGTGAAATCTTTTTTCCTCTAACCTCAACGGATGTCCTCTTGTCAGTTGAAAATCTCTTGCTACAAAAAGTTCACTTGACAAAGCCTTATATTGACCCTGGATGTATTTAAATAACGTAATCATATCTCCTCTTAGACGCCTTTTTTCTAGCGAAAATAAGTTTAATTTTGCTAGTCTTTCTTCATAACTTAGCCCCTCCATTCCCCTTATTAGTTTTGTAGCCCTTCTCTGTACTTTTTCCAGCTCTAAAATGTCTTTTTTGTGAGGTGGTGCCCAAAATTGTACTCCATATTCCAAATGAGGGCGTACTAGAGATTTGTATAGTGGCAGAATTATATCTTCTTCCCTGGCTTCTATACCCTTCCTAATACATGCTAATATTTTATTTGCCTTTGCAGCCGCTGCTTGGCTTTGAGCGCTGTTACCTAGGTGGTTGTCCACTAGTACTCCCAAATCCCTTTCAATATCTGATACCCCTAGATTTGCTCCATTAAGATTATAGATTGCTTGGCTATTGTTCCTTCCCAAATGCATAACCTTACATTTATTTGTATTAAATCTCATCTGCCATTTAGCCGCCCATTTCTCTAATTTATGCAAATCCTTTTGTAGGGAAAGTACATCATTATCTGATTTTATTACCTTGCACAACTTAGTGTCATCAGCAAAAATGGAGACACTACATTCGAGTCCTACTTCAATGTCATTAATAAATATGTTAAAAAGGAGAGGACCCAATACTGAGCCCTGAGGAACCCCACTTATCACATTAGACCAATCGGAGTATGTTCCATTTACATCAACCCTTTGCTTCCTGTCTTTTAGCCAGCTCTCGATCCATGAGCAGATATTTACTGCAATTCCTGTATCCCTTAGTTTGCTCACTAATCTTCCATGTGGCACTGTATCAAATGCCTTTGAAAAATCTAAAAAGACTACATCCACTGAGTTGCCCTGATCCAAGTTCCTACTAACCTCCTCATAAAAACTAATTAGATTGGTCTGACACGACCTTTCCTTCATAAATCCATGTTGACTGCTACCTATGATCCTGTTCAAATAGACATATTCTTGTATTCTGTCCCTTATTAACCCTTCTAAAAGCTTCCCAACTACAGAAGTGAGGCTCACTGGTCTATAATTCCCAAGATTTGCTCTAGATCCCTTCTTAAATATAGGTATCACCTCTGCTTTTCTCCAGTCATCTGGTTTATACTCCCCAATACCACACCCTTGTGTACATTTGTGTATGTGTGATGTCAGCCCATCGGCTTGCAACCTTGGACTATCAAAGCTCTTGAGATCAAATTCACCAGATATCCATAGCTTGCTAGGGAAAAAACCTTGATGTTAAACTCAAGTGTTTGCTTAGGACTATTTGAAGTACATACATCTGTCTTGACCCAAGGTCTGTATGTGTGAGTGCGCAATGATCTGCAGCTAACTTCTATGCAGAGCATTTTTACCAATTCCACATATGTTCTATTTAACATTTTCCCTCTTATAATATATTATAACTAGGAGACATAATAACCATGTACAGGCAACATATAACCACACAATAACACATAATCCCAATGCAATATCATGCTCCCTTTGCCATATTCATAAATTACTGGCACTATGGGTCCTTAAACAATGAAATCATGACAGTTAGTAATGCTTGCAGATGGGAACCAGAAGAGTTGGTATATTGTTACAGTTACAGTCTTTAGCACTGTACTGTACATGCATGTTTGTTTATTTTTTATATTCCTCCTCCTTTTTTTTTTAAAACTTTTTTCAGATTTGTGTTTTGTATATGTAAAACTGGATTGGATTACACAGTCCAGAGATTTAATCATCTTTTTCAGTGAGCAGATATAGACTAGTTATAAGTGCTATACACACTATTGGTTTCTTCAATAAAATTAAGTGTTTTCTGATTATTCTTTTTTCATCAGCTTCTGGTTGCAGTGGCGTAGTGACCACATCTGACCCTGGTAGGGGCTATGCATCATACTTTTTCTAGACTATGACATTACCCCTTTAGGTATCCCCTTTATTCCAACAATAGTCTCTTGCTCTCCAGGGATCCATTCACACCACACTCATGATATTAATGCACAGTCTTGTCCATTTTTGATTGTGTTCTGCATATAAAATGAAGCTTTGTAATAACCTTTTCACCATGCCAGTGTGTTTTCAATGGTTGGGGTTATGGGACATCCACATACATTACATTTGTGTCACATTCCTATATCAGTAAACTAATGAGCCCTTGTTACTATGCAATGGGTTAATACATATAACAACAATAATAATAGTAATAATATCATGAGATATAATATAATAATATATAATATATAATAATAAAGGGTTAATACACATGCAAAGTTCAATTTGTGAGACTGTGAAGTATCAACATTCTATTGAAGGCCTGATAACAATATGACAGGTGATAATGTGAATTGATTTATAGCAAGACACTTAATGGGATGGCACCAATTGATAAAGGGTATACATATTGGCACATGGCCACCAGCAATGGAGTGGGCCTTTCCAGGATGGGCGTAGCAGAGAATATCCCTGATGGAGGTGAGTTGGCTGTTGCTCCACGTGCTTCTTTAGATCCTTCATGTGTGTTTGTGGCCCTTCCTGATGGGTTAGAGTAAATTAGTGTAGTGTATGTTTCCCTGGTCCTCTTCAGGATTGCTAAGTGGTGGTGGTGAGAAGGCTTGTGGGCCTGAATGCAGCTGTAAGCTATACCATGTAGGGCCACTGTAGGTGGGCCGGTCATAGCAGAGAGGTCAGACAAATCACAGTCCACTGTAGTAGCTACTGACAACCCACTCCAGTATGTTTTCCATGCAAACATAAGTAAGTGTGCTGTAGTCCATAGGGTCACAGAGAGTTAAACACAAATGAGGGACTGAACAACCAACTCTAAAATGTTCCCCTGGCACTTGATATATGCCATGTGGCGGTATTAGTAATTTGCCTGCAGGTGCGGTCTTGAGCGATTTTAGCGATCGGAAGTCTTGTGGCCTTGAAAGATCAAAGGCGTTGGGAGGTTGTAAGTTCCGAGTTTAACAATTGCAAGGATTTTAAGCCTGTAACCCTGTAAACCATTCAGAGCAATGCAAAAAACACGCCAATTGAATAGCAAATTAACTTACCCTCCCACTTACGGACTACAATGACTTGATTGCTCTAGGTTTCCTTTAGATGCTTAATTAAATGTGTCCTCCCTTGCCAGTTATAGATAACATAAAATCTGCTCCACTAACCAAACAAAACAGACTGCAAATCTTTAATTGAACGAAGACACTTTGTCTGCAAAATAGATAAATGGAAAGAGCCATACAAATTCCAAGAGAAAGATTTTTGAATATAAACCTACTAAAAAAAAAAAGAAACGGTCATCACCTATAATCTAATGTTCACCAAATTGAAAGATCATGAAATAGAAGATGTATGACTGAAAATAATATTCAAGAATCACCAATGGTAGTTATTATTATTACTAGTAACTTGCCCGTCAACAATGACGGGAATAAAATTGAAAGGCTGGCAATGGCTTTGGTCCTCTGAGCACCCTCGGCTCTTATCGCAAGCCCCGCGATGAGCGCCTTTGTGCTTATCGAGTAGCTCGCAATGAGCGCCTTCAGTGAAGTTGCCCGTCAAAAATTACGGGAGTAAAAGTGTAAGGTTGGCAATGCTGTTTGCCACATAATGAGAGGCTGGCTATAGGCCCTCTGAGCACATATCCCCCCTCCCCCATTTCCCGTCTCATGAACGCCCATGTGTCTTTTTGCAGCATCACCCCCCTGTCCCTTCCCTGTGTCTTTCTCCTCTGTGTGTGTGGTGAATGTTTGCCTGGCGCGCGTTGACTGTCGTTGGTTTTATTTTCAAAGTCCTGCGTGGCTGGCATTGTTTGTGTAAGTGTTAGTGTGTTCAGTCTTGTGTATTTTCAAAGTCCTGCATTCCTGGCATTGTTTGTGTAAGCATTACTGTATTCAGAGTCATGTGTTTTGTAAGTTTTGCGAGCCTGGCGTTGCTGAGCCTCGTTTTCATGCTGTTTCTGAAATTTTGCATTTTTCATCCGCTATTTTTTTCCTTGCTTAAGCGATTTTGGAGTGACAAAAAATGCCAAATATGGGTGTAATTCGCTTGCAACCTCACTCCCAGGCTTCCTGTGACTCCCCCTGTGCTGTGTGTGAGTGTGTTATAATTTTTTGTATATTTTTTTTTGTTTCGGTAGTTTTTTAGAGTTATGCGATTAAACAGTGCTGTGCTGCTGGCGAGCCTCGCTTTGCCATGCGTGATGGTGGCACTGGCTGCAATGAGCGCCTTCAGCTATGCCAGGCTCGCATGTGTGATGGCGCCGCTAGTGAGCCTCGCTTCACAAGGCTTGCAGTTTCACCCTCGATTCGCGAGAGAAATTAACTGCGTTACCAACATTGCAAACGTCACCAACACTGATAATTATATATGTGATTATTATTATTATTAGCCTTTATTTGTAATGCTCCGACATATTCCATAGCGCTAAACAGTGTAGATACAATCAAAAAATAATGAAAGAATGGAGGGCCCTGTTATTCAGTCAAGCATACAAAGTACTTTCTCTAAAGTACCCAAAAAGACTGAAAGTCTGGATATGGGTGAGGTGTCGAAAGGTGAGATACATTATATTGCGTAAATTATGGCTGAACGTGATAAGCTTCATTAAAGAGATGAGTTTTTAGTGAAGGTTTTGAAGGATTTGAGACTGGAGGATAGTCTAGTGGAGCGAGGCAAGGAGTACCACAGAATTTGGGCAGCACGAGAAAAGTCCTGAAGGCTGGAATGACAGGAGGTGATGTTAGCTGATGGTTGTGATGTTACCTCTGATGTAGGATTAAAAGCTTTACTTCACTCACACATGTATACATAACTAAGTCTAACTAGATTTGCTTATACATATCTGGTGTGTGCTAATGTGAAAAGGCAGTTAAAATTAATTCCAATAAGTAGAACAGAGAAGAAGAAAATTTATAGTATAACTCTTTGAATGTGAAACTAGTTAGTAGAGTAGACTAATAAAACTTAAAGGGGCATATAGCTCATATAGAGACAGAGGAATGAAATATGTGGAAACTTTTTTCTTTTTGAAATTGCTACTTAATAGATGGAGTAGTTAACTGCAGTTTGTACAATAAAACTGCACCAAAAAAGTTGTTGGCACCTTCTTTGCATGACTGAGTATTGGTGCAGGGTCTAATATCTGTCATGCTGATAGCAAAGTGGGAGAATATTTTGCTGCAGTGAAATTTGTTTTATGACGTTTTTGTGTTTACTGATTGTTGTTTAGTTGTACAGTTGTGTCTGACTCTCTGTGACTCTATGGACCGCAGCACGCCAAGATCATATTTTAGCTACTGGCCTTCAATTTTTCCCAGCATCAGAGTCTTCCCAAGGGAATCCTGTCATGATATGGCCAACATATTTTAGCTTTAGCCTCATGATCAAACTTTCCAGTGAACAGTTTGGCTTGATTTCATGTAAATTAACACAACAAAAAGATCAGTATCCTTCTAATTGAATCAACTGATCTGACCACAGCACCCTCCTATAGATCAAATTTAATATATGTTAGAACCTTGTAATTCCCAAGTTTTCCTTACACTTATTATGGAGTATTACGGTATTAATTATGATAAATTCAATAAATGAAGGATATATACTCTAAGTCACTTCAGTCATACATATAACTTAAACATATATATATATATATATATATATATATACAGATATATATAGAAAATTGCATCAGTATATATATGTGTGTATATGTTAACGGAAAAATCAATATTAATATTCAAGTATAGGGAATAAATAATAAAACATATAGTAAAATTAATAGTATAGTTGATGATAGAGATACAATCTATAATGTCCCAAATTTACTCAGATCGTTGGATGTATCACACTGAACTCTTAAAATTCAAAAATGGATACTCAAGTGAATCCAAGGAGATTTCTGAGGATAAGTGTAAATGTCTCGTCTTGATTAATCTTGCTTGGATGCGGAATAGTTCATCTGATCCTTATTCCATCTAGTAGTAGGGCAGCTTTCTCTGGAACTCTGGTCAGCAGAGAACAAACTATAGAAGCAAAAAAATAAAAATAAAAAAAAAAGTCCCGATATGGAAATACACACACTGTTGTGTCATGCACGCTAGCACACCAGGAAAGACAAGAATGTAAATAATACAAGGGGAAAGGCTGGCAAAGAAATGGGAGTGGAGGGATCAAATGGCGCCAAATAGAGCCTACAAGGTATTTAAAAGATATTATATATAAAGGACATCATGTCATATATTTAAAAAAATATTTTTTAGTGCACTATTATTGAGAATTTTAAGTTTACCATTGAGAAAGACCTGAGAAAAAGGTTGAAACTCGTCTGGTACAGTTAGACACCGTTTTGTGTCAAATCTTTTTATCTTATGAGATTTTTAATGCATATTTAAGTGTTTTGTTCATTATTATTATTATTTCTTGATGTGTGTAACACTTGGAAAAACACAGTAACTGTTCCCAGTCTCCTTATATTGTAATTCCCTAATAACCTCTAAAGAAGGTGGACTGGAGATAGGAGTACTACAAAACTCCAAAAGTAAACTGTGATACCTATAGTGGGGAATATGTGGATACTGAGAATATGGGGTAATAATAACTCTTTTTGCATGGAATATAAAATGGAAAGATCTACATGAAATTGAACGTGACCACAGGACATATGGAAGGTGTGATTTCCACCTATATGTGTACATAAAATACCTCTTGTTTTAGAGGGTTTTAAATGTGAGTGTGCATTTATCATGAAAATATTGTTATATTAGCGATTTTATTGGGAGTGGCATGCGCTCTCTTGTTTTTATTTTTGATTTCATGTAGTAGTATTTGTTTGGATCTTCTTGCAATCCAATGACTCTTAAGCAATTTGTTCCAACAACACAATTCAAATGTGTTAGTTCTATGGAGTTGATCCTTCTTTATGGTTCATCTCTCACATCTGTATGTTACTACTGGAAATACCATAGTTTTAACTATGTGAACCATTGTTGATATAGTGATATATCTTTACTTTTTAATAGCTTATCAAAACTTGCCATAGCTTTTCTCCACCGAGGGCAATGTCTTTTAATTTCATGGCTTCATTCACCATCTGAAGCGACCTTGGAGCACAGGAAAATAAAATCTGTCAGCTTTTGCACTCCCTTCATTCACCCTCATCAGTAAGCCCTTTAGTTCATCCTCGTTTACAGCCATCAGAATAGTATCATCCTTGTATCTGAGTTTGTTGATATTTCTGCCAGCAATATTAATTCCAGCTTTTGGATTCTTCCTGTCTGGCTATACTCATGGTGTATCTTCCGAATATACTATAAGTTGAATAAATAAGTTGACAATATACAACCTTGTCACACTCCTTTGCTGATCTTAAACCATTCGTTTGTTCCATGTTCAATTCTGATGAGATGGTCTGATACCTCCATCTCTTCAAGAACTTACCACATTTGGTTGTTAACCACACAGTGAAAGGCTTTAGAATAACTTATGAACCTGTGGTAAATGTTTTTTCTGGTACTCAGTTGCTTTCTTTACTGCTTTCTCTATTATCCAGTGGATAATGGCAATTTAATATATTTGCCTCTTCGTCTGTGAAACTTGGCATATATTGTTGGAGCTGAGCTTGCAGAATCTTAAGCATTACCTTGCAGGCATGTGAAATTAGAGCAATTGCTCAATAATTGGAGCACTCTTTGGCCCTACATTTACTTGGGATAGGTATATAATCTGACCTTCTCCAGTCCACTGACCATTGTTGAGTTTTTTTGTCATAATGCAAGCAACATTTTCACAGCATCATCTTCTAGGATTAGGAACAGCTCAACTAGGATCACCTGGCATTATGGCACTGCAGCTATTTTTCTCTCCTAGCAAATTACTTAGATTAAATATAACTCATTTGACTGATCAGCTGTTTTGAAGCAGTTCACTAACTGTGGTCACACCTGCATCTTTATTAACCAAACATAAGCTTTGGGGGTGTTTGAAGTGTTACAATTATTAACAAATTCAATCCATGATAATGTTACATAGTTACATAGTTCTAAGTCAGTTCTAAGTAAGTGCACAGTTTTCTGTCTGTTGCATTAATCAGAGTACAGGTGAGAGTGGGTGTGGCTTGGTCTGTGTAGTTATATCTGGGTGCATTTGTGTGAGGTCTGGTTTGAATCCGCTCTAAGTCAGTGCAGAGTTTTCTGTCTGTTGCATTAATCAGAGTACAGGTGAGAGTGGGTGTGGCTTGGCCTGTGTAAGTTATAAATCTGTGTGTATTTTGTTGTTTTCTCACTGTATTTTTGTAACTGATAATCATCAGTCAGTCCAGTGGAAACCTCACTCAGTGTACATCCTGCCAAATGTATGCACTACTGGAACCGATGATCCAGGGTCCATACCTCTGTGACAGGTGTGAGCATGATGCCTCTTTGGAAGCTCAAATTGAAAATCTGGAGAGGAGAATTGCAGCACTTAGTGATATTGCTCCACTGGAAAGGGAGTTGGTGCTCACAGAGCACAGTTTAGCTGGGCCTAGTATGGAGGGAGGAGCTGTGGCTAGTGAGGATGGCCAGGGAGGTAGCTGGGTTACAGTTAGAAGGGGAATCAGGGGGAACAGGAGGAGGCAGGCCAGTTCTGAGTTGGCAAACACCAACAGATTTGCCAGATTGAGTGAAACTGTTGGGGATGTCCATTCAGGAATGGCAATGCCAGATAGAGCTGTTCCCTCTAACAGCCAGGAGAACAGTTCTACTGGAGGAGAGGGAGGGCAGAATAGGAAGAGCAACAGACATGTTTTGGTGGTAGGGGACTCTATTATTAGGAAGGGAGACAGGGTAATTTGTCACCCAGATCCCAGCAATCGAACAGTTTGCTGTCTCCCGGGTGCTCGGGTTCGGCATGTTGTGGATCGGGTGGATAAATTATTGGGAGGGGCTGGTAATGAACCGGCGGTCTTGGTACACATTGGTACCAATGACAAAGTTAGTGGAAGATGGAGCGTCCTAAAGAATGATTTCAGAGAATTAAGGAATAAGCTTAAAGCAAGGACCTCCAAGGTAGTATTTTCTGAGATACTACCAGTGCCACGTGCTAGCCCAGGGAGGCAGAAGGAGCTTAGGGAGGTTAATGCGTGGCTAAAAAAGTGGTGCAGTGCAGAGGGTTTGGGGTTTTTAGAGCACTGGGCTGACTTCTCACTTGGGTACAATCTCTATAGCAGGGATGAATTGCACCTTAATGATGAGGGCGCTTTTGTGCTAGGGGATAGGATGGTAGAACGGCTGGGGAAGTTTTTAAACTTGTAGGTGGGGGGGAGGGACTATATAGAAGTATTGGGGTAAATAGGGTAGAGAGGGAAAGGGATGAATTAGTTACCCATGGGGGAGGAGAAGAGGGGAGGGTTACAATAGAAAGTAGGGAGGTATTAATAGGGGCCTCAAATACAGTGGCAGGCACTTCACAACAGCAGAGCCATAGCAACATAAAGTGTATGATTGCTAACGCAAGAAGTTTGCCTGGGAAAATGGATGAGCTAGAAATATTAGCAGTACAAGAAAAATGGGGTTTAATAGGCATTACGGAAACATGGTGGGATGAATCTCATGACTGGACTGTTAATCTGGATGGTTATAACCTATTTAGGAAAGATAGCGGAAATGGTAAAAGAGGAGGAGGGATCTTTCTTTATGTTAAGCCTGAATTTAAGCCTATAGTCAGAGAAGATATTTATGCTGGCACTAACGGCATCATTGAATCCTTGTGGGTTGAGCTAAATAGTGGAGGAGCTAATTCTAAATGCATATTGGTGGGAGTATGCTATAAACCCCCAAATATAGCTGAAAGTGAGGAAATACAATTATTGTTACAGATTGGAAATGCAGCTAAGCATGGGCAAGTTCTAATAATGGGAGACTTTAATTACCCTGATATAAACTGGATAAATGAGACCAGCAGCTCAGCTAAGGGGAGCAGGTTCTTGAGTACACTCAGGGATCATTATCTGGCCCAGGTAATACAAGAACCTACTAGAAATGGGGCCATCTTGGATTTAGTCATCACAAGTAATATTGATATAATATCAAATGTAAAAATAGGGGAACCCTTGGGGAACAGTGATCACAACACAGTCTCATTTGAGATTGAATACAAAAAACAGAGTTGTAAGGGGCCAACAAAAACTCTAAATTTTAAAAGGGCTAACTTTAATGGGCTATGGGCAGCAATACAACATATAGACTGGGACAAAGAACTTACAGGGAAGAATACTGAAAATAAATGGACAACATTCAAATCCTTACTAAATAAACATACTCATCAGCATGTACCATGTGGAAATAAAATGAATAGGAGAAAATCACATCCCATGTGGCTTAACAATGACTTAAAGATCATGATGAGGAAAAAAAAATATGCATTTAAATTATACAAGAAGGAGGGAACAGAGGCAGCTTTATGTGACTATAAGGAAATCAACAAGTCTTGCAAAAGGGCTATTAGACTGGCTAAAATAGAAAATGAGAAGTCAGTTGCAATGGAAAGTAAGACTAACCCTAAAATATTTTTTAAATATATTAATGGGAAGAAGGCCAGGAGGGAATCGATAGGACCATTACAATGTGACACAGGCAGATGAGCTAAATAGGTTCTTTTCGTCGGTTTACACAAGGGAGGTACCAGTGGTTGGGACACTGCAACATAATGGGGCTACACTACCTTTACTAAATAATTGGTTAACGCAGGAAGAAATACAAAAGAGGTTGGAGAAAATAAATGTTAATAAAGCCCCAGGTCCTGATGGAATACATCCAAGGGTACTGAGGGAGCTGGGTTCTGTAAAAGCCAAACCATTATATCTAATCTTTCAAGACTCACTCACTACAGGGTCTCTACCAGATGACTGGAGAAAAGCAGAGGTGATACCTATATTTAAGAAGGGATCTAGAGCAAATCCGTGGAATTATAGACCAGTGAGCATCACTTCTGTAGTTGGGAAGCTTTTAGAAGGGTTAATAAGGGACAGAATACAAGAATATGTCTATTTGAACAGGATCATAGGTAGCAGTCAACATGGATTTATAAAGGAAAGGTCGTGTCAGACCAATCTAATTACTTTTTATGAGGAGGTTAGTAGGAACTTGGATCAGGGCAACTCAGTGGATGTAGTCTTTTTAGAATTTTCAAAGGCATTTGCTACAGTGCCACATGGAAGACTAGTGAGCAAACTAAGGGATACAGGAATTGCAGTAAATATCTGCTCATGGATCGAGAGCTGGCTAAAAGACAGGAAGCAAAGGGTTGTTGTAAATGGAACATACTCTGATTGGTCTAATGTGATAAGTGGGGTTCCTCAAGGTTCAGTATTAGGTCCTCTCCTTTTTAACATATTTATTAATGACATTGAAGTAGGACTCGAATGTAGTGTCTCCATTTTTGCTGATGACACTAAGTTGTGCCAGGTAATAAAATCAGATAATGATGTACTTTCCCTACAAAAGGATTTGCATAAATTAGAGAAATGGGCGGCTAAATGGCAGATGAGATTTAATACAAATAAATGTAAGGTTATGCATTTGGGAAGGAACAATAGCCAAGCAATCTATAATCTTAATGGAGCAAATCTAGGGGTATCAGATATTGAAAGGGATTTGGAAGTGCTTGTGGACAACCACCTAGGTAACAGTGCTCAAGCTAAGCAGCGGCTGCAAAGGCAAATAAAATATTAGCATGTATTAGGAAGGGTATAGAAGCCAGGGAAGAAGATATAATTCTGCCATTATACAAATCTCTAGTACGCCCTCATTTGGAATATGGAGTACAATTTTGGGCACCACCTCATAAAAAAGACATTTTAGAGCTGGAAAAAGTACAGAGAAGGGCTACAAAACTAATAAGGGGAATGGAGGGGCTAAGTTATGAAGAAAGACTAACAAAATTAAACTTATTTTCGCTAGAAAAAAGGCGTCTAAGAGGAGATATGATTACGTTATATAAATACATCCATGGTCAAAATAAGGCTTTGTCAAGTGAACTTTTTGTAGCAAGAGATTTTCAACTGACAAGAGGACGTCCTTTGAGGTTAGAGGAAGAAAGATTTCACCTTAAACAAAGAAAAGGGTTCTTCACAGTTAGGGTGGTTAAACTGTGGAATTCTCTACCAAAGGAGGTGGTGACAGCGAATTCGATAGACAACTTCAAAAAGGGGTTAGATATATTTTTGAATAAAGAGGGCATTCAAGGCTATCCTAGATAACTAGCGAAGGAATATTGATCCAGGGAGTAAATTGATCGCCAGTTTCTGGGGTCAGGAAGGAATTTTGCTTTTTTTTCCCCTTATGAGACAATTGGCAAAGTTTCAATGTTTTTTTTTTTTCTGTTTGCCTTCCTCTGTATCAATTAACAATTAACAATAATAATAAATAGTCCACATTAAAAAGATCAATAGAGATCTAAAAAGGTTGAACTTGATGGACTTACTCTTTATTCATCCTCCAATACTATACTATTAATAATTATTTAATCAATAATTTAATTAATAACTAATCCGCATATTGCAGATCAGAGGAGATCTTAACAGGTTGAACTTGATGGACTGAAAGTCTTTTTTCAACCTTAATTACTATGTAACTATGTAACTATATAGTATTTAAGGTTGAAAAAAGACTTTCAGTCCATCAAGTTCAACTTTTTAAGATCTCCTCTGACCTGCAATATGCGGATTAACTATTAATTAATTAGTTGTTATACATGATAACCCTGAATTCCCTTTCTAATTAGAAATAAATCTAGTGCCCTTTTTAAGTTATCTATCGAATCCACTGTCACCACCTCCTCTGGTAGAGAATTAACCACACTTACTGTGAAGAACCCTTTTCTTTCTTTAAGGTGGAATCTTTTTACTTCTAACCTCAAGGGATGTCCTCTTGTCAGTTGAAAACCTCTTGGCGCAAAAAGCTCCCTTAACAAATCTTTATACTGACCCTGGATGTATTTATATAAGGTAATCATATCTCCTCTTAGACACCTTTTTTCTAGAGAAAATATTTGGTTAGTCTTTCTTCATAACTTAGCCCCTCCTTTCCCCTTATTAGTTTTGTTGCCCTCCTCTGTACCTTTTCCAGCTCTAAAATTTCCTTTTTATGAAGTGGTGCCCAAAATTGTACTCCATATTCCAAATGAGGGCGTACTAAAGATTTGTATAGTGGCAGAATTATATTTGCTTCCTGGCTTCTATACCCTTCTTAATACATGCTAATAATGTATTTACATTTGCAGCTGCTGCTTGGCTTTGAGCACTGTTACCTAGGTGGTTGTCCACAAGCACTCCCAAATCCCTTTCAATATCTGATACACCTAGATTTGCTCCATTAAGATTATAAATTGCATGGCTATTTTTCCTTCCCAGATGCATAACCTTACATTTATTCGTATTAAATCTCATCTGCCATTTAGATGCCCATTCCTCAATTTTATGTAAATCCCCTTGGAGGGAAAGTACATCATTATCTGATTTAATTACCTTGCACAACTTTGTGTCATCAGCGAAAATGGAGACCCCACACTCCAATCCTACCTCTAAGTCATTAATAAATATGTTAAAAAGGAGAGGACCTAATACTGAACCCTGAGGAACCACACTTACCACATTAGTCCAATCGGAGTATGTTCCATTTACAACAACCCTTTGCTTCCTGTCTTTTAGCCAGCTCTCAATCCATGAGCAGATATTTACTGCAATTCCTGTATCCCTTAGTTTGCCCAATAGTCTCCCATGTGGCACTGTATCAAAAGCCTTTGCAAAATCCAAAAAGACTACATCCACTGAGTTGCCTTGATCCAGGTTCCTACTAACCTCCTCATAGAAACTAATTAGATTTGTTTGACATGACCTATCCCTCATAAACCCATGTTGACTCCTACTTATAATCCTGTTCAAATAGACATATTATTGTATATTATCCCTTATTAACCCTTCTAAAAGCTTCCCCACTACAGAAGTGAGGCTCACTGGTCTATAATTCCCCGGATTTGCTCTTGCTCCCTTTTTAAATATAGGTATCACATCAGCTTTTCTCCAGTCATCTGGTAGAGACCCTGTGTTGAGTGAATCTTGAAAAATGAAATATAATGGTTTGGCTATTACAGAACCCAGCTCCCTTAGTACCCTTGGATGTATTCCATCAGGACCCGGGGCTTTATTAACATTTATTTTTTCCAACCTCTTTTGGATTACTTCCTGTGTTAACCAATTATTTGGCAAAGGTAGTGTAGCCCCATTATGTCGCAGTGTCCCAACCACTGGTACCTCCCTTGTGTCTACCGAGGAAAAGAACCTATTTAGCTCATCTGCCTTTTCCTGGTCACTCATTTTCAGATGGCCTGTTTCACATTGTAATGTTCCTATAGCTTCCTTCCTCGCCTTCTTCCCATTAATATACTTAAAAAATATTTTAGGGTTAGTCTTACTCTCTTTTGCAATTAATTTTTCATTTTCTATTTTAGCCAGTCTAATCGCGCTTTTGCAAGCCTTGTTGATTTCCTTGTATTCCCGTAAAGCAGTCTCTGTCCCCTCTTGTTTGTATAATTTAAATGCCTGTTTTTTACTCCGTATCTTGATCTTTAAATCATTGTTAAGCCACATGGGTTGTGATTTACTCCTTTTACTTTTATTCCCACACGGTATATGCCTATGTGTATGTATATTTAGTAAGGATTTAAATGTTGTCCATTTATGTTCAGTGTTTTTACCTATCAGTTCTCTGTCCCAGTCTATACTTTGTATTGCTGCCCTTAGACTGTTAAAATCTGCCCTTTTAAAATTAAGAGTTTTTGTTGGCCCCTTAAAATTTTGTTTTTTTAATTCAATCTCAAATGAGACTGTGTTGTGATCACTGTTTCCCAAAGGTTGCCCTATTTCAACATTTGATACAATATCAATATTATTTGTAATGAGTAAATCTAAGATAGCTTCATTTCTAGTAGGCTCCTGTATAACCTGGGCCAGATAATGATCCCTGAGTGTACTCAAGAACCTGCTCCCCTTAGCTGAACTGCTGGTCTCATTTATCCAGTTTATTTCAGGGTAATTAAAATCTCCCATTATTAGAACTTGCCCATGCTTAGCTACATTTCCAATCTGTAACAATAATTGTATTTCCTTACTTTCAGCTATATTTGGGGGTTTATAGCATACTCCTACTAACTCCTTCTCAACTTTATCTCTAGGTCCACCACAAATATCTTATCTGACTATAGGCTTAAATTCAGGCTTAACATACAGACAAATCCCTCCTCCTCATTTACCATTGCCTCTATCTTTCCGAAATAGGTTATACCCATCCAGATTAACTGTCCAGTCATGAGATTAATACCACCACGTTTCGGTAATGAGTATTAAATCCCATTTTTCATTAATTACTAATAATTCTAACTCTCCCATTTTTCATGGCAAGCTTCTGGCATTAGCAAGCATACACCTTATGTTATGAGTCTGTAGTTCTGAAGTCCCTGCCACTGTACTTGAATTACTTAGTACTACCTCCCAATTGGATATACTACCCCTCCCCCCCATCTCCTCCCGTATGAGTTGTTAATTCATCCCTTATACCCTCTACACTTTCTACCCCATTACTTATATCTAGTCTCTCGCCCCCACCTTCTAGTTTAAAAACTCCTCCAGCCTTTCTACCATCCTATCCCCTAGTACAAAAGCTCCCTCATCATTAAGGTGCAATCCATCCCTACTGTAGAGATTGTACCCAAGTGAGAAGTCAGCCCAGTGCTCTAAAAACCCAAACCCCTCCTTAGTGCACCACATCTTTAGCCAAGCATTAACCTCCCTAAGCTCCTTCTGCCTCCCTGGGCTAGCACGTGGCACTGGTAGTATCTCAGAAAATACTACCTTAAAGGTCCTTGCCTTCAGCTTATTACCTAGTTCTCTAAAATCATTCTTTAGGACACGCCATCTTCCACTAACTTTGTCTTTGGTACCAATATGTACCAAGACCGTCGGTTCATTTCCAACCAATAATTTGTCTACCCGAGCCACAACATGACGAACCCGAGCACCCGGGAGACAGCAAATTGTTTGATTGCTGGGATCTGGGTGACAAATCACCCTGTCTACCTTCCTAATAATAGAGTCCCTACAACCAAAACCTGTCTGTTGCTCTGCCTATTCTGCCCTCCCACTCCTCCAGTAGAGCTGATCTCCCGGCTGTTAGAGGGAACAGCTCTATCTGGCATATCCATTCCTGAATGGACATCCCCAACAGTTTCACTCAATCTGGCAAATCTGTTGGTTTTTGCCAACGCATAACTGGCCTGCCTCCTCCTGTTCCCCCTGCTTCCCTTTGTAACTGTAACCCAGCTACCTCCCTGGACAGCCTCACTAGCCCTAGCTCCACCCTCCATGCTAGGCCCAGCTAAACTATGCTCAGTGAGCACCAACTCCCTTTCCAGTGGAGCAATATCACTGCAATTCTCCTCTCCAGATCTCCAATTTAAGATTCCAGAGAGGCAACATGCTCACACCCCTCACAGAGTTATGGACCCTGGATCATCTGTTCCAGTATTGCATATATATGACAGGATGTAGACTGAATAAGGTTGCCACTGGACTGACTCATAATTATTATTATTGTCTACAAAATGTTATATTTGTATAAAGTTTTCCTCCTTTGCACTATAAATCTGCCCTCCCTTTTCTTTGAAGTCCCTCCTTTTATTTAAACTCCTACACTTTTACTAGAATTGCACTTGATACTAGAAATGTTTGCAAGCTCACAAATTCGCCCCTTCTCCTGTTTACATTAACTTCTGCCTTCTCACCTGGACATAATTAGTGCACTCTGCAATTTATCAGCCTTTTCTTGTAAGGTACATCCACTTGTAAACAGCCCCAAAACAGCTCACAAACCTTTTATACTAGTGTTAGGTATTTAATTTCTTCATTATGAGTTTATTGGCTAAGAATATCATGATTATAAAAGTATATATCAGCTTGTTTTTTCTCTGTATCTTACTAGAATGTTCAAGAGGGTTATCTGTAGAAATGTTTAAGGTAATATTCCCTTGTGCATATTTTTCCTGTTTCCTTTCTTTGTCTTGCAACTGCTGACTGAGAAACCTAGTTGCAGGAAGCCGTTTTTTGTGATAAGGATTGTTTTGCTGAGTTAGACAGAAAAAGACACTTGCTTGCAAATGTGCATTTAACCCTATTTTCAACTATGCTATTAGCTGTGATGTGTGTTATGCTATATAAGGGGCTGCCCGCCCAAATAAACTCAGAGATTATTCTGATGGCACTCTGACTTCGGTGCATTATTTTCTCTCATTATATCTTGGTACCCAGATATAATATATACACACATCAGAATACATGATTACTCACTAATCTGATCCTATCAACTAGTTTAACAGTCAAGCCACACCCCTCTCACCTGGGCACAATTAGTGCAATTTATCAGCCTTTCTTTTGAAAAGGTAAATCCATTTGTAAACAGGCCCCAAGACAGCTCACAAACCTTTTATAATCGCGTAACAGTCAAGCCACACCGCTATCACCTGGACACAATTAGTGCACTCTGCAATTTATTAGCCTTTTCTTGTAAGGTAAATCCACTTGCTTAAATCTTTAACAAATTATCCACTAAAATATTATCAATATGTATATGTAATTGTCTTATATTATTATTATTATAAGACAAGATACAATCGGTACAATCTCTATAGCAGGGATGAATTGCACCTTAATGATGAGGTAGCTTTTGTACTAGAGGATAGGATGGTAGAAAGGTTGGAGGAGTTTTTAAACTAGTAGTTGAGGGAGATGGACTAGATATAAGTAATGGGGTAGAAAGTGTAGAGGGTATAAGGGATGAATTAACAACTCATAGGGGAGGAGATGGGGGAGGGGTAGTATAGTCAATAGGGAGGTAGTACTAAGTAATTCAAGTACAGTGGCAGGCACTTTAGATCTACAGACTCATAACATAAGGTGTATGCTTGCTAATGCCAGAAGCTTGCCAGGAAAAATGGGAGAGTTAAAATTATTAGCAATAATGAAAAATGCTATTTAATAGGCATTGCTGAAACGTGGTGGGATGAATCCCATGACTGGACTGTTAATATGGATGGTTATAACCTATTTAGGAACAATAGAGGCAATGGTAAATGAGGAGGAGGGAATTGTCTGTATGTTAAGCCTGAATTTAAGCCTATAGTCAGAGAAGATATTTATGGCGGACCAAGTGATAAAGCTGAATGTTTGTGGGTAGAGTTAAATAGCGGAGCAGCAAATTCCAAAAGAATATTAGTAGGAGTATGCTATAAACCCCCAAATATAGCTGAAAGTGAGGAAATACAATTATTGTTAAAGATTTAAAATGCAGCTAGGCACGGTCAAGTTCTAATAATGGGAGATTTTAATTACCCTGAAATAAACTAGATAAATGAGACCAGCAGTTCATCTAAGGGGAGCAGGTTCTTGAGTACACTCAGGGATCATTATCTGGCCCAGGTTGTACAAGAGCCTACTAGAAATTAAGTTATCTTAGATTTACTCATCACAAATAATATTGATATAGTATCTAATGTTGGAATAGGGCAACCTTTGGGAAACAGTGATCTCAACACAGTCTCGTTTAAGATTGAATTAAAAAAACAAAATTTTAAGGGGCCAACAAAAACTCTTAATTTTAAAAGGGCAGATATTAACGGTTTAAGGGCAGCAATACAAAGTATAGACTGGGACAGAGAACTGGAAGGTAAAAACACTGACCACAAGTGGACAACCTTTAAATCCTTACTAAATATACATACACATCTGCATATACCGTGTGGGTATAAAAGTAAAAGGAGTATATCCCATCTAATGTGGCTTAACAATGATTTAAAGATCAAGATACGGAGTAAAAAACAGGAATTTAAATTATACAAACAAGAGGGGACAGAGACTGCTTTACGGGAATACAAGGAAATCAACAAGGCTTGCAAAAGCGCGATTAGACTGGCTAAAATAGAAAATGAAAAATTAATTGCAAAAGAGAGTAAGACTAACCCTAAAATATTTTTTAAGTATATTAATGAGAAGAAGGTGAAGAAGGAAGCTATAGGAACATTACAGTGTGACAAAGGCCCTCTGATAATTAGTGACCAAGAAAAGGCAGATTAGCTAAATAGGTTATTTTCTTCGGTATACAAAAGGGAGGTACCAGTGGTTGGGACACGGCAATATAATGGGGCTACACTACCTTTGCCAAATAATTGGTTAACACAGGTAGTAATCCAAAAGAGGTTGGAAAAAATAAATTTTAATAAAGCCCCGGGTCCTCATGGAATACATCCAAGGGTACTGAGGGAACTGGGTTCTGTATTAGCCAAACCATTATATTAAATTTTTCAAGATTCACTCAACACAGGGTCTCTACCAGATGACTGGAGAAAAGCTGATGTGATACCTATATTTAAAAAGGGAGCAAGAGCAAATCCGGGGAACTATAGACCAGTGAGCCTCACTTCTATAGTGGGGAAGCTTTTAGAAGGGTTAATAAGGGATAATATACAAGAATATGACTATTTGAACAGGATTATAAGTAGGAGTCAACATGGATTTATAAAGGGATAGGTCATGTCAAACAAATCTAATTAGTTTCAATGAGGAGGTTAGTAGGAACCTAGATCAAGGCAACTCAGTGGATGTAGTCTTTTTGGATTTTGCAAAAGCTTTTGATACAGTGCCACATGGGAGACTATTGTGCAAACTAAGAGATACAGGAGTTGCAGTAAATATCTGCTCAAGGATTGAGAGCTGGCTAAAAGACAGGAAGCAAAGGGTTGTTGTAAATGGAACATACTCCGATTGGACTAATGTGGTAAGTGGGGTTCCTCAGGGTTCAGTATTAGGTCCTCTCCTTTTTAACATATTTATTAATGACTTAGAGGTGGGATTGGAGTGTGGTGTCTCCATTTTCGCTGATGACAAAAAGTTGTGCCATCCAATTTATAATCTTAATGGAGCAAATCTAGGTGTATCGGATAATGAAAGGGATTTGAGAGTGCTTGTGGACAACCACCTAGGTAACAGTGCTCAAAGCCAAGCAGCAGCTGCAAAGGCAAATAAAATATTAGCATGTATTAAGAAGGTTATAGAAGCCAGGGAAGCAAATATAATTCTGCCACTATACAAATCTCTAGTACGCCCTCATTTGTAATATGGAGTACAATTTTGGGCACCACTTCATAAAAAGGAAATTTTAGAGCTGGAAAAGGTACAGAGGAGGGCAACAAAACTAATAAGGGGAATGGAGGGGCTAAGTTATGAAGAAAGACTAACCAAATTAAACTTATTTTCTCTAGAAAAACCGCGTCTAAGAGGAGATATGATTACCTTATATAAATACTTCCAGGGTCAGTATAAAGATTTGTCAATGGAGCTTTTTGTGCCAAGAGGTTTTCAACTGACAAGAGGACATCCCTTGAGGTTAGAAGTAAAAAGATTCCATCTTAAAGAAAGAAAAGGGTTAATTTGTGGAATTCTCTACCAGAGGAGGTGGTGACAGCAGATTCGATAGCTAACTTTAAAAGGGGCCTGGATTTATTTCTAATTAAAAATGGAATTCAGGGTTATCATGGACTAGAGAGGCAGTATTGATCCAGGGAGAAGTCTGGTCGCCAGTGTCTTTGATCAGGAGGAAATTGATTTTTTTTTTTTTATATACAACTAATTAATTAATAGTTAATCTGCATATTGCAGATCAGAGGAGATCTTAAAAGGTTGAACTTGATGGACTGAAAGTCTTTTTTCAACCTTAAATACTATGGCCCTCATTCAATTGCAATTTGGCCAATTGAATAGGGGTCTAAATAAGCACATAACATATTTTTTTAATACCTTTTTAGTTAGTGAAAAGCTTGCTTTTGGATACATTTTTACTAACTAAAAACTTCTTTAAAAAAAAATATGTTATGTGCTTATTTAGACCCCTATTCAATTGGGCAAATTGCAATTGAATGAGGGCCTATGTAACTATGTATGTAACTATGTAACTATGTAAGATAGCAGATTTGTACATTGTAATGACCCAGATTTGGGGGACCCCAGTTTTTCCCTTTATGCCAGGCCTTTTTTTGTTCAAGATATCAGCACCCAGCAAAATCACCTCTTAGGAGTACTCAGGACCTTCCAGGTTGCAAACTCAGTCCAAAGGTTATTGCTTATTAAAATGAATTACTCTGTTCTATCCCATTAGTTAGGACACAATAACAACACATGTAAACTTGCTTAGTACAAGCAGACTCACCGTTTCTTTATTCTTACAGAGATATTTAAAAAACGAAAAGACTTCCCCAACATCTCTTCACCAAGGTTACCAACCCTCATCCTCATTTCTAGATCTGATTTCACAAAGGTCATAAACTAGCTTCCCACTTTATGACTCCTATGATACCTTTAAAGTCTGCAAAGCAGCCAGGTGTTTTCTGGGTAATGTATTAACTAATATCTTTCCTCAGTGCCCACTCTGACAGAACTAACATTCCAATAGGTCATAAACTATCCTTTGTCCCTTAAGTGACTGAATTAACTTTATATAATATTAGCATACCCTAGTGCCTACTTCTAGCACTACATTATTTAAACTATTCTTATTAGGCCTGCATACTCACAGGCCATGCTCCTTGGGAATCCAGGGTACCAGATCAGAGCCTGAGGCATAACATTATACAGGTTATTATGGTCATAACAAAATAGTACATGATAGAACAACATATCCATGATTCTGGCCATAGATGCCCTTGCTGGTGGGGTTCAGGGAAGTCCCATCCTGGGCCCCATAAGGCAGTCATGACATAGATATACACTGGTACATGACAAGATGAGGGTTCTACTCATGGGAGGGCTTACAATCTAAGAGGGGATAAAATCATGAAGGGGACTGTTGGATTTACTTATGATCTAACATGATGAGGGAGATGTATACAAACCCTACTGATAGTGTATTGTCATAATAGGATGCACAACCATATTCTTTTAATAACGGTTTCAGACCAGGCAAAGAGTCCCCTAAATTGGTTAGTGTGAGTTATATATCATCTGAAAATAATACAATCATTTAACCATCTTAATTCTCCCTTATCCTCGGATGATATTAATATTAACAATTACCTTTTTTTACAAAGCAGCATGGTTCTCTTATATCCCAATAGTTGAAAGAACTAAAACATAAAAAACATTCTTTATTACACAAAAGTTAAAAACTAAGGGCCTCATTAAATTCTCCCTCGAAGTTCTCTCTGTCCTCGCAAAAGGCAGTTTTTTTGCTGTTTGCGAGGACCGAATCCCTCGCAGTCTGCTTTGCAAGATTACCATGAAAAATGGCAGAGAAATAGGCTCTGAGAGAGCTACGGAGTCAAACGCAGTCATAAATCTATGAGTGATTCTCGCACCTCAGAAGAATCCCTACGAGCACAAAAAGTGCCAGCAAGGGCTCCTAAAGCCTCTACGTGCTGCTTTGGAGCAGCCCAAGACAGCCGTGTGAGGCTCCCCCTGCTCCCTATACACATCCCCATGCTGCAGGGGTCCCTATCGGGACCCCTGCAGCACCCCCACATTAATCCCTTGCAGCGGCGCTCCCTGATCGGCATAGATCAAGCCCTTGATGCATTTAAAAAAAATTTAATTCCCCGCCGCAGTCCTTAAAGGGCCCGCGGCACACTATTAACAAGCCAGTCCGCGGCAAAAAAAATGAACCCCCCTCTATGCTGGGCGTCTCCATAGGGACCCCCGAAGTGTCCCCACATTAACCCCTTGCAGCGGGGGTCCCCGATCTGCATAGATCAGGCCCCCACTGCATTTAAAAATTTAAATTAAAGGGCCCGCGGCACACTATTAATAATCCTGGCCGTGGCACCTACAATTAACGCCCCCTCTATGCTGGGGGTTCCCATCGGGACACCTGAAGTGTACCCACATTAAACCCTTGGACCCCTGCAGCCCCCCCACAATAACCCCTTGCAGCGGGGGTCCCCGATCGACACCGATTGTGACCCCACTGCATTTAAATTTTTACATTTCCCGCCTCGCAAGTCCTTAAAGGACTGTAAAGCTCCTTAATGGACTCGCGCTAAAAAATATTAACCCCAGGCAACTAAAATTAACCACATACCTCATGGGGGTCAATACAGACCCCCATAAGCACTTAATTAACCCCATAACTCATGGGGGTCAATACAGACCCCCATAAGGCCTTAATAAACCCTATAACTCATGAGGGTCAATACAGACCCTCATAAGCACTTAATTAACCCCATAACTCATGGGGGTCAATACAGACCCCCATAAGGCCTTAATTAACCCTATAACTCATGGGGTCAATACAGACTCATAAGGCCTTAATAAACCCTATAACTCATGGGGGTCAATACAGACTGTCCGTATGAACACTGCAAAAATGTACATGAGGAGTGACAGCCTGCGAGAACATCTCCCGCACCTCATCAATTAGTGCAGGAGTCCTAAACGGGACCTCCGCAGCAGTCCCACATATAAGCCCTGCCGTGGAGGGTACTCCAAATACCCCCCCGGCATCTAAAATTAACCCCCCCCCCATGCGGGACAGGGCCCTGCTGCATTTAAAACTTTTAAATTCCCCGCCACGGCACACTATTAACAATCCCGGCCGCGGCAAATACAATTAACACCCCTCTATGCTGGGGGCTATTGTAATAGCATCGTAACTTTGAGAAATTTTGCAGTACGTAGGATTTAAGTAGAAGCCTCTTATTTACGAGGCTGGAATTTAATAAGGCTGTAAATCTCAAAGAATCGTGCAAAAGAAAGAAAATAAGGTGACATATCAACACTTCCAAAGTTCTAAAACTAGATTAATCACTCTTAATACCATGTTGATTCCAATGAAAACACATTAGGTCAATTAAGAATGATCTAGAACTTCCAGTCACTAGACACATCAACCAGCATCACCAGCGAGTTCCTAATTGCCTCAGTTTTTGTGTATTGATAGACCAAAACTTGGGCCCAGATATATCAAAGGTCATATCAGAATACACCAAACATTACAGCAAGCAATACACCACTCTATCAGCAAAGCAGTATTTATCAAGTAGCGAGTGCACATATCCTCCATTCAATATGATTGAAAGCTCATAAATCCAATTTGGCAACAAAAGGGGTGACAAGCAGCTTAAAAATGGCATGTTTTGTCAGCTGGCATTGGTGAGGATGAATTTCTAGCGAGGGTAGCTGCATTAAATTATAAACTAATTAAAACTGGTCCTTTTACTAGCATTATCAAAGGTAAAATTGAACAAGTTTGCCCGGATAATGTACATCCAAGTGTATTGAATTGACTTAGATTGGTACTTGCCGCACCATAAGCTAATCTTTTTAATGAATAATAATTGTTAGGAGTAATTCCAGATGACTGGAAAATTGCTTATCTAGTACAGTTACACAAACAACGGAGTAAAGAAGACTCATGTAATTACAGGCCACTAAGTTTGGCATCAGAAGTATGCAAAATGATGGAAACAATTTTGAAAGAAAGAATTATTGAACACTTAAATCTAATTATTTACAATCATAGGCAGCATGATTTTACTACTGGAATATCATGTCAGACTAATCTAACTGACTTGTTTGATTATGTAACCAAAGTTATAGCCCAGGCTTTATTAGTAGATGTAGCTTATATAGGCCCTCATTCAATTGCTATTTGGCTAATAGGGCTCTAAATAAGCACATAACATATTTTTTCTAAAGAAGTTTTTAGTTAGTAAACATCTATCCAAAAGCAAGTTTTTCACTAACTAAAAATTTCTTTAAAAAATTTGCTTATTTAGAGCCCTATTCAATTGGCCATATCACAATTGAATGAGGCCCATAGATTTTAGTAAAACATTTGACACTGCAGCACACAATAAACTAATTTGGAAACATCAAAGACTGGGACGTTCCCCCACAGAATACTTGCAATAAAAAATCAGCTTCAAACATTGGTATTAAGTTCTGCAGGTAAAAATAACCATAATGTGTTACCCTTTGAGCATTACATAGTTTCATAGTAATTAAGGTTGAAAAAATACTTTTAGTTCATCAAGTTCAACCTTTTTATGTCTCATCGGATCTTTGAAATATGTGGATTAATTGTTAAATGTTAATTGATCCAGAGGAAGGCAAACATTACAAAAAGCCCATTGAAACATTACCTCATAATTGTCTCATAAGGTGAAAAGAAATAAAATTCCCTACTAACCCAAGATACTGAGAATTTGATTACTCCCTTGATCAATACTCTTTCTCTAGTTATCCAGGATAACCCTGAATGCCCTTTTTATTCAAAAATATATCCAATTCCTTATTAAAGTTGTCTATCAAATCTGCTGTCACAACCTCCTTTGGTACAGAATTACACAGTTTAACCACCCTTACTGTGAAGAACCATTTTGTTTCTTTAAGGTGGCATCCTTTCCTTGTAACTTCAAGGGATGCCATCTTTTCAGTTGAAAATCTCTTGGCACAAAAAGTTCACTTGACCCTGGATATATTCATATAAGGTAATCATATCCCCTCTTAGACACCTTTTTTCTAGAGAAAATAAGTTTAATTTGGTTAGTCTTTTTTCATAACTTAGTTCCTCTATTCCCCTTAATAGTTTTGTTGCCCTCCTCGGTACTTTATGCAGCTCTAAAATGTTTTTTTAGAAGTTGTGTCTAAAATTGTGCTTGATATTCTGAACTAGGGCATGTTAGGGATTTGTAAAGAGGCAGAATTAGATTTGTGTCCCCTGCTTCCATACCCTTCTTAATTCATGCTATTATTTTACTTGCCTCCGCAGATGCTGGTTGGCATTGAGCATTGTTGTCCACAAGTACTCCCAAATACCTTTCTATCTCTGATACTCCTAGATTTGCTTGCTTAAGGTCATAAATTGCATGGCTATTTTTCCTTCCCAAATCCATGAATTTACATTTATTTGTATTAAATTGCATCTGCCGTTTAGTTGCTCATTTCTCTAATTTATGCAGATCCCTTTGGAGGGAAAATAGATCATTCTCTGATTTAATTACTTTGCACAACTTAGTGCCATCATCACAAATGGAGACAATACTTTCCAGTCATACTTCAAGGTCATTAATAAGTATGTTAAACAGGAGAGTACCTAATACTGAACCCTGAGGAACCCCACTTACCACATTTGCCCAGCTCTCAATCCATAAGCAGATATCTACTTCAATTCCTGTATCCCTAAATTTGCACAACAGTCTTCCATGTGGCACTGTATCAAAAGCTTTTGCAAACTACATCCACTGTGTTGCCTTGATCCACGTTCCTTCTAATCTTGTCATACAAACTAATTTGAATTTTTACATGAGCTATCTCTTATAAATCTGTGTTGAATCCTATTTATAATTGTGTTCAAATAGATGTATTTTTGTATACTATCCCTTTTCAACCCTTCTAAAAGCTTTCCCACTTACAGGTTTATAATCCCCTGGATTTGCTCTTGCTCCCTTCTTAAATGCAGGTATCACATCTGCTTTTCTCCAGTCATCTGGTAGAGACCCTGTAGTGAGTGAGTCTGGATATAATGGTTTGGCTATTACAAAACCTAGTTCCTTCGGTACTCTAGGATGTATTCTATCAGGACCTGGGGCTTTATTAACATGTATGTTTTTCCAACCTCTTTTGGATTTCTTCCTACCTTAACCAATTATTTGGTGAAGGTGGTGTAGCCCCACTATGTTGCAGTGTCCCAACCACTGGTACCTCCCTTGTGTATACAGAAGGAAAGAACCTATTTAGCTCATCTGCCTTTTCCTGGTCCTTAATTTTCAGACGGCCTGTTTCACATTGTAATGTTCCTATAGCTTCCTTCCTTGCCTTCTTCCCATTAATATATTTTTAAACACATAATATTAGTCTTACTCTCTTTTGCAACTAGCCTTTCAATCTTCAGTCTAGTAGCTCTTTTGCAATCATTGTTGATTTTCTTGCACTCACATATTTGTATAATTTAAATACTCTGTATCTTGATGTCTAAATCATTGTTAAGCCACATTGAATGTGATATACTTCTTTTACTTTTATTTCCATATGGTATATGCTGATACGTACATATATTTATGTTCAGTATTTTTACTTGTAAGTGCTTTTTCTTAGTCCATTTGCTTCCCTTAGACCAAAAAAATCTGCCCTTTTAAACTTAAGAGTTTTTGTTGGCCCCTTGCCACTTTGTTTTTTAATTAAATCTCAGAGGAGATGCTGTCCAAAGGTTTCCCTGTTTCATCATTTGATATGATGTAATTATTATTTGTGATATCTAAATCCAAAATAGCATACTTTTTAGTAGGTTCTTGTATAACCTGGGCCAGATAATGATCACTGTGTGCACTCAAGAACATGTTCCTTTTAGCTGAACTGCTGGTCTCATTCATCCAGTTTATTTCAAGGTAGCTAAAATCTTCCATTCTTAGAACTTGACCATGCGTAGCTGCATCACCAAACTGTAACAATAACTGCTTTCAAGGATTCAACATCATCACTAATTTCACCATAAATATCTTTTCAGACTATAGGCCTAAATACAGGCTTAACATACAGACAAATCATTACTCCTCTTCTACCATTGCCCATATCTTTCCTAAATGTATATAACGATCTAAATGAATATTCTAGTTATGAGTGTCATCCCACCATGTTTCAGTAATGTCTATTAACCGTAAACAGCAAATGTTGAAGATAATTCTATGAGTACTAGAGAGGACCCACAAAGGGGTTAAAGACATGTCCGTAGCACTGTAAATGCAAATTAAAAATCAATAATACACTGTAAATAATGGGTAAATCGATCTAAGACATTAGAATTATTTGCACAACAGTCTCAAGCTCGCAAATCACCAATCAAAAAAATATATATATTTGTATGTTTCAATTCCGGAATCAATGAGTTAATACATATCCGGCCACCCCCATGCACTAGAACAGTATCAGCATTAATTTTATTATTTTGTATTTTGCGGTTTTGCGAGTCCGATCGCATATCGGTCCTCTAAACGCTAATTGATTGACATGTAACCTCCATCTTATACTGCTGTAATGATGGCAGTCTTGTTTTCTATTGGCTGTTTCGGAATGGGTGGTTAAGGCCTTGCTGAATTGACAAGTGCATGGTTTATGGTTTCATAACTTGTGGGCTTGTTTAATTGAATAGCACCTTAATTGTAGCAGACTGAGAGCCCGCAGCAAGCCCACAGACATACGGCCTGTATACCGGGAGATGCAGGCTTCTAATTGAATTAATCCTCTGATCTCCTCTGCAATATGCAGATTAGTTGTTAGATGATACAAAGGAAGGCAAACAGAAAAAAAAACTATTGAAACATTGCTAATTTTCTCAAAAGGTGAAAAAACTAAAATTACTTTCTGACCCCAGATATTGGCGATCAATACTATCTCTCTCTCTCTCTAATTATCCAGGATAACACTGAATGCACTTTTTATTCAAAAATATATACAATCCTTTTTTAAGTTATCTATCGAAACTGCTGTCAAATTTGTTACATAGTTCAATAGAGTATAAAGGTTACAATAAAATATATATTTATATATTTCAATTAACTTTCAAATGAATAATTGACTTCACACATCTCAGCCAATACAACTTGTAAATAATGTTAGTACACTTTAAACTAAATGGGTATCTTTTGCCAAGACCATATTGTCCATATCTTTGTCTTTTTAAAAGAAAACTCAATGTTTATATATTTTTTTTAAACTTCACAAAATTATATAATGGTCCACAGAAATCTCAGAGTCTTCTTTTATTGAAAGAACGTTCCTTTGACATGTTGTAATCTGAAAAAAGCAGTTTCAGTTTCTTCTAAAGTTATTTTATAGCAAACAATGTTTGTTTAATTGTAATCATTTTTTTTTCTCACAGACTTAGTTGCTGGTCTTAAATTGAATTATTTTAATAAACTGATTGCAAAGTATAACTAGAGAAGCAAAGTATTGATTCCCTATGCAGCAATTAATTCTTGCTTATTATAACATTTTTCATTAATTAAGACTACCCAAAAATTGTGCAATATTTTTGTTGTATGTTTGCTGGCATACATTTTTTTATTGTATTGAAGGAAATATTGTCAATAAAATATAGAAAAAAAAGTTGGTGAGATGCATAACTGGCGCTGGTTGATCAAAACAGTAACAGAAGCTTGCTGTGTGCAATGATGTAGCCTGAACCAGCAGGAAGGTTCATATTTATAAGTTGTTCTTGTTGTAAATGTTTAGTCTATATATATGTCTTTGAAAAAGTAGCTTTACAAGATTTGCATTCATGTTCTGATAATGATTAGTCTTTCTTATATTTTTAAAGTAATTGCGTTTGGGTGTAGCTTTAGTTTGTTTTATTGATGGATAAAATTATTTGGTCAGTATAGGTACATTTTGCATTTGAATATGGACTGTTTTGTTACACAGTTCATATAACCTACAGATAACCTTTCATTGCAATTTATGAAATAGCAGCCAAGAGACAAATATTATTTAGCAGTGTCACATTAACAGTTGCATTTTCTTTTAACATTTGTACAGTTCTTTATATTGAAGTGAAAGATGTTATCAAACATTGCCCTCTAAATATGTGAGTCAGTTAAATCCTGCAGATTTACTTTTTCAATAAGTAACTTTGGAAGATTAGAAACCCATGTGCAGATTTACTGAAATGCCTTATTATAATGTTATATAATAATATAATCTTTTTTTCACTAGAATGAGTTGGCAGTATTCATGTTTCATTAAATATCTATGCTTCTACACGTAATATGTAAACAACCATTAGCAGCATCAGTTAAAAATCACGTTCAGAATTTGAACTGCCAAGCTAAATAGTAATAACCTATTTACATATCACTATATTATATATTACATATTTACTACAGAAAACTCATAAAGCAATGTATTGTTCTTCCCTCCACCTTTTCAGTTTGTTTTTCAATTGAGTTGTACCGTTTATAGGTCACATTAAAGGTGGAAAAAGTTCTGAAATGATTTATCTTTGTCTATTTTTTTCAGCACAGAAACCTGACATTTTAACAGGGGTGTGTAGACTTTTTATATCAACTGTAGATTTATAACTAGAGTAATTACCTGACATATATAACAGTATGAGTCAATTTCATCGGGAAGTTAGCTGCGCAATAGAAATTTTAATTGGGGCTCATTATGTTAAATATATATGTGAAAATATAATTCAATACAATCTTTATTTTATTTATTTATTTATTTTATCTTTATTCTCTCTCTCTCCATTAACCCTCACTCCCTCTCCTTTCCTCTAGCTCCTCCCCCTCCCCTTTTCTCTCTCTTTCTTTTCCACTATTGCTCCCCTTTCCTCTCCCCTAACTCTATCCTTTCCTCCATCCTCTCCCTTCTCTTTCTCCTTCCCCCTCTCTTCTCTACTCTCATTTCCTCTCTCCTCTCCCTTCTCTCTCTACTTCTGTACAATCTCCCTTCTCACTCTCTCCTTGTCCTGTCTCTTCTCCACTCTACTTTCCTCTCTTCCTTCTTTATCTCTTTTTCTGTCTTTGCTCCACTTTCTCGCTCTCCTTTCATCATATTTTTTCTCTTTGCCGCTCTCCTTTTCTCTCTCCTCACCATTCTCTCCCTCCTTTATTTCTTTGCTCTCCTTTCTCTTCTTCTCCTTTTCTCTCTCCTCTCTCTTCTTTCTTTTCTCTCTCTCCTTTCTGTCTTTGATCTTCTTTTCATTCTCTCCTTCATCCTCTCTCTTTTCTCCAATCTCCTTTTGTCTCACCTCGTCCTTCCCTACCCACTTTCTATCCTTGCTCTCCTTTCTCTTTTTCCCCTTTTCTCTCTCATCTCCCTTCTCTCTCTCCTTTCTCTCTTTGCTGCACATCCTCTCTCTCCTTTCATATTTCATCTTCATTCTCTCTCCATCTGTCTTTGCTTTCCTTCTCTTTATCTCCTTTTCTTTCTCTTCTCTCTCCTTTCTTCCTTTGCCCTCCTTCTCCATCTCTCATTTATATTTTTGCTCTTCATACTCTTTCTCTCCTTTTCTCTCTCCTTTCCCTTCTCTCTTTCTTTTCTGTCTCTCTTATCCTTCTCTCTCTTTCCTTTTTTCTCTCCTTTCATTTGTGACAGACACTGACTTTTATATTATAAGATATATATCTTATAAAAGATAAATATATTGGGTAGATAACTGCCTAGGTCACTTTTTTAGAGAGATGTCTCGCTAGAGCAAAATAAAAAAATTACCAAAACACTTTATTATTTTTGTAAATTTTAATGTGTTGTGCGAATGAATGCAAATACATTGCATACTAAAGGCCCTATCACAATCCCTAACGCACCTGAGCAAAAAAGCTGAGCAGCAACTGTAGAAGCTTTTTCTGCTCAAGATATTTACCCATCACGAACCAAAGTCCTGTTGCTCTACGGTCCCCATGCAGCCGGAATTTTTAGGCACCTTATAGGACATGATATTTAGGCATCTTAAAGGACCCCCATGGTATTCAGAGTTAACCCTTAACTTAACCCGCTAACTATAAATACCCCCATGGTAAACTACACTTAACCCCTAATGTGGCACAGGGATCTCAACATAAAAAAATACACCCACACAAAAAACAAAAAAAAATGTAAATTTTAAAAAACTGACATTTATAAACAATAATAAAACCCTTAAACTACAAAAAATAATTACCAAAAATAAAAAACTTTTCAATAAAACAAAAGTTACAGAAAATTAAAAAGTCATTACTGTAAAATAAGAATAATTAAAATAAATACAATATATAAAATAAATTAAAGATTAACACTGTAAAATAAAATACATACAGTGGGGGAAAAATAATTTGATCCCCTGCTGATTTTGAACGTTTGTCCACTGACAAGGAAATGATCAGTCTATCATTTTAATGGTAGGTTTATTTTAACAGTGAGAGACAGAATGACAAAAAAATCAACAAGAAAAAAGCATGTTAAAAAAATGATTTACAGGTCAATGAGGGAAATAAGTTTTTGATCCCCTACCAATCAGCAAGATTTCTGGCTCCCGGGTGACTTTTATACAGGTAACTAGCTGAGATTAGAAGCACTCTCTTAAAGGGAGTGCTCCTAATTTCAGCTTGTTACCTGTATAAAAGACACATGTCCACAAAAGCAATCAATCAATCAGATTCCAAACTCTGCACCATGGCCAAGACCAAAGAGCTGTCCAAGGATGTCAGGGACAAGATTGTAGGTGAGAAGTTGACAACAGTTGGTACGATTATTCGCAAATGGAAGAAACACAAAATAAGTGCCAGTCTCCCTCGGTCTGGTGCTCCATGCAAGATCAAATACTTTTTCCCCCCACTGTATATGTATAGATAGGTCTCCCCAACCCACTAACCTGCACAATTGGCCCATGTACCGGGATGGCACTTGCCTCTAAACCAAAAATGTTGGGTTGACCTAGAAGATTATTTAGCCCCACCAAATATATAACCTTTTTATATTTAGCCTCCAAAATTACCCCCTCTCAAACAGAAATAAGTTGCCCAACAATAAAACATACTTTATCATTATGGGATTCCTCCGAACAAAAATATAAATTATCAACTGATTCTTCACCCTTAACTCCCATTTTACTAAATAAGTAATTTCTCTCCCTGCTCTTGAGGCTCTCTATTTCAGAGGTATTGAAATGGCCTGAATAACAAGATACAAAGATTTATATAACGATAATCATATAATTTCTTTTGAAACTTTATAAGAAAGAACCTACCTTAAATTTTATGATGTTTTAAGATATAGACAAATTAAAAATGTTGCTATGCAAACCAACATAAAAAGCAGATCTTACTCCATTAAAGTCCTTCCAAAAATTGTATATTTCAACCCACACACCAAAAGGTCTGATCTCACAGCTTTACACACTGCTTCAAGCAGCAGAAAATATACTTCCGCTTCTGTACACAATACTCTGGCAAAGAGATCTAGGAAAAATCCTCAGAAGATAGGCAAGACATTTTAGGCATTCATTATTCAATCTCCTTATGCTCCAATTTTAAAGAGCAATCATACAAGACACTTCTCCTCTGGCATTTTACACTAGTTAAATTAAATAGGATGAAGCGGGGGCCCAGTTCTCTATGTTGGAAAGGTTGTGGAACTAAAAACAAAAAAAAAATAGGGTTTCAAGAAATTCTTTAATATTTACTTGCTTCGATATCGACAACCGATTGATCCATGGTTCTCTCTATAATCCTGATTCTAGAAACAATATACGCAAAAACACAACGCCTTTGCTGCACAGAAGATCTTTAGCAGAACTATGGAAATCCAAATGTAAATATTGTTATAGCTAAAATATGAGAAAACATTGAAATGGAAAAACTGTCAGCTAGATTGAAAGGCTCCCTAACTCCAATTGAAACTCAATGGCTTCCCTGGTTTACAGCGCCTTGCAAAATTATTCATCCCCTTGACTTTTTGCCTATTTTGTTACATTACAGCCTTAAGTTCAATGTTTTGTTTATCTGAATTTTATGTGATGGATCAGAACACAATAGTCTAAGTTGGTGAAGTGAAATAAAAAAAATATATATATAAAACAATTTTTTAGAAATAGAAATCAGAAAATTGGCATGTACGCATGTATTCACCCCTTTGTTATGAAGCCCATAAAATTACCAATTACCAATTACCTTCAGAAGTCACATAATTAGTAAAATGACATCCACCTGTGTGCAATGTCACAAGTGTCACATGATCTGTCATTACATATACACACCTTTTTTGAAAGGCCCCAGAGGCTGCAACACCTAAGCAAGAGGCAGCACTAACCAAACACTGCCATGAAGATCAAGACTCCCAAAATGTATGGAGGAAGGTGCTCTAGTCTGATGAGACTAAAATTGAACTTTTCGGCCATGGACGAAAACTGGCGCAAACCCAACACATCACATCTCCCAAAGAACACCATCCCAGTGAAACATGGTAGTGACAGCATCATGCTGTGGGGATGTTTTTCAGCAGCCAGGACTGGGAAACTGGTCAGAGTTGAGGGAAAGATGGATGGTGCTAAATACAGGGATCTTCTTGAGCAAAACCTGTACCACTCTGTGTGTATAGGACGGAGGTTCACCTTCAAACAGGACAATGACCCCAAACTAAAGCAACACTTGAGTGGGAAACATGTAAATGTATTGGAATGGCCTAGTCAAAGCCCAGACCTCAATCCAATAGAAAATCTGTTTTCAGACTTAAAGATTGTTGTTCACAAGTGCAAACCATTCAACTTGAAGGAGCTAGAGCAGTTTTGCAAGGAGGAATGGGCAAAAATCCCAGTGGTAAGATGTTGCAAGATCATAGAGACTTATGCAAAGTGACTTGGAGATGTGATTGCTGCAATAGGTGGCTCTACAAAGTATTGACTTTAGGGGGGAGAGTTATGCACATTGACTTTGTTCTATTTGCTGTTTGCTTCACAATAAAAATGAAAAAAACATCTTCAAAGTTGTGGGCATGTTCTGTAAATTAAATGATGCAAATCCTCAAACAATCCATGTTAATTCCAGGTTGTGAGGCAACAAAACACGAAAAATGCCAAGTGGGCTGAATACTTTTGCAAAGCACTGTACAATTTTTAAAAGAAAAGGCAGAGGCCTTAAAACACCTCTGTAACTTTATGGAACCATTGTATAAAAAAATATCAGTATAAAGTTATTACTATATAAAAATAACATATTTGTATTAATTTGAGACCTTGACTCTCGAGATAAGAAGAATATATATTGTAATAATAACAATGGGCCCCATTTAATTCAGAAATTGTAAGTTAATGGAGCTCGTAATGGAGACCGTAAACTAATTTGCTATTCAAAAGGCGTCTTTTTGCGAGCCGCAAACGGTCTGTGGGTTACAGGCTGAAAATCCCTGCGTTTGTTACAACCATAACTTACACCACATCTAAGCATTTGATCTTTCACATCTGCAAGAGTTACGAACGCTAAAATTTGCAAATCACTATTGAATTGCTACAATTCCACAAGCCCTCAAATGTTTTCAATGACTAAATAGATTTTTTTGAAACTCAGCATTGATCCAATTAAAAACTGAGCAAACTAAAATAAAAAATAGGGTTTAGGATTTCTAGCTAGCTTTTGTGTCTACAATATTTATCCTTCCAGGAACGAGGTATCCCTTTGGGCATTATTGACCACCCCGTATTTTTTAGGATTTTCTACTGATCACTGGATACTTTTATTGTGACATTGTTCATTTTTAAGACAATAATAGAGCTTCCAAATTACCTTTTTATTAATTACATTGTATTAAGTTTTAAGCACTTGGAACAGCCTTTAGGACTGCGTTTTTTTTTTTTTTTTTCTGCTAGCATTGAGGAAGATGAACTCAATATTAGAGGAGCTGCAATAACTAAAAAAGTAATTAACACATGTCTTTTTCAGAAGATGACATTTTACATGCATTAGCAAAGTTCAAAATGAAAAAGTCAATGTGCTTTCAAGATTATTGAATGAACCTAAATCAACCCATGCATAACAGTTATCTAAACTTGAGTTATTATTGTCAGGAGTAATTCCAAGATCACTGGAGAATTGCTAATGCAGTACCATTTCATGAAAATACTAGAAGGCAAGACAACAGTAACTACAGTTTTGATGTTTGATATCAATAGTATGTAAATTAATTGAAAGAAACAATTGTTGAATATATAAAATGAAATTAATTACACGATAGGCAGCATAGATTTAGTGCAGGAAAGCATATTAAATGACCACTAGACTTCAAATGATTGTGAAGAATTTAACAAAATAACAACATTATGGTTATGCAAGATGGTAAAATAGGAAATAAATTCTGGAATACCTTGTATTCCATATTTAATTATTAGTATATGGGGGATTCTATAGAGTGCTAATTTGGCTGTAACTTGAGGAAGAGTATTCTATGGATGCTTATGCTTCCATTTATTCGTTTTTCAACAAAAGTGAATATCTTATTGAAATCTAAATTTCTTCTCACTCCATGTATCGAATCCTTTTAGGAACTATACCAAAATGTCTGTCATATTGAAACTTAAAAAATAAAGACTTTAATTATTTCCAAACGCTTAGCACATGTTAAATCATGTTCTCCTAAGGAGCATACTATTAATATGACAATTTAGTGCTCCTTTAAACTAATTGTGTTGACTTTTAAATTAGTGTTATAGACCATGATAGAGCAGTATACCTTACTTATCTAGATTTTAGAAAATAGTTTCACACTGTCCCACAATGTGTTAATTCTTCAACTTCATAGTCACACTTTACAGTAACAATGTCTACATCGTGAGCCTTAAGAAAATAAGTAACCACAAAAAAATTATCTAAAGTAGAATTACGCTCATACATAAAGACATTTATCAAGTACTGTCAACTAGATGTGTCTTCTTCATCCGAAATATTGGAAACTAAATAACCTATTTCATTTATTTGTGTTTATTTTTAACCGCTATTTAATATTAGGGTAGTAACCTAAGATTAATGAAGCTGTAAATATCCAGGAATTTGGAAAAAGTTAATTAGTGTTATAGACCATGATAGAGCAGTATACCTTACTTATCTAGATTTTAGAAAATAGTTTCACACTGTCCCACAATGTGTTAATTCTTCAACTTCATAGTCACACTTTACAGGAACAATGTCTACATCTTGAGCCTTAAGAAAAGAAGTAACCACAAAAAAATTATCTAAAGTAGAATTATGCTCATACATAAAGACATTTATCAAGTACTGTCAACTAGATGTGTCTTCTTCATCCGAAATATTGGAAACCAAATAACCTATTTCATTTATTTGTGTTTATTTGTAACTGCTATTTAATATTAGGGTAGTAACCTAAGATTAATGAAACTGTAAATATCCAGGAATTTGGAAAAAGTATATCATGTACCATAATGTTCACTTCCTAGATATGGTCCACTGCAGAAATGTAATTCCTTCTATTCTTCATAACTAGCAAACAAAGATTGCCTTTTAGAGTAGCGACAGCCCAGGGGCAACCAGTGCAATGCAATGGGGCACTCCACTAGAGTTAAGTACCTCAGGCAGGAGAAGCAGAGGGCATAGCAGCACCAACAAAAAAAAAGGGAAGGGAAGTGGCGCTGTTATGGGAAGAGGTCTTGGGGAGAGGAAGAGAGCTGGTGTGTGATGGGGCCTTGTGGAGGGGAGCTACTATGGAAACATGAGGTCACTGCTATGCAAAGGAGTCTTGGGGGGTTGAGGTGGGCTGGTTGTGGGAAGGGTTTTTTTGTTGGGGGAGGAGAGCTGCTATGGGAAGTGGGAGGGCAACTGTGATCTTGTGGGGTATTTTGTTTTACTTTAAATAAATTAATTGCTCATGGAAGGGCAATAATTTCAGGAATAATGCTGCAGTAAAAAGCAATAAATTATGGAGACTTTTACACATTTTGTGATATACAGTATGTAGTGAGCAAAATAATACTATCTTAATAATAAAAGAAAACATTTTAATTTGACCACTTTCTTGCATATGCCTGATAACAGACCTTTCAATCATAGCACACATTGACAATCCATGTGTGTATGTGTGTCCATAGTAAAATAGGGACATAGAGGGGTGATAACTATTGTGATGCAGTGGTCCAAATAAGAATGGGCCTAGGTTAGTAATTTTCATTTAACTAATAAACTAATAAAGATCACAATAAGCAACTTTTCAGTTTATTGTGATTAAAAATGTTCATATTTTGTGAGAAAAGTGAAATTGAAATTAGATGATGTTCACATCTTTTTCAGACTGCCGGTGACCTACTGCTCAGCCTGGGGAAATATGCTTCATTTCCAGATACAGTCAGAAAAGGTGCTAGATAGGAAGATCATAACAAAGAAAACTGGGGAATAGTAGTTTTCAGTGTATATTTTTTCACGAAAAAGTAATTAATACTGAATAATGAATAATGAATACTGATATAAAAAGTCATGAAAGCTGGACCAGTATAGTGACCCTTTATCCTTCAGCCTATTTGATCTTTAAGACACAAAAACAGAATCTAGATGTATTTAGAATGGAAACATAGGACCAATCTGCCTTAGAATAAACCTAGTGTCTCAAGTCCAGTTTAATCCTTATTGAATGCTAAACAAAAACAAATGTATTAATCAGGACAGGTAATCCTTAAGGAGCAAGTATGTTCAAAAATTTCTATAATGAGTATATTGTCCTTTACCATATTCCAAGGCTATGTTCTGAAGGTTGCCCAAAAGTATTGGATTTATGCTTAGATGGGTCCCATCAGAACACTTAGATAAAATTGATTCATCCATTATTAACATAGTTTTTTCCTGAAATTTCAGAATCATTTTGAAGAAAAAAAAACTGAATTGAGCGTTTCAATATTTACATATTCAATGTCCTGAATAACAGAATAACCTTAATAAAGCTTTAAAACTCCATTGTGAGGCTGAATATGTCACACTTTTAAGTCAGTAAAACATACTGTAATTTATCTGCAGGGTAAATGGAAGGGACAATTTATGTATCTGAATTGGAAAGATAGCAGAATATATCATTACATCACTCTACTTAAACATACATATCTGTTTTTACTTTTAGTAAAAATGTACTATTACCAGTGGATGTTACAATGTATTATATATATATATATTTATATATATATATATATATATATATATATATATATATATATATTATATATATATATATTGATGTGTTTAAAATATTGCAATGTCTGTATCCCTTAGTTTGCACAATAGTTTCCCATGTGGCTCTGTATCAAAAGCCTTTACACAATCTAAAAAGACTAAACCCACTGAGTTGCCTTGATCCAGGTTCCTACTAACCTCCTCATTGAAACTAATTAGATTTGTTTGGCACAACCTATCCCTCATAAACCCCCGTTGGCTCCTACTTATAATGCTGTTTCAATAGACATACTCTTGTATATTATCCCTTATTAACCCTTTTAAAAGCTTTCCCACTACAGAAGTGAGGCTTACAAGTCTATAATTTCCAGAATTTGCTCTTGCCCCCTTCTTAAATATAGGTATCACCTCCACTTTTTTCCAGTCATCGGTAGTGACCCAGTGTTGAGTGAATCTTGAAAAATTAGATATATTGATTTGGCTATTACAGAACCCAGTTCCCTCAGTGCACTTGGATGTATTCCATCAGGACCCAGTGCTTTATTGACATTTATTTTTTTGGATTTCTTCCTGTGTTAACCAATTATTTGGTCAAGGTAGTGTAGCCCCATTATGGTGCAGTGACCCAACCACTGGTACCTCCCTTGCATATACCGGAGAAAATAACCTATTTAGCTCATCTGCCTTTTCCTGGTCACTAATTGTCAGACAGCCTGTTTCACATTGTAATGCTCCTATAGTTTGCATCCTGGCCCTCTTCCCATTTATATACTTAAAAAATATTTTAGGGTTACTCTTACTCTCTTTTGCAACTAATTTTTCATTTTCTATTTTAGCCAGTCAAATAGCACTTTTGCAAGCCTTGTTGATTTCCTTGTACTCATGTGAAGCAGTCTTTGTCACCTCTTTTTTGTATATTTTAAATGCCTCTTTTTTACTATACGTATCTTGATCTTTAAATCATTGTTAAGCCATGTTGCATGTAATTCACTCCTTTTACTTTTATTCCCACACTGTATATGCCAATGTGTATGTATATTTAGTACAGATTTAAATGTTGTCCATTTATGTTCAGTATTTTTACCTGCCAGTTCTCTGTCCCAGTCTATTCTTTGTATTGCTGCCCTTAGACCGTTAAAATCTACTCTTTTAAAATTAAGAGTTTTTGTTGGCCCCTTAAAAAAAATTTTTTTTATTCTATCTCAAATGAGACTGTGTTGTGATCACTGTTTCCCAAAGGTTGCCCTATTTCTACATTTGATACCATATCAATATTATTTGTAATGACTAAATCTAAGATACCTTCATGTCTAGTAGGCTCTTGTATAAACTGGGCAAGATAATGATCCCTGAGTGTACTCAAGAACCTGCTCCCTTTACCCGTACTGCTGGTCTCATTCATCCAGTTTATTTCAGGGTAGTTAAAATCTCCCATTATTAAAACTTGCCCATGCTTAGCTGCATTTCCAATCTGTAACAATAATTGTATTTCCTCACTTTCAATTATATTTGGGGGTTTATAGCATACTCCAACCAATATTCTTTTGGAATTTGTTGCTCCGCTATTTAACTCTGCCCACAAAAATTCTAAATTACTTCTAGTTCCAGCATAAATATCTTCTCTGACTAAATTAAATTAAGGCTTAATATACAGACAAATCCCTCCTTCCCTTTTACCATTGCCCATATCTTTCCTAAATAGGTTATAACCATCAATATTCACAGTCCAGTCATGAGATTCATCCCACCATGTTTCGGTAATGCCTATTAACTTATTAAATATTAAATCCAATTTTTCGTTAATTGCCAATAATTCTAGCTCTCCCATTTATCCTGGCAAACTTCTGGCATTAGTAAGCATACATGTTATGAGTTTGTAGTTTTGTGGTGCCTGCCTCTGTACTTTAATTACTTAGTAATACCTCCCTATTGACTATACTAACCCTTCCCCATCTCCTCCCCCATGATTAGTTAATTCATCCCTTATCCCATCTACACTTTCTACCCCATTACTTCTACTTAGTCCCTCCCCCCAATTATTAGTTTAAAAACTCCCCCAGCCGTTCTACCATCCTTTCCCCTAGCACAAAAGCTACTAACGTGCAATCCATCCCATCTATAGAGATTGTATCCAAGTGAGAAGCCAGCCCAGTGCTCTAAAAACCCAAACCCCTACTTAGTGCACCACATCTTTAGCCATGCATTAACCTCCCTAAGCTTCTTCTGTCTCCCTGGGCTAGCATGGCACCGGTAGTATCTCAGAAAATTCTACCTTGGAGGTCCTTCCCTTAAGCTTAATCCATAATTCTATAAAATCCTTCTTTAGGACACTCCATCTTCCCCTAACATTGTCATTGATACCAATATGTACCAAGACCAGCGATTCATTTCCAGCCCCTCCCAATAATTTATCTACCCGATCCACAACATGCCGAACCCAAGCCCCCGGGAGACAACAAACTGTTTGATTGCTGGGATCTGTGTGACAAATCACCCTGTCTACCTTCCTAATAATAGAGTCCCATACCACTAAAACCTGTCTGTTGCTCTGCCTTAACTGCCCTCCCACTCCTCCAGTAGAGCTGTTCGAACGAACATAGTTACATAGTTACATAGTAATTAAGGTTGAAAAAAGACTTTCAGTCCATCAAGTTCAACCTGTTAAGATCTCCTCTGATATGCAATATGCAGATTAGTTATTAATTAATATGTTGATTAAATAATTATTAATAGTATAGTATTGGAGGATGAATAAAGAGTTAGTCCCTCAAGTTCAACCTTTTTAGATCTCTATTGATCTTTTTAATGTGCACTATTTATTATTAATGGTTAATTGATCCAGAGGAAGGCAAACAGAAAAAAGAACAGCTCTATCTGGCATTGCCATTCCTGAATGGACATCCCCAACAGTTTCACTCAATCCAGCAAATCTGTTGGTGCTTGCCAACTCAGTATTGGCCTACCTCCCTGGACATCCTCACTAGCCCCAGCTTAACCCTCCATGCTAGGCCCAGCTAATCTGTGCTCCGTGATCACCATCCCTTTTCCAGTGGAATTTCAGTAAGTGCTGCAATTCTCCTCTCCAGTTTTCCAATCTGAGGTATGGACTCTGGATCATCTGAGTGAAGTATGCCACTGGACTGACTCATAATTACAAAAAAAAAAAAAATACTACAATTTGACCCTTTCACAAACAAGGCCCAAACGTATATGCAATTTTAACACAGGTAAAACACTCCCCTCTCAACTGTACCAAATCACTGCACACAGGAATTAAATACACTTTACTTGTCTGAGCAAATCAGATGCAAACAGTCAGACACAAGGCCCAAACTTATATGCAATTTTAACCCAATGTCGGGTTGTACTGAATCAGGCAAAGTCATTATGATGTGCCAGCCTTATATTGTGTGGATGCTTATTAGTAAAAGCACTACCTTTAGAAAAATAAGCTGAAAAGAGGATATAGCCGCATAATAAGAAATGCATTACTATGTGGGAAAAACTGCTATAGTAGTAACTGAGATTTTTTTTTTAAACTTTAATGTTATAACAAAGCAGATTCGAATATATTTTCCTCTGTGGAATCAGACTGTAAATGTATTAACGGCAATTTAAACAAGAGATACATAATCCTAAAATAAGATGTAATTGGAGGTCAGGATTCCTTAATTTTTCAAGATAAGGTAATAAACCTTTTTAAGGTCAATTGATAATAATATTAATAGTTTTCATTTACAATTTATATATGGTCTTAATACGTATAAGAAACGGCTCTTTTAGTATACAATTGAAGGCGATTAGCCTTTAAAAGAATCTCCTTCTACAATTTTATATTAACTATAATTCACTCTATATATGGAAATTCACTTTATACATTGTAATTCACCATTTGTTTTTTATTATTTGTTACTTTTTCTTTTGCCTGGGGGTAAAACAAGTACTCTTCAAATAGTTGTATTATACATTCTCCTCTATAAGTATTATTGAGTGCCAACCTCCATATGTTGCATGAATAATAATAATAATACATTCCAAAGCAAGTTTTTAAAAGTTCAATAGCTAAGAGAAGAGCCAAACTTTTGTGTCCACGGGGTGGGGTTAATAAGTGTTAGCACTTGTTATGTCTCCATGTGATTTACTAATTAAGTTGTTTCTAGCATAATTAAAGCTCTATTAGATCAAGTATATAAATGAATGATGTGTTATTATTTTTAGTTTTCCTCTGGTAAATTTTAAATCATGCCCTTTTAAATGCATGGAAAAAAGAATTGTGTTCCATGTCCCTTTAGGTACACATGGGAGAGAAACTTAATACTGGAAGAAGGTACCAACAGTCTGAAAACTCAGTTTGTTAAAAGGTAAAACCAGGGGTGTGTTTCTGTCTAGGTCTACGAGGCCCAGGGATAGGGCAGCACATTTTCACTGGGCAGTAGGCTGCCTGAAGATGCCAGTGTAGTACATTGAAATATGTTTGTATATGCACAGAAATGTCTGTATGCAGTGATATTGCTGTTTATA
Source organism: Discoglossus pictus (assembly GCA_027410445.1). Classification (NCBI taxonomy): domain Eukaryota; kingdom Metazoa; phylum Chordata; class Amphibia; order Anura; family Alytidae; genus Discoglossus; species Discoglossus pictus. Next base: position 266,637,892 of record CM050166.1, on the reverse strand, counting down.
AGTGCACATGACACAATCTTTTTTTTTATTATTTCATTCCAGGTGGGAATAGAAGCTGCTTTACATTTCAAAGCTATCAACCATTTTATAACTAAAAGTATATCTATTAAGGTTTCTATATATTTGTTTTGATATTCCCTGGAAAAAAATGAGAGATTCAAATGATAACTTCATATCTCTATTTATAATTCTTGATAAATGTCATATACACATATTCAAAAAATGTTGGTTCTTCCGACATGACCACCACATGTGAACCTGTGTTCCCTTCTCTAAACATCCCCTCCAGCACAAATCTGAGTGTATACTAGCATCTATTTTAGTACCGTTGGCACTCTATACCATCAGCACTTTAAAATGAGTTTCTCTCAATGAGCTGCACTTAATACTTTTTTTCCGTTGCCCTGCAGGCACCATACCATGTTTTTTCTTCACGTCTTTTCACCAGATCTTTTTTCCAATTGCACATCCCATGGGATTTGTTTTTACTTCTCACCTATCATCACATTTAACCTTTGGACATTCTTTTTCCAATCTAGTGAGCTCAAACCTTATCAATTCACTATAGTCTGAATTGCTCAATAATTGTCGCAATGTACAAAAATGAAGCCAATGCGAGCTGGGAACATTGTTAATCGTCTTTACATCCTTGACACATTCTGACATACCATATGTAACGGCACTTGAATATTAAATCCCCAGATTTCCGCTGGTATAGAAGTTAATATCCCACATCCCCCAGTAACCAGACGAAACACCGTTCAGGGAGTCAACTGAACTTTTTTAATCCCCGCTCCAGCAGTAAACTGCCAACTGTCAACTTTTTCAAAAATGTTCTGCAATGCATTACACACACATACCCTTGGTTCTTAAAGTGGTACATACATATTGAACCGAACAGATACAGGCATTTAAACAGCAGGGAGAAGGTTTAACTGAGGGCCCACAGGCAAATACATGAAAAATCCTTCACACCATATGTGTAAATAAGCACACATAAACATGATTTGAGATATGGAAAGGAGAAAGGTGGAGCTGCAAGTGGGGCAGGGGTGCACAAATATAAAAGGCCCATGTGCAGGGTAAAAAACATAATATGCCCATGGGTAAAACACTCAGGTTTTCTGAATGTCTGTACTCCTTCTGAAAATATAATCAGGCACAGTAAACCTGAGAAGCATTCATAATTGTCAGTGTTCTATCTTTTAAGAAATGTATATTTTTATTGCATGTATATAGGACAGTTTCAATAGAGGTAGCAGGAATTGACAAAGGACTACAATTTATGTTTTTGCAGTAAGTATAGCTTTTTCAGCATTTACCAAACTAATGTATGTTGGCCATTTCTTTCACAAGTCTTACTCATGGAGCCATGCTAAAGGTGTGTATTTAAATATTTGCCAAATATAAAAAATTAACTCCTCTGCAAATGCATATTAATTAATTACATTAAACATACACTCTATAATTCATATACAAATAAAAACAAAGAAATAAGAATACCTTTTATAGGTAAGCTTATATTATTATACAAATAATTGTGTGAATAAGGTTTTTATTCTGGTTATCTGTATTATGATACAACTAACAGTAAGGATCATGTACCTAAGCATTTGCACTTTCTGTTCATGTTAATGCAAATAAAGTAACAAAGGGGGTGTTTAGTTAGAAAATGATTTGTGTACTTTATAATTATAAATCAGTGATGGTGACTGGTCCTGCAATGGTCCACAAACATATATATATATATATATATATATATATATATATATATATATATATATACTCATTAGTAGATGGTTAGATCCATAGGCAAAAATGTCACTCTAATGGCTGCCCTCATTCTAAATGCAGTAATTGGCCCACACGAAGGAAAGCAAATTTGTTTATCCTCTAAAAGTTGAATTTTCATGGGATTTCAAACGTTATGTTATTTGAATTAAACTTTCATAAATCAAATAAATATATTTGTATAACTTTTTATTTAGCTGTGAAAAATGTAACGGTGGAGCTATTGCCGGTGCAACAGGTGCAAAGCACTGCAGCCCTCAACAGGTTAGGCAGTAAATAAAGATTCTTAATTTGTTATATAAGCATAGCAGATAATTATATCATAGAAATGTGATCTGATCACCATAGATGTGATCTGATCATTTCCATATATTTTGGGATTTTATATTCACCGTAGGGGATGGATAGAGAAGGGAGTCCCAAATTGTTTTACACCAGGACTGTACATTCACTGGTTCTGCCACTGTAAGTCCACACTATAAATTATCATAAATCATAGTAGGGAGGGCATGTTATATAAGTCCAGAGGAAGAAAGATGGTGATGCGTGAGGCTCTAAACTAATCCTGTGGCATAGATGTTAATTTAGAAAATGGGTCTGTTCGGGACCCACATAGTAAGAGTTCATTTTCAGGTGCCAGGGGGATCTCAGTGCATGCACTTTAAATGGGGAAATCCCTGGGATGCCTGGACTCAGGGGTAGTGTATAAGGGGAGGGATCCATGAGATCCCCAAAGTTTTGTGATGATATCAGGTCTTTCAGAGTACATGTAGGTTTGTCAAAAGCAGTCAAAGTGATAGTAGAGTGCTAAAAAAAATGGAAAAAGCATGTAAGTGCATTAGAAATTAATACCAAACATTCCTATAGGCACATTTGTTGAATATAAATATATACTATATCATCAATATGTATGAGTCAGTATACATCTGGGAACATCAACTAATTGCAGTAACATACCTCCACATAACACATATCAACTACAGGGGTAACATAGACCCCTGTACGCAACCTGCAACAGGTGCTCTAATGCACGGACTATTGAAGGGCTAGCCACACCCAAAACAATGGTCAGCAACAGTATTGATCCTGATCATATCACAGTACTGAGAGTGATCATGTATGTCACATCCAGGAAGCTTACTTCCATCAATGCGAATCTTGGATACACCTGTACCATTCTATTGTGCTTGTGACAAGATGCATACATATAAGAAATATCTTAATTAAGTAACACGTGATATGTGTAAAACCACTTGAGCATAATGGTGATCCAGAACAGTGTTACAATGTAATGTTTGGGTAGTATTACAAACAAAAAAACAGTATTACTGTTGTTTACTCATAATGCAGAAATTTGCACTAATAACTTATGAAATAATGCTTGAACATACTTGAAGCATAATAATACAGGCCACATCTGGAAAAAATAGTGGATGGTCATAATCTAAAATAAAATCATAGGATAATATATTTTTTAAGCAATATCTGTATGTACAGTGCAGTGCTTTATACTGCTACTGTAAAAATAAACCAACTTAATTGATGTTCATGTACAAACATGGCAAACCATGCTGTATCTGTCATGAGAAATCACTTGCTATGACCAATGGTAATGATGTGTGATCTCAAAAAGAATACTTAGCTGTGACAACATTGGGCTAAGATTACTATCACTATCTCTAAATGATATTGTTTAGCTACATTGATATCACATTTAATAGGTGCCACAACCAGAAGACGAGGGGCCTTGTACACCCCAAGACTCTCCTGCTTTCTTCTATAGAAATCCCACTAGGTTGTTAATTTGAGCTTCAATCTCTCAGCGCCAAGCAAGTCAATTCAGATAAGGACATCAATCATGGAGAAGCAGAAAAAATCATATCCCTTTAGTTATGATAGCTCAGTATACAATAAATACTCATGCACCCTGGTTTAGTGCTGAGACAGACTGCCTGTCTATTCTTTTTTCAAACACATTTTAAAAAACAAAACAATAAACCCACATCTCCACCTCTCCACTTTCTTTAGCCAACCCCCCTCTGGTTTTGCTCTGCTGGAGTGCTGTTGGGTTATCTATACGGTCCAGCTTATCAACTTCTACGACTATATGAGGCCAGAAGGAGTGGAAGCCAAGCTGTAAATTATATTAGACAGAAGTATAAGGTCTCAAATTGTTAAGAAGACAACATGCTTAACTAATGCATAAATAACTGCGGGGTTTGATTAACATAGTATTGTAGGACTTTGAAGGTCCACAACCATTTGTACATTAGTACAAGTTAAACCTAACAACAATCATGGGAAACATGATATATGTGTTAATTTATGGTGTGTGAGATTATTCTGCTGTGGGGATGTAATTGATGGAATGGCTATCTGAAAGCCACTGTTTATGTAGCTTACTTACATTATTTGTAGCACTGCTTGTACAAAATACCTTAATGGATTTGAAGTTTGCCTAAAATAAAAATAAAAAACACAGGTTATTCAGTAATGGAAATAATAATAATAATAATAATAATAATAATAAAGGCATTCCTCAGTGTCCATCAATTGGTGAAATGTTAACCATAATTATATGTGTCCACAGAGAAGATGCTTATGGACTATGGGATGTAGATAGCCACATGGTTACAAAATAGCACAATCTCATAGGCCATGATCATCTACTCTGTAGACAGGCATGAGTATCTAAACATTTAAATAATGCAACCCTTATCTCCTCTTCTGCCTATGCATATCGGATGAATGTGGTACTGTAGCACCAGGAGTAGGAGGCATGGAGGGAGACAAGAACGGGCCAGGCTGCTGATGTTTGGTGATAGCTCTGTGGTTGATGAGACGTGAACTAATGCTAAATCATGATGATATTAACAACACATTTAACATGGAAAATGTAAACACTTGGCCATAACATACATTTTTATTTAACATGAAATTAGTGTCATGAAAACATAGAATTACAGTAATCATAGGCATGAAGACATAGGTGTCAAGACATGTATTACAATCAAACATTAATAATCAAATAGATTAAGATGTTATCCATATATTATTAATCTCTACATGCAAATGATTTCTGAAAATATCAGCTACCCACATCTACTGTACTATAACACAGGATGGGTATACGGAAAGATGATCTATGTAACAAAATCAGATTGTTAAATAAATGTAATGTATGTTTATGTGACAACTCAGTAGCCATTAGAAATACACACATGGATAATGGTATAATAAAACAAGATTATTATATACACAGAGCACAGTCATACATGTCTCTGACCGTGCATTAATATTGTGTGTACTGTGCTTGGAACCCAAGAGGACAAGAGTTTTTTTTTTTTTTTAAATGGGGAAAATCTAAAGGGTTAAAGGTAATACTGTATCTACTAAACCTACATGTGGTCATTACACCACAGTTATGATTGTGGGTGATGTTCATTATCAGCTGGATGAGCTTGCTCTAGTTCTGCACAGCCTGGAGCAGCTTGGACAAGTAGCTCTCCATCTGGAGATTGTGGTGCCTTGTCTCCCTGTAGAGCCTCTTGATGCTACGGCCCACCATGGTTTGTTAGGAGGAAATGCCAGCCAAGAGGCTCACCATGCTGCCCTCCTGCCTCTGAATGTATACCAGCATCTCCTCCAGTGTAGCTTTTAACGGTGGGCCAGGGAGTTGAGGCCTGTCTCCAGTTGGTTCCTGGAAAACTTTAGGAGGAGACAATGTGGTGGTTGTGGAGTTGGGAGGTGTTGAGGTGCAGAAGGTTATTGTGATGGCAGTGGTGGGACTGGTGGACATTATGTTTGAGAGGTGCTGGTGGTAGGAAGAGGAAGTGGTGGTGTTGGTGTGGAGCTGGTATTGTTCTTTGGTCTGTCCAATAGGAGGGCCTAAGTGCTGGTTTGGTGTGGTTGAAGAAGGGGCCAGTGGGGTCAAAGATGACTGGAGTGGTGGACGGGCCAGCAGGTGCCCCCACTGACCATATAAACCTAACATCCTCCTCCTCATATCCCAGGCTCCCGTACCTTCCATGGTGCTCCTTCTCCTGCTCCTTTTAATCCAGTTCCTTTTCTTAAGGTTCAACCTGAACCCGCTACCCCCTTCTCAAGCTCTGTGAATGAACTTGACCTCTTGGCTGCTAAAATAGAGAAAAATTGAATACAAGTTAATAACATTATTTGATTGCTTTGTGTTCCTATATATCTGACATCATGATGTTCTGAACCTGGATGGTTCAATAATTTTCTATTGTGTGCAGTTATTATTTGCTACAAACGATCATTGCTTTTGTATTATGAGCTTGGTTAGTAAAGGCTCATATCAAAATATGTAATCCTGTTGTGATCTGCACTCAGCAGATCATGCACACGCGTTTTCTGGAGAACCAGTAGCTATTGCTGCTCTGGCATCCTCTGACACCTTCCACTTGACTGGTAGTCATCTTATTGCATGGAGGAGGAACATTAACTCCTTAGGCATATAGATAAGGGCCCTTTGCCTTTGTCCTTCTAACTTTGCCTGGGATCCTGACCTTCTCATCAGTCCCTGAGGCCGGTCCCTCCCTACCACCCACCACACTGGGATCAGGTCTCTCTCTCCCTGTCCCTGAACTGAGTGTGCCTGGAGCTTGTGGGGCATCTCACCTTTCCTCAACCTCTTCTACAGTCCTGTCCCTCCCAGAAATCCCACTGCTGTCACTTTTAGTCCAATGTCTACCTCCTCCTCTCCCTACAGTGCCTTGCAAAAGTATTAACCCCCTTGGCTTTTTTCATATTTTGTTGCATCATGACCTTAAGCCTTTTTTTTAACCTCAGCTGCTATGTTACTATGCAAACGTAATACAAATATGTATGTGAAAATACATATATTTTTTCGTTTATGACAGGAGATAGTGCTAAAGGGGTGTTTTATCGCCATACCGCTCAGAGATATGTTGAATTGGAGAGCTCTGAGCGGGGGGCTAAAGGGATAAATGGGATTTGGTGCTCAAAAATACTCTATGTTCTTTGTAGCACATTGTATCTGAAATATATTATCATGTTAATATTGTCTTTGTAAAGGAACAGTACATTTCTGGGCTTGAAAAATCTGTCAACAAAAGTCTTTGTTTTATTTTATATTATCAGTAGTAAATTAAATTCTAGTTTGCATGTCCCTGAGCCATTACTAAAGAGAATGATTCATGTTAATTGGTCCATATTTCTAACTTTTAGGTAGTAAAAATCAATATAAACATTTTTTCAATTGGCTGCTACTATAAAATGTTGACATTTTGTGATAAAATTTTGCAATTGGGCAATGGGGCATTTGTATGTGTAAGATTTGACATCTCCAAGATTTATCCAAGTATGCACTCTTTAGTACATATAGCCAAGGCCTTTAAGGATGCATTTTTGGGGCAGCTGAGAATTTATTGACATGTTTATATTTCTTTATTCAAGATAAGAGATGTCGCGAATAGTTCGCCGGTGGACTGTTCCCGGCGAACATAGCATGTTCGCGTTCGCGGCGAACTACGAACATATGCGATGTTCGATCCACCCCCTATACTTTATCATTGAGCAAACTTTGACCCTGCACCTCACAGTCAGCAGACACATTCCAGCCAATCAGCATCATACCCTGCCTTCCAGACCCTTCTACCTCATGGACAGCAGCCATTTTGGAATCATAACTAACTCGCAGTCTTACTGAGAGAAGGGAGAGTGTAGGTGATGCTGATTGAATAGGGAAATCAATAGCTAGGCAAGTTTATTCAGTGTCCAGTGCAGTGCTGAAGGACTCATCAGATCTCTGCTGTAAACACAGCACCCCAAAAAGCCATTTTTAGGGCTATAACATCATTTTTTTTGTTTGTTTTTTTCTGTCTAATCTAACTTCATTTGCCTGTCTCCCTGCTAGCCCCTGCTAGCAAGTGTGTGTGTCAGGCTCACAGCTTATACTGTGTGTGCACAGTGCAACCAATACAATCTTGTTTACTAATTAAAAAACCAAAACTTTTATTTTGTTAAATCTTAGTTCATTTGCCTGACCGCTAGCCAGTGTGTGTGTCAGGCTTACAAGTATTGTGCCAAGTTCAACCAATCCAATCTAGTGGTGTACCAGCAGTCTACATTTATAAAAACAATAATTTTATTTTCTTAAATCTAAGTTCATTTGCCTGACCGCCAATCTAAGTTCATTTGCCTGACCTCTAGCCAGTGTGTGTGTCAGGCTTATAAGTACTGTGCCAAGTTCTCAGAGAGCATGTTGTGTGCATGCTTGAGCTCTAAACAAAAGGCTTTTTAGGGTCTTAGTCCCTCAAATACAAGTTTTATTTTAACACCTTTCTGTTTATAAGCACTTTGTGCACGGCGTTGTTCATTTGTGGGAGTTTTTGTGGTATTTTTCTTAGTTTAATTTAAGTTTTAGTTTTCTGGGAGTCAGGCTCAGCTCTCTATCCCAGGAGAGTGAGCTGTCTCCTGGATACTTTGCCACACCCCTCCCTTAGCACTTCACCTTCACCCCTGGAGCTTTTTTACTTTGACTTTTTTACTTTTAAAAAGTTTTTTAGGTTTTGTTGAAGTTTTGTTTGTTTGGTGTTGGGTTTTATGTTTTGGGGGGAGAGCAGACAAGTAACATCTTTGTAGGCAGTGGGGGGGAAACAATTTGAATTTTTGTTGAAAAGGCTTTTTTTAACATCTGAAACAGAGACACAGAGGGGTTAAAAAGCCTCTGTGTTCTTTGTGTTGTTGCAATTAGCCACCTTGCAACAGGCCATTAACTCTTCCACTGCCAAGCATCATCTCTCTCTCTCCCTTAGTTTTGTCTTTTTGTTTCTTTTTCACACTTATATATTTTTAAAAAGAAAACAATAGAAAATCATAAAACAAAAAATAAAAATAAATAAAACAAATAAACTAAAAAAAAAAAGGGTCTAAACATGAGGGATAAGAAGCCTCAGGGGTCAAAAGGAGGAATAATGGGCCCTGAAAATCCTAGCTGCAGCACTGCACAGCATAGGCCCCAGGCAGATAAGGCAGCCCTAGATCCTGGTGGTTCTGCCAGCAGACCTACCCCTGTGGCTAATACCTGGTCACAGGTGGTTTCTGCTGGCCCCAGTAATACCACCGCTGGGGCTGAGGGGCAGATCACCAGGAAACATGGGGTTAAATGTCAGATGTCTGGGTTCTACAGCATTGATATCTATCTGCGTGCTGCAGGTAATGTCATCAGCCCCTCTGTTATAGTAGCAGCCAGCAAAATGTACGGGAAAGTAGTTTTCTTTACCCGTACACTGGCTGCTGTTCACACGCTTATACAGAGGGGCATCACAGTGGGGGGATTATATGTCCCAATAGAACCCCTGGAAGGGTTGGGCACAAAAGTAACACTTTCTAATGTGCCCCCCTTCCTACCAGACTCTTTCCTGCGCCCCCACCTGCTAACCCTAGGGGAAGTAAAAACACCATTTAGTGCAGAGAGAGAGCACTTCGTCATGTGCTCTCTTTCAAGAGGCAGGTACAAATGTGCCTGCCTCAGGGTGCAGAAAACATTGAGGGGTGTTTTGGGGTTCCATTTGAGCGGGTGCTGTACAGGATTTTTTACAGCACTACGGAGGTGCAGTGCTATCATTGCAAGGGGTTGGGGCATACACGTAGGAATTGTCCTAATGTAAAGCATCATGCCCCAGCCCCAGCAAATGGCACCTCCGCCAGTACAGCACCCATCCCCGCTGAGCCCATAACAGCGGGGACCTCAAGGGTCATAGCCCCCCACAGAGCTCAGGCAAAGAGGCCGTTCCTCAAGCCACCACCACGGCCTCCAAACCCCCTTCTTCCTCAAAAAAGCCATCTGTGTCTGTGGTCTCCAGCAAGACTGCAGACACGGGGAAAAAGGGGAAGAATGTCACCGGTCCTCCCAGTGTCACAGCTGCTTATCCCAAGTCCCAATCTGCCCCCACCATAATTACATCAGTTAGTGTGGGGGCACAGTGCAAGCAGAGGGATGATAAGCCCTCTGCAGGGGAGGCAGCTAGTGGCAGCTCCTCTTCCAGGAGTGACGTCCCCAGGAAGAGGAAGCATAAAACCAACAGGGAGGTTGCTGATAAGTGGGAAGTGCTCTATACTGGAGCACCTCCCTCTAAAAGCAAGAAGAGGAACAAAACATCTTCTCCTCATCCGGTGACATTGTCTGGCCCGGTTATTAAGCTCAGCCAGCCGGCGCCAGACCACACATCTCTCTCTCCAGACCCTATAGGGGTTAATGTGGAAAAGGGTCTGGAGGAAAAGCAGGGGCAAGAGGGTCTCCCAAGTGAGGCAGGGGTAGAAAAGAAAGATCAGGTTCTGCCTCTGGCCTTTGAGGGGGGTCCCAATAAAGCCCCTGCTGAATGGGTGGTCAGTGTCCCTGAGGTGCTGAGCTTCAAGGGCACCAGTCAGTCTCCTCCTCCAGTGTCACTCTCTAGTGACGTACCTCGGGCTTTGTTAGAGCCTCAGGCCGAGGCACTACTGGAGGGGGGGAATATAGGCATGACCCCCATTCAGGACCCCATGGATTTGTCTGTCAGGGGGGATGTGGCACAAGGGGAAGTGGAAACGGGGGAGGGTGATAAAACAGGTTTTCCTGTTAACATCATGGGAGAGCCTGTCTACCCTCCTCAGCCGTCCAATGACCCTAACATCGGTGCCATCCAAGCTGAGCAAGCAGCGGTGGAACTGGCAGAGAAGGCATATAAAGCCTCCAAGGCTTCCATTAAGGTAGTGATGCCAGTCACTGCTGTGCAGCCAGCTACCCCTGAATGCACTTCTGAAGCTACAGGGGTGCAGCAGCAAGGGTCCATTATTTACCTTGAAGGGTGCTAAAGCGACTCCTTCTGTACCATGTAAGAGGGGGTCCCTGAGAATAAAGCTGAGGAAACTGACTCAAGCCGGGGAGGATGGAGTAAAAGCCCTCAGCCAAGAGGAGCCCATGGGTGACCCACTAGAAGGAACATCAGATTCTGGGTGGGTTATCCCTGTCAAGGAAATAGATCTATTCCTTGAGAGCACCCTTCATGGACAAAAGAAAAGGAAGTTGCGGCTGGCCTTGTAGAGGTGGAAGAATATGTCGTTTATTCTCCACTCTCTCCAGCAATATCTAGTGGTCAGCACTAGGGCCAAGAATTCTGGGACTGCGGAGCATCTCCGCGTCCGGAAATTCTATAAAATGTGCGTGTCCTATCAGCAGTCTCAAGGGGCTGAGGAACGCACAATTCCTGACACGCAGTAATGGCTTTGCACATCAGCACACTAAATACCAACGGCTGTCAAGACAGTTTCCCCAGGTTCCAGGTACTCTCCTATTTATATCAGGGAGGGTACTCTGTGAGCTTCCTGCAGGAAACTCACAACACTCCAGAGGCTGAGGTCTCGTGGCAACTGGAGTGGAGAGGCAGGGTTTTCTTCAGCCACTTCACATAGGCGTCATGTGGAGTGGTGACCCTGTTCTCAGAGTCTTTTCAGCCAGAGCTGCTGCTTGTGAAAGCTATTATCCCAGGCCGTCTAATCCACCTCCGGGTCCTAGAGCAGGGTAGCATCATTAACCTAGTTAATATATAGGCCCTTGCTTGAGGGCCCGAGAGAGTGAGGTTCCTCACCAGACTGTCCCAGTTTTTGGAGACGGTTGACGCAGATGAGTGTTTGGTACTCGGGGGTGATTTCAACTGCACCCTCGACGCTCTGGACCGGAATGGTCCAGAGCCATACCCGCCTTCTGCGTCAGCCCTGCGGGAGATCATCGCCCACTTCTGCCTGGAGGACATCTGGCGAGAGCAGAACCCAGGGGCATCAGACGGTTTCACCTACGTCAGGGTGAGAGCCAGTCTGATGTCCCACTCCCGGATCGACAGACTATATATATCTAGTCACTATATATCACGAGTCGGTTCTTGTGCCATTAGGCTGGCTCCGTTCACAGACCAAAACTGTGTGTCTGTGACGGTTGCGCTAACGCCAACAGCGCCACAAGCCGCCTATTGGCACTTCAACAATGCTTTGTTGAAGGACCAGGGGCTCGTGACATTGATTCGGGAGTTTTGTATGGACTGGAGGGGTTGCAAGGGGGACTTTGCCACGTTAAAACTGTGGTGGGACGTGGGCAAGGTTCATTTGCGACTTCTGTGTCAGGAATATACCAAGGGTGCGAGTGGGCAGCGCGAAGCTGAGTTGGAGTCACTCCGGGGGGAGGTACTCCATCTGGAGCAGAGGCTGTTCACTTGTAGGGACCAATCCCTGCAGAGCGAGTATGTAGAGAGGAAGGGTGTCCTCTGTGACCTGGAACGACACCAGGCCAAGGGGGCATACGTGCGTAGCCGCTTAGGTTTTCTCAAAGATCTAGACCGTGGCTCGCGCCTCTTCTACTCACTGGAGAAAAAGGGGGGTAACAGTAGGCACATCACCTGTCTTCTAGATGAAGACGATGCCCCCCTTACAGATCCGGAGAGTATCCGGGACAGAGCCCGGAATTTTTATGAAGATCTTTACTCTCCGGATCCCATTTCTCCAGACGCCTGCAGTCAGTGAGGGTGTAAGAGAGCGGCTTGATATACCACTATCTTTTCAAGAGCTCTCTGAAGCCCTCCGTGCCATGTCCTGTGAGAAGTCTCCAGGACTGGACGGACTGACTGTAGAGTTTTTCCAATTTTTCTAGGAGACTCTGAGACCTGATTTCCATCTGGTCCTTGGGGAAGCCCTGGAGACCGGGGAGATGCCCCTGTCTTGTCGCAGAGCAGTACTTGCCCTGCTGCCCAAAAAGGGGGATATCCGTCTTATTAAGAACTGGCGACCGGTCTCTCTGCTCAGCACAGACTACAAGATTGTAGCTAAAGCCATCTCGCTTAGACTTGGGTCTGTGCTGGCAGAATTGGTTCACCCTGACCAGTCCTATGCGATCCCAGGCCGGACTATCTTTGATAGTATCTTTCTGGTCCGGGATCTATTGCATTATTCTCGCAGGACTGGTCTGTCATTCGCCTTTCTCTCTTTAGATCAAGAGAAGGAGTTTGACCATGGTTACCTCATAGCTACTCTGCAAGTGTACGGCTTTGGCCCACAGTTTGTGGGCTTTATAAGAACGCTGTACGCCTCTGCAGAGTGTTTACTTAAAATCAATTGGTCCCTTACAGCACCTTTGGTATTTGGACGAGGGGTGCGTCAAGGATGTCCCTTGTCTGGACAGTTATATGCACTGGCCATCGAGCCTTTCCTCTGCCTACTGAGGAAAAGGCTCACAGGGCTGGTGCTAAAAGATCCAGACATACGGATTGTCCTTTCAGCTTATGCTGACGATGTGCTCCTCGTGGCCCAGGATCCAGTTGATCTTGAGCTGGCAAAACAGTGCCAGGAGGTATATTCAGCTGCCTCCTCCGCTCAGATCAACTGGTCCAAATGCAAAGGCCTTTTAGAGGGTAATTTACAGGTAGACTCTTTACCTCCCACGTTTCGTGACATCACGTGGGAGGCAGATGTCGTTAAATATCTGGGGGTCTACCTGTCCGCTGCGGACGCTTCCGTCCCAGACAACTGGATGGAGTTAGAGGGCAGTGTCCTCTCTCGTCTGGGACGATGGAGGGGTCTAACAAAAATGCTTTCCCTTAGGGGGCGGACTCTAGTGGTGAATCAGCTGGTGGCTTCTCAGATCTGGCACCGGCTGATTTGTCTGAGTCCGACCCCCGAGTTTGTCACCAATATCCAGAGGAATTTGTTAGATTTCCTCTGGATGGGAAGGCATTGGGTCTCTGCAGGGGTGGCAAGTCTGCCTTTGGTGGAGGGTGGACAGGGAGTAGTTTGTGTGTGCTCCCAGTTGTCCACCTTCCGCCTTCAGTACCTGCAGAGATACCTATATGCAGATCCCTCTCCGCAGTGGTGCGCACTGTCATCCAGCTTTTATTGGCAGTTGCGCAACTTGGGGTATGACTGGCAATTATTTCTGATCAGGCCCGAGGGGTTTGGGAGAGACCTCTCAGTGTTGCCGGCATACTACCAGGAAACCCTCAAGGCCTGGAGCATGGTCTCCGTGACCAGGCAGGGCGTGCCTTTGGGGGATGAAATATTCACGGATCCCCTGCTATTTAATCCAGCAGTGGGGGCTCCAATGTTACAGTCCCCAGTATAATCCGCCGCCTTAGTCATGCACGGATGACCCGAGTCAGGGATCTCCTGGAATACGGGCATTCTGATTGGGTGTCACCCCAGGAGCTTGCGCTCCGTTTGGGATATGTGACGCCCAAAGTCTCAGGGCGCTTGCTCCAGGAGATTAGGGATGCCATCTCCCCCGACTCGCGCACCTTCCTTCGCGGGGCTTTGCAGGCCAGAGTGCCACATGCACCTTTCAATACCCCTGATCCGGCTGTTTGCATTGGACACAAGCCCCGTGTTTCCCCTCAGGCTTCTCCTGTCCCCAACCTCTCCAGGTTGAGGGACATACCCTCGGCATGCTTTCACGGCATGCCGAGGAAGAGCTTATATTCTCTCTTGCTCCATACAGTGCTCTTCCTTGCTCTCGTGACCCGTCCCGATACCATCTGGAGGCGGGTCCTACCAGCTGACGAGGGCAAGAGGCCCCGGTGGAGGGAACTTTATTCTGATTTAGTTCCACGACCCACCGGGGACTTGAGTTGGAGAGTGCTCCATGGTGCACTGAGCACGGGAGAGTACTTAGCTAAATTCACAGACTCTGCCTCCACTTGTCCATTCTGTGGCAAGGGAGAGTCCGTGTATCATATTTATTTTAGTTGCGCCAGACTGCAGCCCCTCTTGTCACTCTTGAGGGACCTTCTCCTGCAGTTCTGGCTACATTTCTCCCCTCACATTTTTATTTTTGGGCACCCAGTGTCCCGGGGGAATAAGGCCAGGGACCTCCTCGTCCACCTGCTCCTGGCATTAGCCAAGTTGGCTATATATAAGTCCAGGAAGCAGTGTTTGATAGGGGGGGTTCCCTTGTCACCTGAGGCCATGTTCTGGGGGCTGGAGCGCTCCCGTATCCGGGCAGAGTACCACCTGGCTTTGTCCACTGGGGGAATGGATGAGTTTGTCTCCCAGTGGGCTGTAGATGGTGTGCTCTGCTCGGTATCCCCCCATCCGGTTTCTTTTTGTCTCAACCTCCTAATACGATTTTTATTTAGTTTACAGAACATGTCTTTCATAATGTTAAAATATACTGTGCCAAGTTCAACCAATCCAATCTAGTGGTGTACCAGCAGTCTACATTTAAAAAAACAATAATTTTATTTTCTTAAGTCTAAGTTCATTTGCCTGACCGCCAATCTAAGTTCATTTGCCTGACCGCTAGCCAGTGTGTGTGTCAGGCTTACAAGTACTGTGCCAAGTTCAACCAATCCAATCTAGTGGTGTACCAGCACTCTACATTTAAAAAAAACAACACTTTTTTTCTGTGTAATCTAATTTCATTTGCCTGCCTGCCAGCGTGTGTGTCATAGGCTCACATCGTATACTGTGCCCACTTGCCCAGTCAGTGCCACCACTCATATCTGGTGTAACAGTCAGTAGTGCACATTTAAACAAAGAATACAATTTTGACTGTAATACACTGAATAGCAGTTACTTGTCTGCAAGCGTCTGTGTCAGGCCTACAGCGTCTACTCTGCCAACTTCTGCAAGTGCACAGTGCCACTCATATCTGTTGTCACAGTAGCTTGCACGCATAGTACCAATCTGTCAAAACCTGTAATGATGAATGAGGTCTAGAGTAGCCTGGTTCCCTTATCCTCTACAGGTTGAGACCTAATGTTTGGGTGACTCCAGACCAACACATGAGTACAAGCAGCACACAAACTCAAAGCCGCCATCCTCCTCCTGGTCCAGCATCATCAGCCACATCAATCACTGCTGTCCTCCTTGCCCCCTCTCAACCATCCGCCTCTCCGTCTCTCGCCTTGAGCAGTTCCTGCTCATCTGCCCATAGTCAGGTGCCTGTAAAGGACATGTTTGAGCGTAAGAAGCTAATGTCACAAAGTGCCCCAAATTTGAAGTGATACGACCAACCAAGCATCTTTTTCCATCTCCCGGTTCTAAAAATCCAGGCCTTATACACGCCCCCTGATAGGTGCTGTAACAGGTATTAAACTGATAAGAGTAGTACTTACAAACAAGCCACTCCTATATGGTGGCGCCTTTGGCTGCACGTGCCGTGCCCCAAAATTGAAGTGATACGACCAACAAAGCATCTTTTTCCATCTCCCGGTTCTAAAAATCCAGGCCTTATACGCGGCCCCTGATAGGTGCTGTAACAGGTATTAAACTGATAAGAGTAGTACTACTTAACACACCTTATAATAATGCAGAGAGAGGCAACGCAGTGAGAGGAGTCTGAAGAAGAGGAGTCAGAGGAGGAAGGTGGCTTTGAGGAGGTGGAAGACCAAACACAGCAGGCGTCCCAGGGGGCTTGTTGTTACCTTTCTGGGACCCTTGGTGGCTGGGTGGAGGAAGAGACCTTCAATGACATCAGTGAGGACAAGGAACGGGACATGGCTAGCTTGGTATCCAACCTTGTGCAAATGGGGAGTTTGCGATTGTGCAAATGGACTGTTTGCGGTTGTTTGCGGTGCGTTAAACGGGGAGTTTGGTCTGTCACTGTGAAGCGGGCCTAACCCTTACACTACCTGATCGATACAACATCATACCTGATGTTTTAAAGCACGTTATTCCAAACAATTTAGGAATGTTAGGTAAATTATGCCCTTTATGGCTTAAAACCAGACCCTGCATCAACTATGTAATTTTCCGTGGGAGTTTTGCCATGGATCCCCCTCCGGCATGCCACAGTCCAGGTGTTAGTCCCGTTGAAACAACTTTCCCATCACTATTGTGGCCAGAAAGAGTCCCTGTGGGTTTTAAAATCTGCCTGCCCATTGAAGTCTATGGCGGTTCGCCGGGTTCGCCGGTTCGCGAACATTTGCGGCGGTTTGCGTTCGCGGTTCACGAACCGAAAATGTTATGTTCGCTGTTCGCGACATCACTATTCAAGATGACTTAAAGATTTATGACATGAAAACATAAGATGAAGGAACTTTATGTGTAGTGTATATTTATGTATCTAAAAACATTACATTGGACGTAAAAAATATATTTTAAGACTATGTGAATATAATCTAAAACTCTTGACAGTGGTACAAGGATGAAGGTATATATATAAATTGTGGACAAAAATAAGATATTTTAAACTTATTCAGTACATTTAATATGAAATCAGCTAGAAATAGAAGGTCTGGTCATTTTACAATTTTGTGGGTTAGTTCAGAATTTTGGATCAATAATATGGTGTGATTTCCCCTTCATAATAAATATATAGGACAAACATAAATGTCTTTTTTTGACATTCCAATTCATGCTTCTTCTGTGTCTCCCTTCTTAAGCTCCTGTTTGGAATTTTAGGTTCCACTTGATCTGTAATTTTGGGAATCAGTCATTAAACATGGATTTAAGAGGGATTGGTCATGTCAGACTAATTAAATTAGTTTATATGAGGAGGTAAGCAGGACTTTTGGCAAAAGCTAAGTTGATAAAGTCTGTGTGGACTTTGCAATAACTTTTAAAACAATGCCATATAGGAGGTTATTTGGGAAAATATTGGATACATGAATTGTTTAATATACCTGCACATATTCACATAACTGGTTAAAAGACAGAGAATAACGGATTATCATAAATGGAACAAGCTCAGATTGCACAAACATCAGGAGAATGTATTTAATGGAACACAGGTGCTAATGCAACCACGATAGTTAACATAAAAGGACTAACAACAACTTGTTTTTACTAGAATGGCAACCCCTAAATGTATATGCAAGCCCCTTTAAAACACATTTCAACACTAAGTAAATTACCATGTATGTCAGCTTCCATGTGATGTCAGGCTCCTCTGCCCATAATGCACAATATCATAAAGTTTAAGATTTCAGGTTGATATTTTTTTTTAAACATTCTGTACAACATATAGTTTCTTTTTTTGGTCACTATTGGTTTCACATATTGTCTTGGGTGTGAAATTGGATGATTGAGTCCCTTTAATTTATTAAAACCCTTTCTCCACTTTTATAATTAGCTGATCGCAGCTGTTTGCAAGTTATAGTGAACAGAATCTGTTATAAGTGTGTAACCTGCATCTACAGTAAAAGTCTAACTTCTATGAATGTACTAAACCCTAACCTTGCTTTTTACTAGCCCAGCATTAGCAGTACATTTTTCATTTCAATAAAATGATATTACCAAGATTTTTTTTTAGATTAACTTACAACATATGAGAGAGGAGAGATGTTGTATTTAGCAGTGTATGTTGTACATTAATAGGTGTATATCAGTGTTATGATTTTATTTAAACATAAAATATACTACTCTAGTGGGGCTGATGTGCCCCCCACTCCAAAGCACAGAGGGTGCCCCAACTTATGTTGAAGGGGAATGTAACAGGGGATAACCAGCTCATAGGTGGCAATGGGCTATTGTAGTGTGATCGTGTTAGGTAGATGTTTTATTAATATGTAGAGAGGATGGTCATGGTATTATTTTACCATATTTGTTGTTGTTATGATTAACATGTTTCCAACCATTGAAGGTTTTCCAGTCTATATGGCACCTCCACCAAAGGACAGCGATACTCATGCCTGACCCCTGTAACATGCATGTGCTACTGTGATTGAGATGTGTAAAGCAATGAAAAGGGGTATATACATAATGCTACATTAGAAATTACCATGCCTCATCAAGGACCCAATTATATTACCAGTGATTTAACAATTTACTATGTTGCATAGAGACCTGAGTAGCTCTAATGCACAATTATCCATGGTAGATTGCGGGTCATCACAATTCATCTTAGTAAATTTCCCCCATGGGAAGTTTCAGCACTTGGTCCCCATAATAAAAACAGACCAATATTTGCTTTTACAGCAAAGGAACCTCTACAAACTAGAAAGAACTGGCAGTAAAATTGCAGGTGAGATTAAAAGCAGAGGAATGTAAAATGACGCAAGCAATTAATAATATAAATTGAACTAATTTAGAAGTATCAGATATAGAAAAGCATTTAGGTATGCTTGTAGATAAACCTACATAACAGGTCTCAATGACAGGCACCAGCCGCAAGGGCACAGAATATAATTGCCTTCATAGGACTTTGCGTGGAATGTGGAATAGAATTTCTGGCACTAGTTCTAAAACTGACTTTATAGAGCTACAAAAGATTTAAAGAAATGTAAAAAAATGTATAAGAGGAATGGAGGGAGGGTCAACTATTAAGAGAAGTCAGATTTGGGGATTTGCTCCTAAATGGGGTGGTGGCAGGTTCAGTAGATAACTTAAACAATATTTTAATATATAATTTTAGGAAACTTACAAGTTTATGACAGCAAATTAAAATATATAGGATATTACATAGTTACATAGTTACATAGGGCCTCATTCTATTAGCGGCCGTAAATCGGCCGTAAGGCTGCGATTCCTTGCGGGGGTTCTGTTAACTCGCGATTCTATTATACGGCCCGCAAGGATCTCATCTTACGGCCGGCCGCATATCTTGGAACCGGCCGTAAGCGCAGAAATCTAAAATCGCAAAAATAAATTCAAGCCTGCACTGTACAGCTCTGTAAATGCTAGGGATCATATTGGGGGACATGAGGATTAAAAGTAACCCACTCTCAAGCTTGCACATCAGCCCAAACCCGAGTTCAAATTAACTGTTTATTTTCCGGCTGCGGCGTGGGTGTGTCTGAGGTGCTCCAAGCACTCTGGACTTTTTACATGGATATTTTACGGATATTAAAAAAAAAATATTTTACGGATTTGAGTATAGGATAATTATGTGCTATTTTTTCTAACACCTAAAATCCCTTTATAGTCTTCTCAAAGTGCAGGATGGCTTTATTTGAGCTATTTTATGTGCTTAATTGGTGCTAGCGGGACCTCTTTCCTGCAAGTAAGCAGCGGCTCGTTTTTAGCCTTGCAGAGAGGGTACCCGGAGCAATTGAATTGCAAATAGGAATTTCTTACGGCCGAAACTCTTGCGGCCGTTTTAGATCAAAGGCTTTCCGCTGGCGCGAGCGGCCGCAAGAGATAGCAAGGCACCGGCCGCAAGCCTACCGGAGCCTCCGGCCGTAAGGGAATATAATAGCCGAATAGCTTGCGGCCGGTCCTTGCGGCCCCGCAACGGCTGCGGCCGCTAATAGAATGAGGCCCATAGTATTTAAGGTTGAAAGAAGACTTTCAGTCCATCAAGTTCAACCTTTTAAAATCTCCTCTGATCTGCAATATGCGGATTAACTATTAATTAATTAGTTGTATAAAAAAAAAATCCTCCTGATCCCAGAAACTGGCGACCGGACTTCTCCCTGGATCAATACTGCCTCTCTAATTATCCATGATACCCTGAATTCCCTTTTTAATTAGAAATAAATCCAGTTCCCTTTTAAAGTTATCTATCGAATTCCAAAATTGTACTCCATATTCCAAATGAGGGCGCACTAGAGATTTGTATAGTGGCAGAATTATATTTGCTTCCCTTGCTTCTATACCCTTCTTAATACATGCTAATATTTTATTTGCCTTTGCAGCTGCTGCTTGGCTTTGAGCACTGTTACCTAGATGGTTGTCCACAAGCACTCCCAAATCCCTTTCAATATCTGATACACCTAAATTTGCTCTATTAAGATTATAAATTGCATGGCTATTTTTCCTTTCCAGATGCATAACTTTACATTTATTCGTATTAAATCTCATCTGCCATTTAGATGCCCATTACTCAATTTTATGTAAATCTCTTTGGAGGGAAAGCAAATCACTATCTGATTTAATTACCTTGCACAACTTAGTGTCATCAGTGAAAATGGAGACACCACACTCCAATCCTACCTCTAAGTCATTAATAAATATGTTAAAAAGGAGAGGACCTAATACTGAACCCTGTGGAACCCCACTTACCACATTAGTCCAATCGGAGTATGTTCCATTTACAACAACCCTTTGCTTCCTGTCTTTTATCCAGCTCTCAATCCATGACCAGATATTTACTGCAACTCCTGTATCTCTTAGTTTCCACAATAGTCTCCCATGTGGCACTGTATCAAAAGCCTTTGCAAAATCCAAAAAGACTACATCCACTGAGTTGCCTTGATCCAGGTTCCTACTAACCTCCTCATAGAAACTAATTAGATTTGTTTGACATGACCTATCCCTCATAAATCCATGTTGACTCCTACTTATAATCCTGTTCAAATAGACATATTCTTGTATATTATCCCTTATTAACCCTTCTAAAAGCTTCCCCACTGCAGAAGTGAGGCTCACTGGTCTCTAATTCCCCCGATTTGCTCTTGCTCCCTTTTTAAATATAGGTATCACATCAGCTTTTCCACATCAGCTTTTCTCCAGTCATCTGGTAGAGACCCTGTGTTGAGTGAATCTTGAAAAATTAAATATAATGGTTTGGCTATTACAGAACCCAGTTCCCTTAGTACCCGTGGATGTATTCCATCAGGACCCGGGGCTTTATTAACATTTATTTTTTCCAACCTCTTTTGGATTACTTCCTGTGTTAACCAATTATTTGGCAAAGGTAGTGTAGCCCAACTATGTTGCCGTGTCCCAAACACTGGTACCTCCCTTGTGTATACTGAAGAAAAGAACCTATTTAGCTCATCTGCCTTTTCCTGGTCACTAATTATCAGACAGCCTGTGTCACATTGTAATGTTCCTATAGCTTCCTTCCTCTCCTACTCTCTTTTGCAATACATTTTTCATTTTTGATTTTAACCAGTCTAATTGAGCTTTTGCAAGCCTTGTTGATTTCCTTGAATTCCTGTAAAGCAGTCTCTGTCCCCTCTTGTTTGTATAATTTAAATTCCTGTTTTTTATGCCGTATCTTGATCTTTAAATCATTGTTAAGCCACATTGGATGGGATTTACTCCTTTTACTTTTATTCCCACACGGTATATGCCGATGTGTGTGTATATTTAGTTAGGATTTAAATGTTGTCCATTTATGTTCAGTATTTTTACCTGCTAGTTCTCTGTCCCAGTCTATACTTTGTATTGCTGCCCTTAGACCGTTAAAATCTGCCCTTTTCATATTAAGAGTTGTCGTTGGCCCCTTAAAATTTAGTTTTTTTAATTCAATCTCAAATGAGACTGTGTTGTGATCACTGTTTCCCAAAGGTTGCCCTATTCCAACATTTGATACTATATCAATATTATTTGTGATGAGTAAATCTAAGATAGCTTCATTTCTAGTAGGCTCTTGTACAACCTGGGCCAGATAATGATCCCTGAGTGTACTCAAGAACCTGCTCCCCTTAGATGAACTGCTGGTCTTATTTATCCAGTTTATTTCAGGGTAATTAAAATCTCCCATTTTTAGAAGTTACCCATGCTTAGCTGCATTTTCAATCTGTAACAATAAATGTAGTTTCTCACTTTCAGCTATATTGGGGGTTTATAGCATACTCCTACTAATATTTTTTTGGTATTTGCTGCTCCGCTATTTAACTCTACCCACAAACATTCATCCCATTTTTCATTAATTGCTAATAATCCTAACTCTCACATTTTTCCTGGCAAGCTTCTGGCATTAGGAAGCATACACCTTATGTTATGAGTCTGTAGTTCTGAAGTGCCTGCCACTGTACTTAGTACTACCTCCCTTTGACTAAACTACCCCTCCCCCATCTCCTCCCCTATGAGTTGTTAATTCATCCCTTATACCATCTACACTTTCTACCCCATTACTTATATCTAGTCCCTCCCCCCCTCCTTCTAGTTAAAAGTGAAAAGTCAGCCCAGTGCTTTAAAAACCCAAACCCCTCCTTTATTATTATTATTATTATCCTTTATTTATAACGCGCCAACATATTCCGTAGCGCAATACAGGGGTTAGGTACAAGTATAAACAATACCCCACAATGAAAATAATGGAAGACCCTGTTATTGAGCTTTCAATCTGATATACACTGTGCTTTCCCTAAAGCACCTCACAAGATTAAAACTCGCAAACTTACATTCTAAAGGGTATGGGTAAGGTACAGGAGAGTGAGAGATGCATAGTGAATGAAGAGGCTAAAGATGATATGCTTTTTTGAATAGATGTGTTTTTAAAGAGATTTTGAAGGATCTGAGGCAGGCAGATAGTCTGGTGGTGCGAGGTAAAGAGTTCCAAAGAATAGGGGCAGCACGTGAAAAGTCTTGAAGACGGGAGTGAGAGGAGGTGATGAGAGAGGAGAAGAGAAGAAGGTCATTAGTGCACCACATCTTTAGCCACGCATTAACCTCCCTAAGCTCCTTCTGCCTCCCTGGGCTAGCACATGGCACTGGTAGTATCTCAGAAAATACTACCTTGGAGGTCCTTGCCTTTAGCTTATTACCTAGTTCTCTAAAATTATTAAAATATTGATCGAGGAAATAATCTGATTGCTAGCTTTTGGCATCAGAAAATATTTTTTACCCTGAGACAATCAGAAATGATCCTGTAGGATTTTCTGGATCAGTTCACAATTAACAAATTCATCATAAAAAAATTAAAAGTGACTACCTAAATTGCTATCTTACTATCTTATTGTCACTGGGGTAATTTACTAAGCTTTGCAAGTACATCCCTTGATTTTCTATGTGATATTTCCTATGGGGAAAATATGACCCCACAACCCTTCTCATCATAAAAGATGATTGGTAAATACCCCAATGTTGTTGAACATAATTCCATATAATATGCTGTTTCACACTTTCATACATAATGATCATAGGTTAGAGCCAAGGAGAAACTTGCTGCTAAATCTAGGCAAGTAACTCTTGACACTTATCAACTAAAGAGATACTAGGTATTTTAAATGCACATTTTATTGTCATGCTTGTAAATTGTTGTACTTAGCTCCAAATGGAATTGCTTTTCAACATTTCCTGTCTGAGTTTATCAGTTTATTTATATTCATATACATTAAAAAATTAGTACATTTGTGTTCACAAATGTAATAATATCTAAAAATTCCAGAAGATTCAGTTATTGTTCTGGAAACCGGGCAGGATAATAAATCCACAATGTGTTTTGACTCTTTAATCCAATGCCCCTTTATACATGACTTTTTTTTAGCACAAGCTGTATAAGCTTCAATCAAATATGTGTATATATATATATATATATATATATATATATATATATATACTTTTTTTTTTTTTACAAACTTGTATAAAATTAAAAACATACATTATATAAGCATATCTTATTCACAATATTTAATCTTAACTTCTATAACCTTGACTTCCTATTTTTTATTTTTCTTTATCAAGCAGATAAAGTAACATAAAATTTGCAACTTACTAATATCCTCTTTTCTTCCAAAACTCTTAATTTTTTTGTTACTGTATAACTCTATTGATTAGGATCTAGTCATAATGTTTACCTGTTTTCTAATGAATATGTCTCTCCAAGAAGGTTACTTCTCTATTTTCTCTATGATAATGCACCAGGAGTAGTCATTTTTTTGTGTAGTTGCAGTATATAATTCTAAATAACTCTAAATATTGTTGCTAATAGAAATTATAATTCTCTATGGAACATTCCTATTAAGTGTGTGGTATAAGTATTATTTGTCTATTACTGTATACATATCATTGATTACTTCAATTATATGCCATTTTTTCCTAATTGTTGGCCAATTTCACCAAACTTGTCCAAATCCTTTAAAGCAATTGTCTGAAATTTTAATGAATATTTCATATCATTTTGTGGATACTTTCTACATTCTATGAGTCACTTTAGGACTTTTTTTCTAATAAAGTGCATTTTCCACAACTATATCTCTGTTCTGTAAAAGATAATGTGCAGGTCAAATGAATTCTATATTAATTTGAGCCAGATCACCAAAATATTCATATCCGTCAATGTTGTTTGGATGATGTCAAACAATGAAAACATATTTTTTTACACAATAAGATGGGTTTGTAAGTTTATCTACATTTAAAGATGTTATATAAACAAGAAATGATTCAAAAGTACAACACCATACTGGTATTCTTCCTCACTTTTGTGTTTTTAATTTTGAGGAAATAAGTGACAAGATTTGAGTTAATGTGTATTTACATGTATACGTCTGGTAGATCTCTGTTTCATTGGTATCTTTTTGTGCTTAATTTCCCTTTGCCTGTTGATTTTATTAGATAAGAGTGGTTTAAGGAAAGCTTTTGATTAATTCTTCAACAAATTTACTTTTTGTCATTAATTGGAATCCTTAAGATAATTTTTCATTTCAAAGCATGAAGCGCTAGGGATTCTGTTTTCTAGTTATGAAGCCTAACATTTTAAATAATAGTACTGTTTAGTATAATCCATTCTTCTCAGGATTCTTTATTATTCATTATAGTAGAATCATTACCTGCCACTTTAAACTCGCTTGGTTTCGAAGCAGATCAAACTTTCTCAATTAACGTGTTTCAGGCAATGAAGTCCAGGAAGATATAAGATAATGCTTTAAAAAATGTGTTCAAAATATACTATAACAATTAATACAAATTCTTAAAGAAAAAACAAGTTAGAACCCTCTCTGGAATACCCAATCTACTTATACCGTATTAAGCAAGAGCAGATCATAAGGAGAATCCAGCTATTTCCTACTGCTCATTTGATTTTGGAGACGTGCCAGTAAATACTGATACTGATCAGCCTTATTAAATTGTGATTCGGCCAATTGAATAGGGCTCTATTTAAGCACACAGCATATTTTTTTACAGAAGTTTTTAGTTAGTGATCTTCTATCCAAAAGCAAGGTCTAACTAAAAACTTCTATATAAAAAAATATGCTATGTGCTTAAATAGAGCCTTTTTAAATTTGCTGAATCACAATTTAATAAGGCTGTATATATTCAACTGATTTGATATTTCTACTTCCCGAAAGTGAACAGATACAGCCTTATTAACTTGCGATTTGGTAAATTTAAAAGGGCTCTATTTAAGCACACAGCATATTTTTTTTACAGAAGTTTTTAGTTAGTGAACTTCTATCCAAAAACAAGGTCTTCACTAACTAAAAACTTCTGAAAATAAAATTTGCTGTGTGCTGAAATAGAGCCCTTTTAAATTTACCGAATCGCAATTTAATAAGGCTGATAACAGCTAAGATAAGGTAGCTGTCATGTGAAAAACAACATTAAGAAAAAAGCAAATATCTCCTCATAGTAAAGAAAAATATAATAGAAAATAATTAAACATGTGTTCACCTTTTTACTGCTAAAATATTTTCACCATGATCAAGACAAATTCTTAAAAGAAACATACTACAAATGTGTCACTCGAGTGATTCTTTAACCAAGGCAGTGCTGTATTTCTGATAAGGAATTCAAGAAACTGTATTTCAAGTTATGATGGTTATTTTCATTGCACAGAATCACAGTTGAACATATACAAGCTAAAATAAATTTTGTAAATGAAATGCTTCATTTGAACATGGTCTTACAATGTCATCTGCCTGTGACTATTTAATATACCAAAAAGTGTTGTGCAGTTATTTTTGAATTAGGATGAACTTCCAATTAAACAAGGTTTTTTCATGATGTTTTAACATGAAATGTGTTAAATATTAATTTGATAAATTCATTCTTATCACTGTTCACCTACATCAAAAGTGAATATCAGGTCTATGGGGCAAAAACTTCCTTAGCTAACAATGTCTACGATAACAACATTTTATATTAATTCTGTTTTATCCTTAGCTGTAACAAATGTGTCTGATGCTCATATTTTCCGTATTATTCTGATTACTGAGTTGTACTTATTTCTGATTTACTTAAAAGAACACTGTGGCCACATTTGTCTATCTTGTTTTGTAACTAACTAAATATGAAAATGGGCAAAATGTTTTTAGAAAATAAAAAACAAAACAAAACAAACAAAAAAGAAACAATAAAAAAACACAACCTTTATCTTCTGCAGCTTGTATATGCAATTATTCTTTAATGCATAATGTCATTTTACTTTATTTCATTCTGCTGTGTATTATTTTCTTAGGTGGATGTGTCCTTTAAACGATTAAAAGTGCTAAGAGCAATGGCAGATGTAACTGCCACATTCCCAATATGAAGACACACATTTCCTGTGTATAATTCTCCTGCCACCTCAGGAAGCATATCTGAAAAAGTCAAAATGGCAGATTCCACATAAGCATAAATGCATATAAAAGTTAATAAATTAGAGGCTGTATTGTTTATGTTTTCATTGAAAAAAAGCATGTGGCATACATTGAAGTATAGTTCTTCAGAAAATATACTTGTAAAAATATGACTACAGTGGTCATTTTAAAAATGTGTTTATTTTTCTAAAATTGCTCCAATTTTTTTGTCACTTTTTTTGTTTGTATAGTGGAAGGCGTTTCTCTGTTTGACCATCTGTGATTTTCATTTGATTTTATTTATAGCTCATACTTACTAATTTTCTTTTTTTATGTCTACTTGTGCCCTGATCCAGATTCAAGCCTCGCGTTTTGGACCTGAATGTGTCAGTACCTGAATCCATTGTTTCATTAAATTACATGTTCTGTAATAGTGTATGTGTTAGTTCTGCTTAGAAGTCTTGTGCGGCATGTAGTATACAGTATTTTCCCTGTAGCTTTTATATATCATGCAATTGTCCTTTTAGTCTTCATTAACAGTACATCATTATAGCCATAGACCATGCATGTCCATTTACTTTATATAATACATTTTCCATACACTGGTCAATGTTTAACTGGCAAACCAATTCAAACTATGTATGAAAATAATTAGTCGCTAAAATCATATTTATCGTTTAACATTTAATAATGCTTTTACTTCTTTTTACGGAAATCTTAGCAGTGAATGGAAAAAGGAAAAAAATGGACATTGTAAATAAATATTGTTCTTTCATATGTACATTTCCAAAGTGCCTATTTCTGAACTGGAAGTGTTCAGTTCAGCATTCAGATATGTAGGCAATGACAAAATTGTTACATTATTCTAAATGTAGATGTGAAGCTTGTATAATTCAAACCAGACATATGTTTTGTATTCACTAAGGTAAGATGTTTCTATGTTATTCTATAAAGCCTATTTACTAATGAGAAGCAAAATAGTGTTCAATTAGTATTGTTTGTGGAATTACATAGGAATTATACAGAACTCACATTTTTAGCGATAACCAGGGGCAAAGCTAGTGCAGGTGCAAAGCATTGAGCCAAACTAAAGTAGGGGTCTACTGCTACTGGCGATAGTGTGGGGTAAAGGGGCAGGCTTATTTTATTAGGGTAAGGGACAGATGCAATACATTAATTATTTGCTATTTTATTGGCAACACAAGCGCTTACCATGAATGTATATATATATATATACACTTACCATGTGTGTGTGAGGTAGAAGATGTGTGGGGAATCCTAAATTATTTTGCACCAGGGCACTCTGTTTACTAGCAGCAAAATGATGAATATAGCTCTATTGCATTATAACAACTTTGCTCAGATGAGAAAACATGACTAGCAAATGCATGAATTACATTTCTAGAAAAAGAGACCAAAATATAACACCTTAGCTAGGTATAATAGTGTCCATGGGGACATTAGTGTCCCTTTTAGAAATGTGTGTGACTAGTGAAAATGTGTATCAAAGAGTTTGCAACTTGAGGACCAATTTTAATGTAGGTTATGTTAAGTGGTAAAAAAATGGGGGGGTTTACTAACCATGTTGTCCTCTGTTGAAGTGAGCAGAGCTGAGATAAGGTGAAAAGGGCTGATCTTGTCATTGAAAATAATGCATAGTAAATAAAGAGAGGATGTGAGATGCACTTGAGATGCTTAGTACATTCTAACCTATATGTAGTAAAAGTGGACCAATATATAAAAATATAAATAGATATTTCCTTTTAGAAATCATGTCTTTTATGTAGGATATAGGAATATATAACCAAGTAAAATTAATACTATTTTAAACTCTTTAAAATTGTATAAAAACATGTTATTTCAGTAATAAATGCTAAAAAACATACAAAGACTAAGGCATATCAGAAACAACTTTTTATTGAATAATTAAAAAATATTAGATGCTAACATTAAACATTAAAGTACTTTACTATCAGAATGCTATTAAAAATGCATTTTCTTAAAGTAAACGTATATTAAAGTTTGTACGTTTTGCTTGTCAGCCTTTCTGATCCCTTCACCAAATCTGTGCAGTTATCAGTGTCTAATAATAATCCCTCAGATTTCTGAATGCATTATTTTTAGTTTAAAGGCAACTGATATAAATGATGTTGTTATACATTATGGGATCTATTGAATGCAGCCTTTTTGTACTTTTATGACTGCTGTGGTTGAGTTACACACAAAATAATCTTTAGATAAACTTTAGTATTCTTTTTGTGTACTCACAAGTTCTATTTCTCCCAGATACGTCTAATATTCAGTAGCAATAACCAAATACTGTTACTATTCTCCTCCAATTCTTTCTGCGGCTCCCTCTCCTTAAATAATATGTTAGCGTATAGATTATTGTGAATATAATTGTGAGATATACTATCAATCTACTTTTTTTGACCATCAGGATTTATATCGGAGGAGCCCTTAGTCAAAGATTACTCTGCCATCCCTCTTCTCGACCAACCCTACTACACATCTGCACATACATCTGTTTTTTTACCACTGACTCTCTGGGCCAGTGTCCTGCTTTAGCCAGCTCTAAAGATGAAGGAAGGCACAGGAGGTTGTGAAATACTTTTTCATGGTTTATTATAATAAATAAATAATAAAAAAATAATTTTGGGCCCCCTACTGGTGCGGATTTTATGACTTTATATATACACACATATATATAATAATAAAATATAATAAAATATATATGTATACAAAATATATGATATATATAATATATACATATATAATATATATATATATATATATATATATATATATATATATATATATATATATATATTTATATATATATATATATATATATATACATATATAATAACACCCATCCAGGAACAGGGCCTCGTGCATTGCACTGAGTGCACTGGTGGTAGCTCCGCCTCTGATCCTTAGACTTTCTCTCCCAGAGCCTCAGCCTTCATAAGCAGTCTGCAGCTCAGACCAGCCTTCATAGCTGGCTGTCAGTCTCAAGCTCTTCACAGCTTGCACTCTTTTGGTTAGGCCAGCCAATGTTAGTCTCAAGCTCCTCACGGCTTAAACACTTTTGGTTAGGCCAGCCAGGTCTAATTGAGGGACCCCACCCATGTCTCTTTGTGAGCCAGAGTTAACTACCTCTTTGCTGGCACAAAATCTGCTGTGCCTCCACACAAACCTCTAGGGGGCACACTGTGACAATATATATATATATATATATATATATATATATATATATTTATAGCCTATAGGTGTATTTTAATAGGCTCTCCTAGGCAATTGCTTACCCTGCCTTATGGTAAATTAGGCCCTGTTGTTATAGATTTATGTGTGAATATTATATATTCCAAGTTGGGTATACGGACTATACATAGAGTATCAGTTGTGCACATTTTTCGTCACATCTCCACTAACTGCAGTGGTGACATTGTGAGGTCACCTTACATCATGCCAAAATGAACTGTAGACCCTATCACATCTTTCTAATGTCAACATGTTATTAGTTCATAGCCATATATGTAGGAAAGTGATAACAGTATTGTCAGGAAAATACTAGTACAATGAAATATACAACTTGGTTATTAGGTAGAGATAACAGTGGAAATAAAAAGTGGAGCTAAATATGCCTATTTGCTATGTTTTCTATAGGAGCTGTTTATCAAAGAGAATTTACTTTTTTTTTTTATTTAATGGAGATATGCTATTTTTTAACTCCACTTATCCACACTTCACCCCACTTTTACCTCCTCCTTAGAAATATTTTTCAATAAATGAGTTAAATGGTAAAGGAATGTCCAAGAACTTTGGGGATGAGTTACAATTTTTTTAGGAAGACAATCCACAATTTAGCTAGTGGTGGGCAATTTTTTCTTATGAGGGTCTTCAAGGGTCCAGGATTTCAATATTTCTCTAAATGAGCACAGGTGGATCAAGCACAATGATTACAATTGAGTAACTCAGGTGAGCTAACGCAGAGGGAATATGATTACACAAGCAGAGATATTCTGAAATTCTGGGCCATTTATTACCCTTGAAGGCTCATAAATGTCCCTACAAGTTGTCCACTAATGATGTGGAAGGTCAAAATGTATCCACATCATTAGTGGACAACTTGTAGGGACATACTGTACAAACATGTATACAACACCTAGTGTATTATGTATGCTATATGGAAAAAGATATGGACTGAATTATGTGAAGGGGAAATTATGCAAAAAATAGGGAAAGAGATATGAAGGAGTGAGAAATGCAAAAGTAGCAAAGAAAGCTCAGGCAGCATAAAGATAGAAGATAGAAGGAAAAGATAAAGAGCAAAAGAAAGGGTTGTCACAAAGTGGAGAAATATAAATCCAAGGAGAGTGTTAGCGAGAGATTTAAGATAGAGTTAGTGAGTTCCTTATTAGTATCTGGTAATCATGCCATCAAGTATCCTGAGAGATTTAACTAAATTGTCTAACTAAACAGGAACAAACAGCATTTTATTTTAGAAGATCCAATGTCAGCTTGGTGTAATAGCTGATCAGTAGATTGAAGGAATGTCTCAACCTTGTCAAATAAATATACAGTGCATTGCAAAAGTATTCACCCCCTTGGTATTTTTCATGTTTTGTTGCCTCACAACCTGGAATTAACATGGATTGTTTGAGGATTTGCATCATTTAATTTACAGAACATGCCCACGACTTTGAAGATTTTTTTTGTTTTTAATGTGTAGCAAACAACAAATAGGACAAAATAACAGAAAAGTCAATGTGCATAACTTTTCACCCCCCCAGAAGTCAATAGTTTGTAGAGCCACCTTTCGCAGCAATCACAGCTCCAAATCACTTTGGATAAGTCTCTATGAGCTTGCCACATCTTACCACTGGGATTTTTGCCCATTCCTCCTTGCAAAACTGCTCCAGCTCCTTCAAGTTGGATGGTTTGCACTTGTGAACAACAATCTTTAAGTCTGAAAACAAATTTTCTATTAGATTGAGGTCTGGGCTTTGACTAGGCCATTCCAATAAATTTACACGTTTCCCCTGAAACCACTCAAGTGTTGCTTTAGCAGTGTGTTTGGGGTCATTGTCCTGCTGGAAGGTGAACCTCTGTCCTAGCCTCAAATCACGCACAAAGTGGGACAGATTTTGCTCAATAATATCCCTGTATTTAGCTCCATCCATCTTTCTCTCAACTCTGACCAGTTTCCCAGTCCCGGCTGCTGAAAAACATCCCCACAGCATGATGCTGCCACCACCATGTTTCACTCATGGCTGAGATGTTTTTTTAACTTCAACTTTTTTAATTTTGTTAAACGTGTATTTCCCTTGTTCTTATCCCCTGTACAGCGCTACGGAATATGTTGGCGCAATACAAATAAAAGATAAAAAAGATGTTCAATTTTAGTCTCATATGACCTTTTTGCTGAAAGTAATGGCACATTTTGAGTTTGCGAAAAGGCATGTAGGAGACTCCCAAAATGTATGGAGGAAGGTGCTCTAGTCTGATGAGACTAAAATTGAACTTTTTATAAAGCCAAACTCTTTGGAGTGTACAGCTTATTGTCGTCCTATGTACAGATACAGTCTCTGCTGTGGAACTCTGCAGCTCCTCCAGGGTTACCTTAGGTCTCTGTGCAGCCTCTCTGATTAATGCCCTCCTTGTCTGGTCCGTGAGTTTTGGTGGGCAGCTGTCTCTTGGCAGGTTTGCTGTTGTGCCATGTTCTTTCCATTTGGTTATGATAGATTTGATGATGCTCCTGGGGATCATCAAAGATTTGGATATTTTTAATAACCTAACCCTGACTTGTACTTCTCAACAACATTGTCCCTTACTTATTTGGTGAGTTCCTTCATGGCAGTGTTTGGTTAGTGGTGCCTGTTGCTTAGGTGTTGCAGCCTCTGGGGCCTTTCAAAAAAGGTGTGTATATGTAATGACAGATCATGTAACACTTAGATTGCACACAGGTGGACGTCATTTTACTAATTATGTGACTTCTGAAGGTAATTGGTTGCACCAGAGCTTCTAATGGGCTTCATAACATAGGGGATGAATACATACGCCCATGCCAATTTTCTGTTTTCTATTTCTAAAAAATAGTTTTATGTATATATTTTTCTCATTTAACTTCACCAACTTAGACTATTGTGTTCTGATCCATCACATAAAATTCAGATTAACAAAACATTGAACTTAAGGCTGTAATGTAACAAAATAGGTAAAAAGTTAAGGGGGGTGAATACTTTTGCAAGGCACTGTATATATATATATATATATATATATATATATATATATATATATATATATATATATAAATAAATATTAATTATTATAGTAATGAAGTGGATCACCATGAGCATATATATATATATATATTATGTAGATAACATCCTAAAATATCAAACTGTATATATGGTAGATAGAATTAATATGTACTACTCACCAGTGGTGTCTGGTGAACTTTCAAGTTGGAGGGGCACCAGAACAAGACTTGGCTCCTCCCCTTGCACAGATCCCATCTATTTTAAAACTCCTCCCCTGTTGTAATATTGACCTTTATGTGCCACGCCCAATGACATTATACTTGCCCCGCCCATTGAAATAGACTCCACCTACTGATTTTTTAATACTGTTTAAAAATTCGAGAATCTTGGGATTCAGATAAATAATAACATTTCTCTTCTGCAGGAATGTAATGACACTCACCAACAGTTAACTCTTCTTCTCGGGGTGTCTTTAAGTGTAGTGGACCAAAATAGTCTGCAGCTGCAGATTATTTCGACCTGGGCATGATATAAAACAAGCAAACAAATCAGAGAGTTCAAGACCCAACTGTACTTAAAAACACTTATGAAACCAAGCGAGACTAGGCCCCAACCATACCTAAAAAATCCATATTATACAATACAGGACTATATAGGCCAAAACCGTACATAAAAAAACTTAAAATACCAAGCGTGACTATATACCGTAGGCTCCAACCGGACCTTAAAAACCCACATTACACCAATTAGGACTTTACAGGCCCAAACCATACCTAAAAAAACATAAAATACCAAGCAGGTCTAAATATGGCACAAACGGACCTTAAAAACCCACATTACACCAAGCGGGACCATATAAACCCCAACCGGACCTTTAAAACCTTAAAATACCAAGTGGGACCATATAGGCCCCAGCCGGACCTTAAAACCCCACATTATACCAAGTGGGACCATATAGGTCTTAATTGTACTTTTAAAACCTTAAAATACCAAGTGGGAATACATAGGCCCAAACCAGACCTTTAAAACCTTAAAATACCAAGCAGGACCATATAGGCCCCATCTTAAAAACCCACATTACACCAAACTAGACTATATCGCCCCCACCCAGACCTTTAAAACCTTATAATCACAAACGGCACATATAGGCCCGAACCGGACCTAAAAACCCACATTACACCAAGCAGGACCATATAGGTCCCAACCGGACCTTTAAAACCTTAAAATACCAAGCAAGACTATATATAGGCCCAAGCCGGACCTTAAAAACCCACATTACACCAAACGGGACCATATAGGCCCCAACCGGACCTTTAAAACCCACATTACACCAATCGGGACCATATAGGCCCCAACCGGACCTTGAAAACCCACTTTACGAGACACGTTACGACCCATTACGACCTCGCAAAAATCGGCCGCAACACGCGCACATGAAAACAACAAATACACACAACAAATACATAAAAAGCTTACTTACAGGAAGAGGGAGCATCCAGGACCTCGAAAACTAAAGTTACACCTCAATTTAAGTCAAATTAAAAGAGTTTAGACACTAAATTCTCTAAGTGAGAGAAAAAATGGCCGCCAAGAAAAACGAAAACGAGGCAACAGCAGTCTAAAGACGCAAAGCACCACCAAACACCTACGTATTTGCCGAAAAACACCTACGAGATAAAAAAACAAGGACGCAACCTGCGCAACCCCAAAAACATTACAAACACAATAAATACAAACAACAAACACATAAAAAGGTTACTCACAGCAAGGGGGGGTACCGAGGACCTCTGCAAGTGAAGTTACACCTCCATTTAAGCACAAATTTCAGAGTTTAGAGACCTGAAAATCACCTAAGTGCAAGAAAAAATGGCAGCCGAATAAAACGAAAACGAGGCTAAAGGTCCATAAACACGCAAAACACTACCATAAACACGCAAAACTCCACCAAACAGCTACGGATATTCCAAAAAAGCCCACCAAACAGCTATGGATATTCCGAAAAAGTCGCACGACGAACGACACTACATCAGCCACATTATATACACCAAACACCATTACCTCACTTACAATTTCATTGCCGTCATTTTTTGACGGGCAATTCGCTAATATATATATATATATATAAGAATTGGGTTATTGCTGGTGCTGCAGTGGTGGTGCAGTGGGTAAGAGCGCTGTGCTTCCACAGCTATTAACCTGGGTTCTATTCCGAGTCAGTTCCATTGGAGAAGGAACTGACAACCCACTCCAGTATCACTGCCTGTGCAAACTTACTTAGTTGATGAGATCAGCAGGGGAGAATCCAGTCAGTAAAAATAGTGGGAACAGAGTGGGGAGTGTTTGAGATAATTGGTTTTATATAAATGCCTTCCTGATGTCATATCATAACAATAACCTCTATAGGCTTGGGGACGGTCAGAGGGTAGGTGCAAAGCAACATAGCAACCAAAAAGCCTGCAGCACTGATTGGCTGATGCTGCAAGCTGTCAGTCAGCCAAATAAATACAATTGTTGCAGAGTCAATTAAAATTAACTCAGCTTGGAGCGTTACAGCCTGACACTCACACAGTAATATGATCTAGCAGTGCAGCCCTAACTAGAGAGACCAGGCAACGGGGAAGGCACACAATTTGTTCATTTAAAGTGATAGATACATATTTTTAACAAAAACAAATGAAAGAAGACATGACAGTTGATATACATATATAATTACATTGTACTATCTATATACATTTAAAATACAATATTAAAGTGATTGATAATTTTTTAAGGGCATCTGCCAATTTGCCCCTATGCACCAGCCGCCCCTGCTACTCACAATTATACAACCTCATGTAATTAAAGAGGCAAACTACACCAAACTTGAGAGCATGAACTCAACATTAGCCACTATACAAGAAAGACCAATGCCAGAAGTGAATATATGCATTTACATGGTTCAAGAGCAATGTTAAATGTTGTTTATATTTTTACTAGCGATTTGCCCGTCAAAAATGATGGGGCAATAAAATTGTAAGGCAGGTAATGCTATTTGACACAGACATTACTTTTTCTGGTGGTCTGAGATCCTTTGACGCTCATTGCGAGCCTCTCGCTGATCCTGATATGAATTCACAGTTATATTCTGAATGACTGTTCAGTCTCCATGTTTCTTTCTTATTTGCTGGAATGTCAAAAGAGCCTTCAATGATCTCTATTGTTTGATCTAGAGCAATAGACTTAAAATACCTGATGTAGACCTCTATTGAAAAAAGTTTGTGGGATATTTTAGTTCTGATTATATGTACCCTTGAATAATCATATGATATGGAGAATCTATAGCTCATAATGCTCCAAAGCAAATTATGTTTAGTAAAAAAAATCATTTCAAACATAAAGGGTGTGCAACTGTTCATTGGATCTTATTTACTTCAGTGTACTGCTTATTTAATTTACTGTCATCTTAAGAATTCTTATGTGGTTAATATTACATATGATGTAAAGAAAAAAAATAGTTCTAAGCACACCTTTAAACCTGACCTTTAAAGGGACATGGAAAGCATTTTTTATTTGTTGCATCAGAAACAGGGTATCTGATCATATGTTATTGTGTGTTTTCTTCTTTCAAAAGACTAGAAAAAACAGGATTTATTCAAACCGCTGCTCTGAGAGCTTGCCTTGTCAACCAATGAGCAGTAATAAAGCTGTATCAGTCGTACATATCTACGTAAGAGATCTATACACTTAATTAATTTCTGTGCACTTCCTGTTAGTTTCAGCACAATTTAAATAGGTCTTAAACTTAATATTTTCTCATTCAAGAAACAACTTTAGTACTTTTTAAAACATGTTCTTTAGATGTGTTCAGATAATAATCCTCCATTTCCCTTTAATTATTAGCAGAACAAAAGCATTCAAAACATAAAAAACTTACCAGCAGTTACATTTTAGGATATAGCTTGCATTTATCAGATTTTTTTAAAATTATATCATATATAGTATATGTAATAATTGACCTGTATGATAACTGAGTGTTTCTGTATTAGTGCACATTAGGAAGAGAGATTCAAAAAGCTTATAAGATATATTTTATTTGAATTTAAAGTTCAGAAATTCAACTGCCTTGTCTATTTAATAGCAGAGATTGTAAACACTTGCTATGCAAATATGCCCATTAACATTTTAATTGAATATGGCTATAAACAGCACATTATAAACTGGAATGGAATTTGTGTGAATGGAAATCATTGTTTTCTTTATGTTATGAATAGTCTAAAAATGCACTTATCTATTTACTTTGTTATTAATAAAAAAAAGCGACATAGATCAATTGTATATAAGAATGATGAAAATATGTATTAGCTTAGGGGTACATAGTTACAGTTCTCAAGTATATGATGAAATCTGCCTTGTTGTCATCACTTGGGAAATGGAGTATTGCTTCCCAATGCTGAATTCATGAAATTATAACCAATAGAAGTCATACTATTTCAG
The DNA here is from genome assembly GCA_027410445.1 of Discoglossus pictus. Classification (NCBI taxonomy): domain Eukaryota; kingdom Metazoa; phylum Chordata; class Amphibia; order Anura; family Alytidae; genus Discoglossus; species Discoglossus pictus. The sequence goes on along the minus strand of CM050166.1, from coordinate 266,600,250 downwards.
TGTGTTGCCTCTGTCTGAATGAATAATGATCTCTGTACCCCACAGGATTTAATGAATATTAATTAGAATCAGGTGTAGAGGCATCAGACAGTAGCTAAGTGATTTGTAACTACTTGATCATATTCTAGGAAAAAAATTAGCAACTGATCATATAGCCCAGTAGGTTAGGCTGCAATCTATGATGGAGAGGATTCTGGGCTTTAAGTATTAATATTTATATATATTTAAAGAACTAGTTTACATCATTATTTACTATATATAGTTCAAATAATAAAATTAGATGAACTGTTATACTTACCTGTTAAAGCAGAGTGTGTTGGTGTAGTGATAAGTGTGTTGTTTCATAAAATGTTTTAATTAGTGTCACTGGTTCTAAATCAGTGCGTTTCACTTGTATTGTTTTTTATTTACTAATGAACTTATTAACAAATATGTGATCTGTATATATATATATATATATATATATATATATATATATATAAATAAATAAGAACATTAGTTAAACTAAACAAAAACAAACAAGTGAAAGGCATGAGAATTGAATCAATGACTTACCAATAAAATCAGAAAAGTATTTAATACAGAACACATACCACTACAACCCGACACCCTCCTCTCACACATTGGGCAAATGTATAATACAATGTGTAACAGTTGCAGACTCCAGACTTATTATTTATGCAGATTCTTGTGGGACGGCTTCAAAGTCTAAACTAAAATTACAATATTGAATTGAATTGTTGGTCAATTTTAAAAATGTAAACACGTTTTCCGCATGATTTCCACCCTCTAACTGATGGTGCCATGCACATATGGTGGCTTTTGTGGTTGTTTAATTCAACTTTAACAATTTTCAATTTGAATGTAATTTAAAGGCATCGGCACTTAACTTATTTTCAAACTTGGTTAAACTTTACAACTATTTACGTTTTACTACATATTAGTAAATGTGACTGAAAGGACAATGCTAGTTCCAAATGATTACCCCAAATGTTTTACACAGCTGAAGGTTTTCTTGGATTAAAAATAACTTATTATAAATATACAATTTTGACCTACAGCTGAAAATATGCAAAATGTTTTTAGAAACGCAAATAAAATAATATCCTCTAATATATGCATGTGGCTATTGAGCCAACGTAGTTCAGTAGAGATCACCAAGTGCCTTCACCAAGTGGAGGCATTGATAACCATCTGCATGGACAGTGGTGGAGCTAGTGAATGGAGAGCCCCTTCTGGATTGCTACCTTGTTGTGGTGAAGGGGCTTGTGTACTTTAATGAAGCTGTGAGCTATACCATGTAGGGTCACCCACAATGGGCAGGTCATAGCAGAGAAATCAGATAAATCGCTGTCCATTGGAGAAGGAAATAGCAACCAACATCCAGTATCATTTTTATTTTTTATGAAAAAGCAAAGCCAATGACATAACTATTGTGCCTGGTGTGCTGTGGTCCATAGGGCCACGGAGAGTTGCACACTACTGAACAACTAAACAACAACATATATATATAAATATATATATATATATATATATATATATAGTCATTAAGAGTGAGGTAGCCGTGAGTGTCCAGTGAACTAGGTGAATAATCAGAGTATTGCAGTGTATAGTGATACATTTTTTAGTGGACAAACATAATCATAATATAGCAACCCTTTATCAAGAGCAATACTGATAAAAATATGAGAGAACTAAAAAAAGTGGACAGAATAAAAGAGGGGGAAAAATGGAAAAAAAATAATTGGGCACAGAATAGTGAGAAACAGATCAGCATAGTAAATAATGTTCTGATAGGTCAGTATGTGTGTTTGTAGATCAGGTTTTAGATAAGAGAACAGCAGAGTCATAATTAAGAGCAATACATGTCACCACAGTTTTGTGGATAAGAAAAATATCAATTGAATGTGGGAAGGGGGAGGTATGTGAAATGAATAAGTTTGTCCAATAAAAAAAGGTATTACTATATGCTGCAATATTCTGATTGTTTATATATATATATATATATATATATATATATATTGTGACGACCTTGAGTTGAGGGGCCACGTGCACCTCAATTTTCTTACTCTAGGTCGTGCCTTTTTTGTTCAATCTCACAGCTCCCAGTAAACACCTCTTAGGGAAACTGAGGAAATCACAGGTTGCAAAGTCATCCCTACGATTACTGTCCTATTAAAAAAATCAAAAAACGCTGTTACCTCCCTTTGATTAGAATGAAAAATTAGATAGGAAATAGACTCAGACACCCCGTTTTTTAGAATGCTAGAGTCAGGCTCCCTCAAACTTAATGGCGTCCCAGACATAATTTCAGAAAGGACAAGAAACAAAGAAAAAACAACATTAACATGAATTGGGGAGTGAACAAGTTTGAATCCCCCGCTTGAATGCACGAACACCAATAAGCTGGATAGCTGTACTGCTTGAATTAGCATAGACCAATAAGAATAGTCCTGTTTCAGTGGGAACAGGATTGATAGCACAGAAGGGTCAGCCCCCTCCTGGGGTCTGGTCTATTATCTGAGCTGAAAACAAGCAACTATAGAACAAAGGAAATGCATTGGATGCAAAGGAAATGCATTTTGTGTGCTACTGGTGACCATACTTTTACAATAACAATAAAACACACAATATCCTTTAAACATTACACATAAAAGCAACATGTCATAATCCCCAAAAATAAGTCATGATATATAAATTAAATACATATACTCTACATGGAATAGCTCACTGTTTCGTTGAAGTACACAAGTCCCTTCTCCACAACAAGGTAGCAATCCAGAAAGGGATATATATAGTTTTATATATATATATATATATATATATATATATATATATATATATATATATATATACATAAACATACAGAAATAGAAAGAAAAAATACATATAATATCCCTGTGATCCCCCTCAGCAGTACCAGCCCTCCTACCTTAATGTAGGCTTCTTATGGAGGATCTAGATGGAATTCATTGGTGGTTCAGCAGTACTGTTATTCCTCCCCTTCCAGAACTCCTCTCAGCGCAGGGAATCCCAAATTAAGTCAGGTGCGGGATGTCTTCTCTCCAGGGCAGATAATCTTGAATGAAATTGCGTGTGTGATGTCTTTTGGGATTTCCTCCCATGCAAGAAGCAGGGGAGGGATAGCAGTACTATTGAACCACCAATATATTTCACCTGTATCCTCCCTAAGAAGCCCAAATTAAGGTGTGTGTGTGGGGCGGGGGGCTGATGCAGCAGAGGGGGTCCTGTGGAAACACTGCACTACAATTTTTTTTAAGGAAATAAAATGTAAATAAAATAGCAGCCCTTGAAACCCCCCCCCCCCCCCCCCCCCACAGGGCATTGCCTCAACTGCACTGGTGGTAGTTCTGCCCCTAGGCATAGACAAGGAACAGGCCCTTCACTGAGACATAAAAGGACTGGATAAACAACTTCATCTTTAATATGTTTAGGAACTGACTCATTATGGACAATCACTATCATGTCAAGTACTCATCTGTAACTGACCCAGGATATGCAAAAGGGACATTGAAGTCACCAAAACCACTGTGCACCATAGGTAAATGCTTGAAAATCATGTTAAAAAGCAGTTAATTGTATTACTGATGAAGAACTTACTATATATTAGCAATCACAATTAATACTTATCTAGGTTTTAATGCTCTCTCACTAGAAACTGCATAGATAACGAGGATGGAGAATACGACAATCTAAACCCGATCTTTGTTATACAGAGAGATGCCTAAGTGGTTGCAAGTTTACATTAATCATTTTGTTCATATAATTAGTTTTAATGCATAGACATCTCATATCCACTCTCTTTAGTTTATATTTGTTCTCTCTTGTATGCTGTAACCTAAATAAAAAAGAATTGCATAAAAAAGCTAATTTAACCTATTAGCAATCTCTCTAAATGAAGACTAATGAGTGAAATAATAGAGCTAATAAGCATAAGGCACCCCTTCCTTTCTCAAAATGCGCAGTTGATCTGTTCAAATCATTACAAATATAGCAGATTCAGGAGTGGATACAAGTACTCTCAATGACAAATCCATTTAGATCAAATTATTTAACCACAATTTAAAAAAATGCATGATCTTCATTCCTATATCTGATTGTCCAGAAATGGTTTGGTAACCTCAGTGATTTTGATACAGTAAGTACAGTTTTAAAATGAGTAGTTGCATTATAATATGTACACCAATAGGTTTGTTCTCCTAGTTAGAATAGCTGTACTTATAATACATTTAACAGTACTGCATGCAACTGACCCTATATCGTGTCTCAAGTGACACAATATTAGTTCTCATACATACTGAACTCACTGATTTATCATAGTTTTTTTTTTAATTCAATTTATTTTATAAAGCAGTCCAAATATCAAGATTAAAAATGAATATAAGGCCACCTTTTAATCTTTATACTGTTACTGTCTTGTAAAGCACACATAAACGCAAAATATTCCAGATTAATGTTAAGTTTTTGCATCTTTTTCACAAAACCATATATAGAAAAGAGCTATGGCTGTGGAAGTAGCTTATTAACTATATTTAACACAATACTTTATTATGCACTGTTTGTAGGAGAGATGAGGCAGGGATCTGAAATTTTCAAAGTCTAATGTTGTTTCCTGCACCCTCAAACTGAGTGCTGAGAAGCATGTGGAAAAACTTTTCCTGTTTGAAATTCCTACTGAAATGATGGTGGTAGAGGCATTTTAGTTAATAATTTTAGCCATGTAGAGAAAGAAAGTGGTAGAATTTTTGCTTGGTTTGCTAGATAATTCACGTGTCTACATTTTTATTGAGAATTGTTATTGTTCCATGTTCTCTTAACAGGGGAAACATACTTCAGAGAAAGCACTTCTAAAGGATTATAATGCTTGGAAGACTGAGGGGAAATATAAAGCACGTCGACACAGCTAGTCAGTTTAATTGTTATTTATTTTGTAGAGGTAGCTGAGGCTAAATCAATCACTGTTTTATACTCTCTTAGAGGTTCATGGTACAAGTGGGTTTGCAAAAAATGATGAATTAATATTAAGAAAAATAATAAAAACTTAAAAAAGTAGATATGCTACTAAGACTCACCTTCATGGTTTATAAATACAAAGGCTATATTCTAATAATATGCAATATTATGATTGTTAAGAAACAGACTTAAAAAATAATTTGGTCATCTACAGAGACCTTCAGAAATATTAAAGTTCTCTGTCAGGGGACTGGGTAAAGTTTAAGTGGCGCATCAATAAAACAGTATTGGAAACTATTGTTCTAAGAATTGACTATTGACTAACCAAATTTGCAGGATCAAATAAGGGGTGAGGTTAGATTATGCATTCTACTATTATATTTTTAGCAAATACTAATGTGGAGTTTCTATTTTATAATGTGAAATGTCCTCTAACATTGTCAACATTCCTTGTTAGTGCTGCTTTATCATATAGTCTTTAAAACAAAAGGGAAAATTGGCTTTAATATCATTAAAGCAACTTTTCATATTTCATCATTCAATATGCAAAGAGTAACAATCAACACTAACACTTAAGCATATATTCGTTATTTGTTTTAGGTCTGTTGCAGAAGCTACAGAGGTGGATCTCAACATGAGAGTGGGGTTGCATACAGGCCGTGTACTTTGTGGAGTTCTGGGACTTCGCAAGTGGCAATATGATGTCTGGTCCAATGATGTCACATTGGCCAATGTAATGGAAGCTGGAGGGTTACCTGGGTATGTGTTTTTATGTAACTTTATTTACTAAAAATAATTCATAATATTCATTTTTATCACTTAATTTTTTGCAGTTTTTTCACTTAATAAATCAGTCAGCATTAATGTTGGATAATTTCTATTAATACATTAAAAATGTTTTCAGGAGTAATTTGCTTATTTGTGTTATGTATTGTGTGATAAAAGTAAAAAACAAAAACAAAAAAACAAACAAACAAAAAAAAAAAAATATATATATATATATATATATATATATATAAAATGCAAATTGAATAACAAATTTACAGCACATATGATCTGTTGCCAACATCGTGGATCGTGGTTCATGGATAACAGGGGAATCGGGTGTGAGCGGGAAGGGAGCAGTTGGGGGTGAGTGTGGAAGGCGATTCCCCATTATTTTAATCTAATAATTCCTTTATTGTAATCTACAACTAGAATAGCATTTGTTTGAATGCTAATACTGATACCAAGCTCATTCTGTGTGCAGAGCCGATTCCATTAGCTCAGGGCTTCTTTAATGAATGACCACCCAACAGAAAAAAGTTGCCTGAGTTCAACAATTTATGCTCATAGGCCCTCATTCAATTGCGATTTGGCCAATTGAATAGTGCTCTAAATAAGCACATATCATATTTTTTTTAAATAAGTTTTTAGTTAGTGAAAACCTTGCTTTTGGATAGATGTTTTTCTAACTAAAAACTTCTTTAAAAAAATATGTTATGTGCTTATTTAGACCCCTATTCACTTGGCCAAATTGCAATTGAATGAGGGCCATAGACTTTAATGGGCAAATGTGCAGTCTGATCCATTATAATGTGTCAGGTCCAGTGTGAAGCAGAAAGTCATTTAATTTAATAATTTCCTATGGGTATATATATATATAACGGTACATAACACAATAATCAGTTACTGCATAAGTACTTTAGCCAGTCCAATGTAAAAAAATAAAGTGTTTTTAGAATGTTCCTTTGGGAATATAACAATTTCATCCTCTAAGAATAACTGTGTTGATTGTGTACTGGGATAATAATTTCAGTTACTTCTGCATCATCCACCAGTACTGGCATTTGCCATTTGTTATCATACAATTTTTTCAATATGCATAAAAGAAAGGTATAAGTACTTTCCATGTTCAGTCCATTAATTAACATTAAAAAGACATGTGCATACAGCAGCAAAGCAAAGTTTTAGCCAGAAAATATAATTTCAAAATACAGCTAACAATAGAGATAGAATAGAATGGAAACTGGTGGGGTGCGTAACACCCTATTGATAAAGCTAAAAAATAAACCAGCATCTTTATTAAACGAAAATCTATAGAACATTGTTGCTTAAAAATGGGGGGAAGAAATTATAATGTGACACCTCTCAATAGTATATTGCTGAAAAAGCCATAGATTCTAATGTATAACAGTAACAGGAAGAAATGCAGCAAAGCAGAATCTACTTTCTCCAAAAAGGTATACATACTGTAATATTAAAGGCCATATATGTATTGGAATAGGGTAATCCTCATATATAATTATATACAATATATATATATATATTTAATATAATCACAGAATCATAGGAATCACCCATTGGATAAATAAAACCATATTAAAAACACACATGTAAGCCGTGCATCGTGTTTGTGATAAACTCCTTATAAGTAAGTGCCTATCATTTTCACTGTGTCAGAGTGACTTCACTTAGGCAGTAGTAAATCATACCCCAAGAGGAGACCGTCCAACAACGTAGCACTTTAGAGGCAACAGGAGAATCAAACTGTGGGGCTTCAGAAGGTTAAATTGAGTTGAAAGAGCCTGTCTTGCAACACACACCTTACAGTAGGGTACGCCTTACCGGTAAGGGGAATCTACCCTCTGATTGTAGTGTATATGACACACACTTAAAGGCGTATGATTTACTACTGCCTAAGTGAAGTCACTCTGACACAGTGAAAATGATAGGCACTTATAAGGAGTCTGTCACAAACACTGGTGCACCATTTACATGTGTGTTGAAAATATGGCTTTATTTATCCAAAGGGTGATTCCTATGATTCTGTGAATATATTATATATATAAGTATTGTATATAATTATATATGAGGATTACCCTATTCCAATACCTATATGTCCTTTAATATTACAGTATTTATACCTTTTTGGAGAAAGTAGATTCTGCTTTGCTGCATTTCTCCCTGTTACTGTTAAACATTAGAATCTACTGCTTTTTCAGCCATATACTATCCCCCCACCCCCCTCCCCATCAACAAGGTTCTATAGTTTTTGGTTTAATAAAGGTACTAGTTTATTTTTTTAACCAGAGATAACATGAATTAGGCAGGATGGGTAACCTGGAGCATGTTCATTTTAGAGATGCAGGATGTTATGGGATTGTAACTATAGCCCCCTTATGTTACAGTGCATGTTCCAAGTTACTCACCCAGTCTAATTCATGTTATATTACAAGTGACTCCTTTCCCAAAGCCCTATTCAACGGACATGAGCCCTCACAAAATAGGGCATACCTGTAAAGAGTAAAACATGAAGAAAAATGTACAGGTACTAAATAGCACTTAAATGATTTTACATATATAGTTTCTTGCAGCATTCAGAGCTTATTCTCACTCATTATAATAATGACTAGCGACTTGCCCGTCAAAAATGACGGGGCAATAAAAAAGTGTTGAAATGCTGTTTGTCACACAATGTGAGTGTACTGTATCCCTCAACTATATACCCTCATGACACTAAGCACAAACACTACACTGCACTAAACCCATCCCAATAAACCATTAAATCTAAACTAACACCCCTCTACACTAACCTATTAACACCTACACTACCTACCTACACTACCTACCTACCCCCTAATCAACCCGCCCACCACTCTAATTAGGGATTTATGGGGTCTGTATTGACCCCCATGAGTGACGGGGTTAATTAAGTGCTTATGGGGGTCTGCATTGACTGACATGCATGACAGGGTTAATTAAGTGCTCATGGGGGTCTGTATTGACCGCAATGAGTGACAGGGTTAATTAGGGATTTATGGGGTCTGTATTGAGCCCCATGAGTGACAGGGTTAATTAAGTGCTTATGGGGGTCTGAACTGACCCCCATGAGTGACGGGGTTAATTAAGTGCTTATGAGGGTCTGTATTGACCCCCATGTGGGACAGGGTTTATTAAGGGTTTATAGGGGTCTGGACTGACCCCCATGAGTGGCCGGGTTAATTCAGTGCATATGGGGGTATGTATTGACCCCCATGAGTGACATGGCTAATGAAGGGCTTATGGGGATCTGTATTGACCCCCATGAGTGACAGGGTTAATTTAGTGCTTATGGGGGTCTGTATTGACCCCCATGCATGACAGGGTTAATTAAGTGCTTATGGAGGTCTGTGTTCACCCCCATGAGTGGCAGGTTTAATTAAGTACTTATGGGTTTCTGTATCGACGCCTATGAGTCACAGGGTTAATTAGGGGCTTACAGGGTTCTGTATTGACCCCCATGATTGACAGGGTTAATTCGAGGTTTATGGGTGTCTGTATTGACCCCCATGAGTGATCAGGTTAATTAGGGGCTTATGGGGGTCTGTATTGAACCCCATGAGTGACAGGGTTAATTAAGTGCTTACAGGGTTCTGTATTGACTCCCATGATTGACAGGGATAATTAGAGGTTTATTGGTGTCTGTATTGACCCCCATGAGTGACCAGGTTAATTGGGGGCTTATGGGGGTCTGTATTTAACCAAATGAGTGACAGGGTTAATTAAGTGCTTATGGGGGTCAGTAAGGACCCCAATGCTGGACAGGGTTAATTAAGTGCTTTATGGGGGTCTATATTTTTTTTTTTATAATAAATTTTTTATTGAAAGGAGTACAGAATAAAGACAGGTATTAGGAACATTAACACATAGTATTGTCTGTAAACATATATACCTGTAATCAAATTTCTAGCCTATCCTTTCCGTTTTTTTTTGTTTTTTTTTCCTTCTTACCCTTAAATTTTGACGGTATTGTCAAGTAATTTAGGTCTTTTAATTTAAGTAAGGGAAACATGAACTAACAAAACTTATTTACATAGAAACTGAAACTTTAAATAAACAAGTAAATATATAACTATGGAGATAAGGGAGAAATCAATAGATCAAGTTGAGTTTATACAGTTATTATGCAGACATTCACCTCCATTGTGGTGTTCCAAACGTACCAGTCAGATCGGAGCCTCCAGATCCAGTCCTCGAGTCTCCTCCATCCCAGGCCTCTTTTTGATCTAGTTCTATACTGTTATTACTATAATGCTATCTGTGAACCTTTCAGGACAGAGGGAAGCCTAACGAAGACTCTAGCCAAGGCCTCCAGATTTCTTGGAATGATGTCACCGTGTCTAAAATAGCAGATGTTAACCTTTCGTTTATTGCTATGTAATTAATTTTTTTTATAACCTCTTGCACGTTTAACTTATCTAACTTCCATTGGCTGGCTATGTGCACTTTGGTGGCTGTGGCCATTATCTGGAAGAGCTTATTCTGTTTTTTTGATAAGTTAGGGAATTTAACCCCTAGCAGGCAGGATTCCATAGTTGCTGTAACTCTTATATCAAATAGCGATGTTGCCATCAGTGCTATTTTTTCCCACAACCTGTGAACTTTCTGGCATAGCCACCAGGTATGAATGTGGTCTCCTATGTGTGAACAGCCCCTAAAGCAATTACTGCTCACTCTGGGATCAAATTTGTTTAATTTGTCTGGGGTGCAATATACTCTCTGGAGAACTTTTATAGATGTCTCTATGTGAGTGCAATTACTTGTTGCCCTACGTAAATTGGAGAATGACTTCTGCCATTTTTCCCAATCCCATACATCTCCTAGCTCCCTTTCCCACTTACATATATATGGTGGTTTATCTGTATTATTTGTTTTAGTGAATGTGTCATATAAAGAGCCTAATATTCCTTTCTTTAAGGGAAGAGTTTTGCAAATTACTGAGAACCAGGAGGTTTTTGGGGATCCAAATTTTTTAAATGCTTCACTAGCCCAGCTTCTTATTTTTAAATAATTATAGTATTCCCCTGGGGGGAGAGAATGGCTTTCCTCAAACTGCCTCAGGGTCACCATGCAATCCCCTATAATCCAGGAGCCTAACTTATCCAGATCTCTGGAAGCCCTATTGACCCCCATGAGTGACAGGGTTAATTAGGGGTTTATGGGTGTCTGTATTGACCCCCATGATGGACGGTGTTAATTAAGGCTTATGTGTGGTCTGTAGTGACCCTCATGCATTAACGGGTTCATTAGGGGCTTATGGGGGTCTGTATTGAACCCCAATGCGTGACAGGGTTAATTAAGTGCTTATGGGGGGGTGTATTGACCCCCATGAGTGACAGGGTTAATTAGGGATTTATGGGGTCTGTATTGACCCCCATGAGTGACAGGGTTAATTAAGTGCTTGTGGGGGTCTGTATTGACCGACATGCATGACAGGGTTAATTAAGTGCTCATGGGGGTCTGTATTGACCCCCATGAGTGACAGGGTTAATTAGGGATTTATGGGGTCTGTATTGACCCCCATGAGTGACGGTGTTAATTAAATGCTTGTGGGGGTCTGTATTGACTCCCATGCGTGACAGGGCTAATTAAGTGCTTATGGGGGTCTGCATTGACCGACATGCATGACAGGGTTAATTAAGCGCTTTTGGCGGTCTGTATTGACCCCCATGAGTGACATGGCTAATGAAGGGCTTATGGGGGTCTGTATTGACCCCCATGAGTGACAGGGCTAATTAAGTGCTTATGGGGGTCTGTGTTGAACCCCATGAGTGACAGGGTTAATTAGGGATTTATGGGGTCTGTATTGACCCCCATGAGTGACAGGGTTAATTAGAGGTTTATGGGTGTCTGTATTGACCCCCATGTGGGACAGGGTTTTTTAAGGGTTTATAGGGGTCTGGATTGACCCCCATGAGTGGCCAGGTTAATTCAGTGCATATGGGGGTCTGTATTGACCCCCATGAGTGACGGGTTAATTAAATGCTTGTGGGGGTCTGTATTGACTCCCATGCGTGACAGGGCTAATTAAGTGCTTATGGGGGTCTGTATTGACCGACATGCATGACAGGGTTAATTAAGTGCTTATGGGGGTGTGCATTGACCGACATGCATGACAGGGTTAATTAAGCGCTTTTGGCGGTCTGTATTGACCCCCATGAGTGACATGGCTAATGAAGGGCTTATGGGGGTCTGTATTGACCCCCATGAGTGACAGGGTTAATTAAGTGCTTATGGGTCTGTATTAACCCCCATGTGTGACAGGGTTAATTAAGTGCTTACGGGGTTCTGTATTGACCCCATGATTGACTGGGTTAATTAGAGGTTTATGGGTGTCTGTATTGACCCCCATGTGGGACAGGGTTTATTAAGGGTTTATAGGGGTCTGGATTGACCCCCATGAGTGGCCAGGTTAATTCAGTGCATATGGGGGTCTGTATTGACCCCCATGTGTGACAGGGTTAATTAATGTATTATGTGGGTCTGTATTGACCCCCATGAGTGACCAGGTTATTTAAGTGCTTATGGGTTTCTGTATTGACCCCTATGAGTGACAGGGTTAATTAGGGGCTAATGGGGTCTGTATTGACCCCCATGAGTTACAGGATTAATTTAGTGCTCATGGGGGTCTGTATTGACCCCCATGAGTGACAGGGTTAATTAGGGATTTATGGGGTCTGTATTGACCCCCATGTGGTACAGGGTTAATTAAGTGTTTATAGGGGTCTGGATTGACCCCCAGGAGTGGCTGGGTTAATTCAGTGCATATGGCGGTCTGTATTGACCCCCATGTGTGACAGGGTTAATTAATGTATTATGGGGGTCTGTATTGACCCCTATGAGTGACAGGGTTAATTCAGGGTTTATGGGTGTCTATATTGACCCCCATGAGTGAGGGGGTTAATTAAGGGTTTTTGGGGGTCTGTATTGACCCCCATGAGTGACAGGGCTAATGAAGGGCTTATGGGGGTCTGTATTGACCCCCATGAGTGACAGGGTAAATTAAGGGTTTATGTAGGTTTGTATTGACACCCGTGAGTGATAGTGTTATTTGGGGATTGATGTGTCTGTGTATAGAGCCACATGAGTGATAGGATTCATTTTTTTTATTATGGGTGCTTTAAGGACCTTTGCAGTCCTTTAAGGACCCGTAAGGCTGGAATTTTTTATTTTGATTGCAGCGGGGGATCGGGGACCCCCACTGCGAGGGTAAATGTGTGGTTAATGCGGGTTTCCAAGCTTATCTCGGATCCCTTCAAGGGTTAATTAAGCGTTTATTGGGGTCTGGATTGACCACCATGAGTGACAGCTTTATTTAGGGGTTGATTGGGCTCTGTATAGAGCCCCATGATTATTACGGGTCCTTTAAGGACCCGTAAGGTGGGAATTTTTCATTTTGATTGCAGCGGGGGTCCCCACTGAGCGGGTTAATGTGGCGTTAATGCGGGTTTCTGAGCTTATCTTGGATCCTGTGGGGTTAATGCGGGTTTTAGAGCTTATCTTGGGTAAGTTGTACGTGGCTGGGCGGTCCGGGTTCATGGAGCCTCGTTTTCATTATTTTCGGCGGCCATTTTTTTCCTCGCTTAGCCTTTTTTCGAGCGCCAAAACGGTGCAATTTGGGGTTAAATTTGCGTGTAACCTCACTTTCACATGTCCTGGCTGTTCCGCCCGTGCTGTGGGTGAGTGTTTTTTTTAATCTTTATTGGGTTTATTAGTGTGTTTTTAGTGTTTTTGTGTTTGTGCGTTCGGGGGGTTAGTGCAGTGTTTTGCGAGACACAGGGGAGGGATAGGAGGAGGGGAAGGAGAGGACAAAGTGCTGCGAGTTTAGATGTGTGTGGGGTTGTATTGTGTGCAACTCATGCGCCGTAAAGCCTTCCCCCTCTGCAAATGCTTCACGAGTGACGCAGTTCTTGCAAGCTCGCTTTGCGAGCTCGCAAAGCGTGACGACAATTCGTAGTTTGACAACTATTATATGTGATGACATTCTGATTTTCTATTGGTTCCAAGAGCTGGATTTGGCTTGGTGTAATATACCAGTGAACAAATACTTCCTGCGCTGAAATCTTTTCTAGACAAGATAGGATTTACGCATATCAGCTAAAGCCCTAATGTTGCAAGTGAAATGCTTTGAAAAGACGAGTAATGTAGGGGGAAAAAAGCTCCCACAGCCGATTTGACCTTATAATGCAAATTACAATGCTGGCATAGAATAGGTCTCAATAATTTTAGCATTGTAGCTACTTCTATTTTAAAAAAATATATATTGACTATTTAACATCTCAGAATAATTTATAACTGTTTTAAAGCAAATCATCTTAACTCTAAATGTGTACACTAACAAGTTTTTGACATTTTTTAAATAGTTCGGCTATATGCAAACTGACAGTAAAAATGTATTTTCTCATGCTGAACAAAATCTTTTGTATTGGAACAATTTACAGATATCTCACATATCACATTTGTTAATGTTTCCATTCTTTTCCATTCTTTTAGGAAAGTTCACATAACAAAGACCACCTTAGAGTGCCTAAATGGGGATTATGAAGTTGAACCAGGTTATGGTCATGAAAGAAACAGTTTCTTGAAAAAGCATAATATTGAAACTTTTTTTATTGTGCCATCCCATCGAAGGAAGGTATGTATGAAATGTATTGTTATATACTTTATATGGAAAATTCTGTGTAAATCATTGCACACTTTCCAAACATTGTTAGCACCTCATAATTCTAAATATAATATTATGAATAACCTTTTTTACATAGCTTGATATTTAGAAATATACATATTCTTACATTGTCCTGCTGAAAGTATAATCATCATTTTAAATGTGATGTATTAACTCTGGAGCACTGTTATTATTTATTTATTTGTGTATTTATTATTGCTAAAATACAAAAAGAATTGTAGTGCTAATTACAGGGTATACTGTAGAAATATACAACAAACACCACAGTAAATATACTGGTAAAGAAGATTTTAGGGGCTTTTCTTTAGTAAGCGCTTACAATCTAAGCAGGTACCATGGCAATTAAGTAGTAAAGGAATAAAAAACATATTTTGTCTCATAAGAATTTAAAATATGTTTTCCCTTGTTGCAAGCAATCCACATCTTGTTTTATGCTCTGTTTATTATGTTTGCTCATAAATATATTATTTTCTACTCAAAAACAATGATGTACCTACTACTTCTTAGAACTCAGTGTTGCTTTTCTTTAAGAGATCCAGCTGAATGGAAAAATAGATCTCCTGACTCCAGTTAGAGACAATTAACGGATATCCACTTGAATAAATAATACCACTAAAATGTTCTATAACTTCATCCATATAAGCAAAGTGGAAACTGATATCACATATAATAGTTGTCAAACTACGAATCAATGTCACGAGGGGCCGCATTTGCGGAGGTGGAGGCTCTACGGCGCCTCACACGCAGTTACAAACACCCACACAAGCGGCACTTTAACAAAATAGATCTAACAATCAATCACTAAATACGGACTTAAACCAAAAAATCCGAACCGCAGAACTTCGAAAAAAAAAACATTAGGACCCCGCAAAAATATGACCTTAACGGCCGAACCGCTTATACCTAAAAGCATTAAAAACACAATAGATACACACAAAAAAGACATAAAAGCTTACCCACAGCAAGGGGGGCACCTTGGACCTCTGAAAGTGAAGTTACACCTCAATTTAAGTCCAAATTCCCGAGTTTCCCTAAGCGAGAGAAAAAACGGCCGCCGAAAAAACCTGAAAACAAGGCTAAAGGGCCCTAAAGACGCAAAACACCACCAAGCACATACAGCTTTTCAAAAAATCTGTACGAGGTACAAGATACACTTTTAGCAAGGACGCTAAATCAGCAACAGTCGCGTACCTCATACACATTTGCCACCATTTTACAACACTAACTTACACAATGCGGAAGTACACAGCTACCCTAACGGCTTTCCCTCGCGCACGTAGCCTATTTACACTACACACTGCACACATTGCTGACACTTACACCTCAGCTCCACAACAGTGCAAACCAACATTGTATGCTGCAGAAATATCAAAACAGATTGTCAGCTCTTCAGAACAATGTTTCTGCATAAATTACTTCCAAATAGGTAAAGTATATTAATTTATTAATTTATTAATTATTTATTTACCATACAAAAATACATATACACAAAAAAACCACTCAGAAAACACAAAAGCCATTTACTGCGCGCCTCACAATGAGCACCAACGCTGCTACGCTGCTCATAGCACACAAAGCCTTGCAAAAAGTAGATCAGCGACGACTAAACAATAACAGCAAAAGCGCCTATCAGAAACAAAAATACAACCAACAGCCTCCCAATGAGTGCCGAAGGCGCTCATTGCAAGCCACGCAATGAGTGCCGAAGGCCCTCAGCGCAAGGCTCACAATGAGCGCCAAAGGATCTCAGACCAACCAATTTTTTTTTATCTGTGGCAAACAGCATTACCTGCCTTACAATGTTATTGCCTGTTATTTTTGACAGGCAAGTCGCTAGTATCACATATAATAGTTGTCAAACTGTGAGACGTCGTCAAGCTCATCGAGGCAAGCCGTTAACGTGTAGCACTTAGGAAATGAGCACCTTCAGCGCTCATCACCTGTGAGCCTCGCGTAGTGAGGCGAGCTGTTAAGGCACTAAAACTTACAGCACAAAGGCAAGGATCACCGAAGGCGCTCATTGCCTGCTCGCCTCCTGAAGGCAATGAAACAAGCGGGACTTAGCGACCAAACAGTAAAATGCGGGACTTAGAAAAAAATAATTACAAGATGCTGGACTTATAAAAAAAAAATATGAGAAAGCAAAAATACGAGGTTAATGGCCAAACCGCGAAAATAAAAAAAACATCCCACACAGCACGGGGGAACAGCCAGGACGTCTGGGAGTGAGGTGGAACGCAAATTTAAGGCGATTAGGATGACTTTCACCACTCAAAAATGGCCTAAGCAAAAAAAAAAAAAAAGAAAACATAAAAACGAGACTACACGACCACGCAAAACACTGCCAAGCACACTAATAACATTACGAATCTACAATGTCGCTTTACACAACTAAACCAACGGCTTTCCCTCACGCACGCAGACTATTTCTAATGTACAGTTGGGACATTCATTACACTTTATCATCAGGGCACCAGCACTCAAACTGTACATTGTATGCTGCCAGAAAAAAACTCGCAATGAGCGTTGATTGTCCTCAGAGTACAAAAACCTTGACATTGTGTGTCAAACAGCATTCCCATGGCTTCAAATTTTATTGCCTTGTCATTCTTGATGGGCAAGTCACTAGTTTAGTTATATTTGTTGAATTTAAGTTATATTTGTTGAATTTAGGGCTAAAATTATCAATTTTCCAATAGGAAACCTTGCTCACTTGTAGGAAAAAACAAGTCTGAACAAAATTGTATGAGTCATGGATCTGATTGTACATGCATTTCCCACTACAGAAATGTGGTTCACTGGTCTATAATTTCCTGTATTTGTTCTTCCTCCCTTCTTAAATATAGGTATGACTGCTTTTCTCCAGTCATTAGGTAGCGACCCTGTGTTTAGTGAATCTTGAAAAATTATATATAATGGTTTGGCTATTACAAAACCCAATTCCCTCTGTACCCTTGTATTTATTCCACCAGTACCTGGAGCTTTATTAACATTAATTTTTTTCAACCTCTTTTATTTCCTCCTGCATTAACCAATTATTTGGTAAATGGTAGTGTAGCCCCATTATGTTGCAGTGTCCCAACCACTGGTACCTACAGTATATACAAAAGAAAATAACTTATATTACCACTATATAAATCCCTAGTATGTCCTCATTTGGAATATAGAGAAAAAGATTGGGCATTACTTCATAAAAAGGACATTTTAGAGCTATGAAGTGCAGAGAAAGGCAACAAAACTAATAAGGG
Source organism: Discoglossus pictus (assembly GCA_027410445.1). Classification (NCBI taxonomy): domain Eukaryota; kingdom Metazoa; phylum Chordata; class Amphibia; order Anura; family Alytidae; genus Discoglossus; species Discoglossus pictus. Next base: position 266,582,541 of record CM050166.1, on the reverse strand, counting down.
GGATGGACAGACTGAACTATGAAGACATACATAACAAATAAAACGTGTTTTCTCTAGGAAATAGTCACCTAAGAGGGGATATGATTACCTTATATATATACATCCAGGCTCAATATAAGGTTTTGTTAACTTAACTTTTTGTGCCAAGTGGTTTTCGACAAGAGGATATCCCTTGAGGTTAGAAGAAAAGAGATTCCACCTTAAAAAAAGAAAAGGTTTCTTCACAGTAATGGCAGTTAAACCATGGAATTCTCTATCCCATGGTATGGAATTAACTAATTAGGGGTTAATTATTTTGATGCCTCAGTTCCTTAAAGGCATGGGTTTTAAATGCCATGGAGGTCGTGAAAGGTTTAATTATTTAGGTAACAAGAGTTAACTGCTTATATGCCGCAGGGGTCCTTGAGTTGCTGACAAGGCCCCTGTGGAAAGAGTTAACTTATAGGTGCAATGAAGGTCCTTTAAGGACCCCCATTGCACGGGGTTAGTATTTTAGTTGCCATGGGGGTCTCAGTGGATCAATTATGTAGATGGGGTGATTGAGAGTGAGTGGGCAAGGGGATCCCTCGGGACTCCCTCCACCCACCGCGTGTATAAATGGAGGGAATCCGTAGAGGTTCTCATTAGTTTCAGTTTGTTTGTGCTCAGTAATTTATTCAGCACAGCCTTTCCTGCAAAACCTGAACCGTGTAACTTTACTTCAGGTCTGGGGTTTACAAGATGTGTCATGCACAGTAATATTAACAGTGTGGAGCTTTAAATAAATGTGTAAGATTACAGCAAAAAGCTCTGTATTAAAATTTACTTGTCAATAGTTTACTTGGCTCATTTAAAATAGGGCTCTATGGCCCTGATTCTAATTGAATGGTGTCATTTGCCGTATTACATGATTATGTCAACCTTGCAATAATGCGGCACTCAGTCCAAATCTGGAAATCCTGCCTTATCCTCAAGAGATTTCAGTGTAAAAAGTATGCTTTCACTCAGCATATTACACCAAACTAAGCTTTATTGATGAAAACAATAGAAAATGAAAACATCATCATTGTTATAATGATTGAGAACAAGTGCTGTAACTGTGACAACCATATATATTTATATATGTATTTATATTATTTTTTATTTATTTTTATTTAAATTATATATATATATATGTGATAATGGCATTTATAGATATAATAGCTATAATTGTGTTTATTTACATTTGTTCCTAGTCCATGTGGTTTCATGATATGTATTAACACCTTGAGTACTGGTTTGTGTGTTACCCTGGATGTTGTAAATTGAAACGAACATAATAATATTATATTTAATTACACATATGTTTATATTGGGCTGTTAAATGTCAAATAATGATGAATGTTCATGATTTTCTATTGTTTTTTGTGCTATACTGTCACTTTAACTGCTGCTTTGGCACTCAGCAGTGGTTTTAAAACCATTTGCAAGTGATCTTTAGTACACATAATATTTTTGATGTTACGGCACTGCTCTACTTTGTGAGGGATCCATAAAGTCTGATTAGAATAGGGTTTTGGTTAAAAAAAAGTCTAAAAGAATAACTTTTGCCAGTGGAAAAATCAATGGAATTTTGCCATAGTTTCATCTCTGACATACAGCAGTCACTCATAGTAGTTCTCTCGCAGTGTTTTCCTTGTGTATAATTTAAATGCCTGTTTTTTTACTGTGTATCTTGATCTTTAAATCATTGTTAAGCCACATGGGATGTGATTTAATCTTTCGACTTTTATTTCCACATGGTATATGGTGATAAATACGCATAAGTATTTAAGTATTTCAACATTGTGCATTTATGTTCAGTATTTTTACTTATCAGTTCTTTGTCCCAGTCTATACTTTATATTGCTGGCTTAGATTGTTAAAATATGCCCTTGTAAAATTCAGAGTTTTTGTTTGCCCCCCACAATTCTGTTTTTTTAATGCACTCTCAAATAAGACTGTGTTGTGATCACTGTTTCCCAAAGTGTTGCCCTATTTCAACATTTGTGATGACTAAATCCAAGATAGCCTCATTTCTAGTAGGCTCTTGTATAACATGGGCCAGATAATGATCCCTGAGTGTACTCAAGAACCTACTCCCCTTAGCTAAACTGCGGATCTCATTCATACAGTTTATTTCAGAGTAGTTAAAATCTCCAATTATTAAAACTTGAACATGCTTAGCTGCATTTACAATTTGTAACAATAATTGCAGTTCCTCACTTTCAATTATATCTGGTGGTTTATAGCAAACTCCTACTAATATTCTTTTAGAATTGTCTCCTCTGCTATTCAACTCTACCCACAAGCATTATTGCTAGTTCCAGCATAAATATCTTCTCTGACTATAGGCTTAAATTAAGGCTTAACATACAGATAAACCCTGCTACCTCTTTTACCATTGCCCATATCTTTCCTAAATAGGTTATAACCATCTAGATTAACAGTGCAGTTGTTTCATCACGTTTCAGTAATGCCTATTAAAGCCAATTTCTCATCATCTGCTAAGAATTCAAATTTTCCCATTTTTCCTGGCGAGCTCTTGGCATTAGCAAGCATCCACTTTATGTTATGAGTCTGTAGTTCTGAAGTGCCTGCCACTTTACTTTAGTTACTTAGCAATACCTCCCTTTTGACTATACTAACCCTCCCCCCCTCCTCCCACATGACTAGTTAATTCAATCCTTACCCACTCTACACTTTCTACCTCATTACTTCAATCTAGTCCTCCCTCCCCCCATCTACTAGTTTAAAAACTCCCCCAGCCATTTTACCATCCTTCCCCTAGCACACCGGCTCCCTCATCATTAAGGTGCAATCCATCCCTGCTATAGAGATTGTATCCAAGTGAGGTCAGCCCAGTGCTTTAAAAAAACAAACCCCTCCTTAATGCACCACTTTTTCACTTTTATTTTAGCCACACATTAACCTCTATAAGCTCCTTCTGTCTCCCTAGGCTAGCACAAGGCACTGGTAGTATCTCGGAAAATACTGCCTTGGAGGTCCTTGCCTTCTGCATATTGCCTAGTTCTAAAAAATCTTTTTTTAGGATTCTCCATCTTCCACTAACTTTGTCATTGGTACCAATATGGACCAAGATCGCTGGTTCATTTCCAGACCCTCCCAATAATTTATCTACCTGATCCACAACATGCTGAACCCGAGCACCGTGGAGACATCAATCTGTTCTGTCTGTTGGTCTTCCTATTCCACCCTCCCTCTCCCCCAGTAGAACTGTTCTCCCATCTGTTAGAGGGAACAGCTCTATCTGGCATTGCCATTCATGAATTGACATCCCCAACAGTTTCACTTAATCTGGTAAATATGTTAATGTTTGCCTACTCATACGTGGCCTGCCTCCTCCCCCTGTTCCCCCTGCTTCCCCTTGAAACTGTAACCAAGCTACCTCCTTTGACCTCCTCTCTAGCAGCATCTCCACGCTCCATAACAGGCCAGCTAAACTCTGCTCTGTGAGCACAAACTCAGGCAAAGTCACACCACCTCTCAGCTGCACAATAATCACTGCACAAGTACACAAACATCCTTCACTGTTCAGAAGAAATCACAGAATAGATGCAAACAGACCACCAAAAGCCACACAGGCAAAACCACACACCCTCTCAGCTGCACAATAATCACTGCACAACATATATATATATATATATATATATATATATATATATTGTGACAGGGCGACCCCTTCTGACGGGGTTTGCGTCCTGCTCTTTTATGTTTTTATTCTCTTTATGGAGGACTCTGGAGCCTTTGTATTCTTTCACAGGCTTTAATATGTGGTTGGCATAACATAAATAAAAATAGCTTACGGTCAGCATGAAACAAAAATCTACTTAAACAGACTTACTATGACCTGGAACGCCCTGTCTATCCCTGAGGTCGCTACTCGGCCTGCAGGTAAAATAAACACTCCCTCACGGTCTCTTCTGGAAGGAGTAGCTTTCGCACAATAGCGCCACCTAGTGGCCAGGATACAGTCAGTCTCTTAAAATGGTTGTATTGCCTCCTTGTGGCCTGGATACAAAGAACCTCTTCTTTCAGTTATATTGCCACCTTGTGGCCAGGATACACATCATCTCCTCTTTAGTTATATTCCCACCCTGTGGCCAGGATACACATCATCTCCTCTTTAGTTATATCGCCACCTTGTGGCCGGGATACACATCATCTCCTCTTTAGTTATATTGCCACCTTGTGGCCAGGATACACATCATCTCCTCTTTAGTTATATTGCCACCTTGTGGCCAGGATACACATAATCTCCTCTTTACTTATATTGCCACCTTGTGGCCAGGATACACATCATCTCCTCTTTACTTATATTGCCACCTTGTGGCCAGGTTACACCTACTCTTTAGTACATCTGGAAGTCTCTTCCACGGTACTCTTTACACCTTTGTGGATGAAGCATAGGGCCCGCCCGTCTCTCCCGTTTGCTTCACCCCAGGGACCCTTGAATATATAACAACACCAACTTGTAGTCACTTTACTCTTCAAAACTCAGCCTCTTCCCTGGGGCGTAATAAGTCTTGGTACATTCCTTCTGAGGCCTCTGTCAGCTACACACACGCTAGGCCTTTAAGGCAACTCTGCCTGGGGATTCTCACTAATCCCTTCACACTTCTCTCTTCACACTCAGCCTCTTCCCTGGGGCATAATACGTCTGGGCACCTTCACTGAGGCCTCTGTCAGCTACACACACGCTAGGCCTTTATGGCAACTCTGCCTGGGGATTCTCACTAATCCCTTCACTTACTTTGTGTCCTGAGGCTATATTCACTCTTCCAGCTCACACGTCCCGTGACTGCAAACAGCTCGCACGACTTCTTGCTGTACTCCCAGCCGCAGTAAATCAGGTAACTCTTACAGGCTTGTTCCAAAACTCACTGTAATTCCACACAGGATCAGCCTCCACTCTGGGGCTTGCTTCTGGCAGCAGCACACCTTCCCAGAGCCTAGCCAGCCACACCCCTTTCCATGTCTGCTTGCAGGCTTTTAAAGGGAAGTTGCACGAATTAGCAGTTCTTCAGAAGTTTTAACTCCGTCACTCCTCTCAAGAACTCCATACTCCACTTGCTTGTCATATCATCTAAGGGCCAAACGGTCACAATATATTTATATATATATATATATATATATATATATATATATATATATATATATATATATATAAAACACGTTTCCAATATATTGAATTTAAATAACTAAAACAATTATATATATAATCTCTGTGTCTCCCTTTATTATTTGTATTGTTGCTTGAATCATTTGTACGTGGCATTAACAATATTCCAGCGCATCAGAGGTGGTGGAGTGTAAAACCTGTTTGAATTATTTCAGCCATTGACTGCACTGGCAAGGCTTTTCTGGGACTCTGGTTCACTGCCCAGTTTGCTGTTGAATTGTCAGGTTTTACAATCTTTATCATTGCATTGAAAAGATTGTATAGGACTTCCTGGTCAGGACAGATGGCAGCAATTAAGATGTATTAATTAACTAAGAAGTTAAGTTAATTGATTAATAAATAGTTTTACCTTAGATCTTGTACTTTTTCTATGTTCTTGCTAACTTCACATACAGACCCACTAGAGGGTGGTGTAGGGCTAAGTATATTGCAAAACTTTCAATATGTTCATGTTCTTCAGCAGGTATGTTCTTATAAACTAATGTATCTTGCTTTAGTCCTGATGAGAGCAGTGACAGCTCTCACATCCCCATGGTGCATATAGAAGTTTCCTCTCTGTATTCAGTTTTCTCCCACATAAGGAAGTAGATCACTGGAAACCTAAATGGTAGATTCCACAGTAGAATAATTATATGTAAAATACATTAGAGCTTATGTATTACATTACTATTTACACCTGGAAAACACATTGCCCATTTTCAAAAGAGTATATTTTAAATGTGTGTCCTTTAATCCTCCTCTTACCATTAACCACACTTATTAACAACTTTTTAACAATTAGAACTATAATTTAAAAATTTTACTCTGACATTCCTTAATAATAACAAAACCTGGGTTGGGGAACCGGGAATGGCCCCAGAGAGGTGCGATTGATGCCAATTGATGTTGGGTACATGGAGTGAAGGTATCTCAATATAGTTGCAAAGACAACCCTGAAGGAGCTGGAGGACAAGTATGGAATAACCCAAAAGGAAACCAGGGTAAATGTATTACCTGCTGGGAGACAAGGGCTCCAATGGGCTAGTTTGGAGAAGCTAAGAGCTGAGCTCATGCAGGACAGGACCCTAGCAGGGGTTAGGCAGAAATCTTCCCAGAAAGTGAAAGGACCTACTGGAGAAGAGTATGTCTGGGACCAGGGATTATTGTTCTGGTTTACCCTCAGCCAGGTGGGGGGATCCCGGGGAAGTGAAGAGACAGCTAGTCATCTCTCAGAAATTTAGAGGCTGCCCGCTAGAGCTAGCACATGATGTTTCCTTAGCATGACACCTGGGAAGCAAAAGCATTGCCTCACCCAAGTGCTCCACTGCCTCAGGGCGAACAGGAATATCACTCAGTATTGTGACTCCTGTGATTTCCTCAGAGGTACGGACAACAGAGGAAGGGCACACAGGTCTTGATGCAATCCTTGCTCATTATGGACACCCCAAATCTCAGGGAAAATATTATCATAGTAGGACTTCTAGCTAGACCCAGCAAGATGGGGAAAAAGTATATCCTTACCATGGTAAACTGCTCTAAACGCTACCCCAAGGACATCCACCTGACTAGAGTTTCTGCTACTACCGTAGTCGAAGCCTTAATGGTTGTTTTTTCACAGGCAGGGTTCCCCAAAGAGATTCTGTCTGATAGGGGTACCCAGTTCATGTCTGATCTAACCCAGCAGCTATGGAGGCTATGCAGGATCAAGCACCTGAGCCTCTCACCTCTTCAATGGTACATTAACATGAATGCTGTGTGTCTTCATGGAGAAGGGAGAAACCTCTACCATATCTCCTCTTTGTCTACCGTGAGGTACTTCAGGAGCTGACAGGTTTCTCCCATTCAAACTGGGCGGCAGTTGCAAGGCTCCTTGAATGTGATCCAGGAGGCTTGGGAGGGAAAGCACAGGCAAGATCTGGTGCATGAGGTCCCGTAAGCTTTTCGAGAGAGGTTAGTTGCTCTAATAAGTTTAGTCAGGGACCATGTTCATACAGCCCAAGTTAGAGAGAAGCTGTACTATAACCTCGGAAATAGGCATAGGAAGCTTGAGGAAGGACAGGAGGTGCTGAGGCTGGTTTCAAACCGCAGAACAAGGTACTAGCGGCCTGGGAAAGTCCATACCAAACACGTATGTGCTAATATTAGACCCCAAGTGTAAGATTAATCGGATCACTCATATTAACAGGCTGAATGGGGTATCAGAAGTGTCCGCATAGTCTACTTGTGGTCTTCCTGCCTATCCACAGTGATCCCAAGGAACCAGCTAACCTCACCAGTCAGACAGACTGCATGTGCCAGTCTGCTAACCTAAAGGACATCAAAAGACCAAATCCAATCTATTGGCCTAATATCCTAAGTTATTTTCCATCATTAGCTTTCCACCAGGTAATGACTGCAGACTGCCCTCCTTTAAACCTAACCTCTGATAGAGTTCCAGAGGCAATCACGGCTAGTATCCACAGCAATTTGGATGACAATATGCAGTCAAAGTGTGTGAAAACTCCAGCAGCCCTTGGGCCTCCCTGGTACCTAAGAAAGAAGAGACAACTCTCTTAATGGATTATCATAAGGTTGTGGAGTCCGCTATGGAGAAGTCAGCGTTTATCACCCCCTTTGGACTCTACCAGTTTACGGGTATGTAATTTGGGACAAAGAATGCCTCCTCGACCTTCCAAGGAATTGTGGATCAGCTACTGCATTGGCACCAGGGCTTCACAAAGGTCTATTTGGAAGATATAGCTGTACTCAGAAAAACTTGGGCGGAGCCTGTCCAGCACAAAAGAGACATTTTGGATGTGGTCAGGGGAGCTGGGCTTACTATCAACACAGATAAGAGTCAGTGGGTCCAGGCAGAGGTACAGTACATAGAGCACTTGGTAGGTAGTAGACAGATTAGACCAAAGCCAGCAAAGGTAGAGGAGATAGCAGCTTGACCAACCGCCCAAACCCAAAAGCAGATAATGGCATTCCTGGGCATTGCAGGGTATTAGTGATAGTTTGTTTCTTGTTACAGTACCGTTGCCAAGCCCCTCATGGACCAGACCCGCAAAAAGATGCTGAGGATGGTGGATTGGACACCTGACTGTGAGTCAGCCTTCTCGGCCCTGTAAGCCACCCTCACCTGCTCCCCTGCTCTGGATGACTATCGGCACCCCTTCATAGTGCAGATTAATGCCTCTACCTATGTTATGGGGGCTGTTCTTAACCAGAAGGGCGAGCAGGGATACGATCACCCCACCTCCTACCTCATCCAGTATCGTATGGCCCAGGATGTAGCCTGTGCTGCTGTGATTTAGGCCTTCAGGCATCTTCAGCATTAATTGAATGGCCGGGAATTCACATTGGTGACTGACCACAACCCCTTGTGTGGGCTGTCCTGAGTTTCCCCTAGGCTCCTACTGGAAAAGGGGAGTATTTGTTATGAACCTCAGGAAAAGTGGGCTTTTGGGTCTCGCCACTTGATACTGATGGACAATAGCCACATAGCCAGTTGTGTCCGAGGGGTATTATAATGGCCCTAAGGAACTTGTGAAAGACTTTGCCATGTGTTGATTTGTTAGAATTTGGTTAAGCTTTCCTGTGTGCGGATGAACAGAACCTACAATGGGCAGTTAGGATTGGTCTCTTTGACATGTTCAAGCCCAACAAAGAGCTGGCCGTGACAAGATGCTACTCTACCAATATTTCCTGCAATGTTAATGCCATCTCTCTTTAGTCCACTAGTGTTTAAAGAGAAGATTCACGTAAACATGAGTTGTTCCTATTTGAAATAATTTACTTATAGAAGTTCTAATAAATGTGTAAGTCTTAGCACTTGCCTTTCATTGCTACACATCCGCTGTTTGTTAGGTGATGTGAATTTCTGAAGAACACAGAAATATGAATGTAACTGCCACAGCTTAGAACTGACCTGAAGGCTGATTCGTTCTTGAGCTGGCTCTTGAACTTTTGACTCAATCAGCTCAGCAGACATGGAGGAGCACCTGAGAAATTAGCCAGACATAAAGTTTTATCTTCTCTAACAGTGCTTTAATATTAAATCATCTGAAATTATTATTTCCAATTGAACGAAAGCTGCTTTCTTCCAATATGTAGTTTTTACCAGTAGGATTGTTATACATGATTACTGTGACAATGTATTATTTCTTTCCAAATTAATGTAAGCAAAAAGTGGAATTTGTCTTGTTTATCTTCCTGTACTTATGTTACTTAAGATACTTATGAATGTTTCATATGTTTCAAGCTGTTCATTGAAATACACCTTTGAAGTACCTCAATGAATGTATTTGTTGCTTCCATGCCAACGATTAATCAATAGGTATGAGCCAAAATAAGATTTCTGTTCAAATAACTTTGCTGTTGTGCAAGCCATTGTTGATCGCTCCAAATTTAAAGTTATCATTTACATTTTTATGTACTCAGCAATGGTAGATAGATGTAGTCACATTTAAACTCTTTTTCTTCAGAAACTCCTAACTGTGATATGGGTTTAAAAGCAAGATTATTCACCTTTCTTTCATTATCCATGATAAAGGGTAACATTAAGGAACCATTCTGGTCAAAATATAAACTATTTTATTTTGAAGAAATAGACTTGAAAATAGTATTACTTTCATATGCAACTAGGAAATTGCCTGTCAAAAATGACGAGAATTGTAAGCCTGGCAATGCTGTTTGCCACACAATGCTAGGCTATGGGCCCTCTGAGAACCTTTGGCGCTCACCCTGAGCCCTGCGCTAAGCACCTTTGGCACTCATCGACTGGCTCGAAATGAGCGCCTGTGGTGCTCATTGCAAGCCGCAACTTTCCTGATTTGCAATGATCACCTTTGGCGCTCCTCATGAGCCCTGCGATGAGCACCTTCGGTGCTCATTGCAAGCCTCTCATCCTGTGTACTTTATAGGTGTCGCGCTTGAGTGTTTTGTTTTGGGTTGTGTTACTGCCTTGGGTTAAGTATTACTGGCTTGCGTTAAGTGTTACTGCTTCCGACTTTTACGTCCTACGGACTAGTTTTACTTCCTTCATTCTAGTTTTACGTCCTTCTGCCTCCTTTTCGTCGTTCTGTGTTTTTTCGGCAGCCATTTTTTTTTTCTTGCTTGGGTGATTTTCGATCGGGAAAAAATTGCAAATATGGCTCAAATGAACTTGCAACCTCACTCACAGGCTTCCTGGCTCTCCCAGTGTGCTATATGTGAGTGTATAAGTTAATTTGAGGCATATTTGTGGGGGGGGTTTCCAGGTTTTTCCAGTTCAGTGATTTGTCAGTTAGTCGAAATTTTGCGAGGCCCACATTCCATATTCGTGCCTCTGGTCCTAAGTCCTACAGGCTGTAATTTTGCGGCCCTCGCTAAGTCCCACATGCCTTGCGATGAGGTTTCAACTGCTCGGCTCGCTTTGCAAGGCTCGCAATGAGCGCCTACGGTGGTCATTGCAGCCTAAGTCCCTCATGTTTCAACTGCTCACCTCACTTTGCAAGGCTCACAGTCGCGTGCAGCAGTCAACGGCTCGCCTCGCTTCACAGTTGCAAACCTTGCTATTCGAGGGCCGCAAAGCGTGACAAAGCTGAAAACGTGACCAACGTTCTTGGTCCACAACTTTTAAAGTGATTATACTGCTGTGGAAACTACTATGTTACTTTACAATGATCTATGTCTTGGAAGAAGAGGACTTTTAATGCAGATGAAGCTTCGGTACAATGAATATGTGAAAGACACACCTTGTTGAGACAGAAGCAGTTTAAAATTTTTTTGACATGTGACCAAAATGTTGATTTCTGAAGAAAGATTACCTGAGTCTGAACACAACACTTGCACACAGTACTAAATAGATATTTTTATTTAAATGCAACAGACATCAGGACATTTCTGTAAATTTAGACAACTCACTTCAATTACATCCATAGCAAAGACTTGTTAGTGGAAGAAAGCACAAAGCAGACATAAGAATCATGAACTAATTAAATTGTCAAAACTATTGTATTGATTGTTTACACAATCTCTTCATTATAGTTTATTCCTAAAAATATATTTTCTTTGTCCATTTAAAAGAAACTCAACATTAGTGAAATGGAAATTGTTTTTTTCTGTTAGCTTGTTTCAGTGAAAGTGCTTGCAATAGCATTACATTTCTTCTTTAATTGAATTAAAATGTTAATTGCAATTAAACATCCAAACTATACTCATTAGATTTAAGATTGAAGCATAAATATGTAGCTACAGGGTATAATTCAATTGATGGCTATATTTTATTGCTTTTTCCTAAAGATAGAGATCAGCAGAAACTATTTACTTCTCTGGCAATAGTTTTTTGCATTTTTATTGTTTATAAATAAACGAGCGACTTGCCCGTCATAAATGACGGGGCAATAAAATTGTAATGCTAGGAAAGCTGTTTGCCACACAATGTGAGTCTCTGACACTCGTAACCTTTTTGTTATCTACAAAGAAGTACAACAATTATAATATTAAAAAAAAATGTAACCTTCAACTTGTATTTCACCAACAGGTAAACCATAGTTTTTGAACAATATTAAATATTTTAATTATCATGTATGCAAGAATAATATAACAATGTCTGAAGTTTTGATGAATAAAAATTGTAAACCATTACACAATACTTTGTAACCTGCAACTTATATTTAAAACAATGTTGAACCATTTTTTTTTTTTAACAATATTAATGTTTTTTTTAAATTGGTATCATTTTACATTTTGGATCACTCATTATACTTTCTATATATTCTGGAAATGTGTGTCTATTTGGAAGTCATACCTTTCCTTTTTGACAGCAACTAATAAAGTCTCCATCAGTTGGTCTTTCCTTCAGAAAATGATATTCTCCACAAAACTGACAAACCACATTCATTAATCCACAATAATGAGTGTCTACTGTTAGTGCTGTAAATAAAGGACTATCATGAGCTTACTCAACATCGATATAACTTCAACTTTCTATATCTACATTGGTGTCATCTCTATGAACATTGGTGTCAGGAGGCAATATTGGGTCATTAGGCAATGTTTTACAGACATTTTTTTGTTTACTTTTTCTTTTCTTTGAAGCTCCAGCACACTCAGTTTGTGCTTTCTTAGTCATTTTTCTTTTATTTAGAAGTCTCTGTCGGTCTTCTTCTATTAAGCACTGTGAAGTGTCAGGGGACTGTGCATCTCTCCATCTCTGCTTTCGTTCCCTTGCCATTCTTATTTTACATTCATTCTTGTCTTCTGCTTTGTGCGCCTTTGTAATTTGTAATGGTAAATGCAGGTGTAAGATATTGTTTTTTTTTTTTAATTGTACATAGTTTTTTTACCTGTCAACAATGATAAACCTAAATAGCAGTAATGAATCAGTAATATTACTTGAAATGCATTTGTAATGTTTTCATTAAATTAATTAATTAATCAATCAATGGGTTATTTTGAAGCATTAAGCATATATGTATATGCTACACTCAGTGTATATCCTGTCCTATGTATGCAATACTGGAACAGATGGTCCATGGTCCATACCTCTGTGAGAGGTGTGAGCATGTTGCCTCTCTGGAAGCTCAAATTGGAGATCTGGAGAGGAGAATTGCAGCACTTAGTGATATTGCTCCACTGGAAAGGGGATTGGTGCTCACTGAGCACAGTTTAGCTGAGCCTAGCATGGATGGTGGAGCTGGGACTAGTGAGGATGTCCAGGGAGGTAGCTGGGTTACAGTTAGAATGGGAATCGGGGGAACAGGAGGAGGCAGGCCTGTTCTGAGTTGGCAAACATCAACAGATTTGCCAGATTGAGTGAAACTGTTGGGGATGTCCATTCAAGAATGGCAATGCCAGATGGAGCTGTTCCCTCTAACAGCCGGGAGAACAGTTATACTGGAGGAGTGGGAGGGCAGAATAAGCAGAGCAACAGACAGGTTTTGGTTGTAGGGGACTCTATTATTAGGAAGGTAGACAGGGTGATTTGTCACCCAGATCCTAGCAATTGAACAGTTTGCTGCTCGGGTCGTCATGTTGTGGATTGGGTAGACAAATTACTGGGGGGGTCTGGAGATGAACTGGCGGTCTTGGTACATATTGGTACCAATGACAAAGTAAGTGGAAGATGGAGTGTCCTAAAGAATGATTTTAGAGAACTAGGTAATAAGCTGAAGGCAAGGACCTCCAAGGTAGTATTTTCTGAGATACTACCAGTGCCACGTGCTAGCCCAGGGAGGCAGAAAGAGCTTAGGGAGGTTAATGCATGGCTAAAGATGTGGTGCACTAAGGAGGGGTTTGGGTTTTTAGAGCACTGGGCTAACTTCTCACTTTGATAAATCTCTACAGCAGGAATGGATTGCACCTTAACGATGAGGGATCTTTTGTGCTAGGGGATAGGATGGTAGAAAGGCTGGAGGAGTTTTTAAACTAGTAGGTGGGGGGGGGGGGGGGGAGGAACTAGATATAAGTAATGGGGTAGAAAGTGTAGAGGGTATAAGGGATGTATTTTTAACATATTTATTACTGACTTAGAGGTAGGATTGGAGTGTGGTGTCTCCCTTTTTGCTGATGACACAAAGTTGTGCAAGGTAATTAAATCAGATAATGATGTGCTTTCCCTCCAAATGGATTTACATCAAATTGAGGAATGGACATCTAAATGGCAGATGAGATTTAATATGAATAAATATAAAGTTATGCATCTGGGAAGGAAAAATAACCATGCAATTTATAATCTTAATGGAGCAAATCTAGGTGTATCAGATATTGAAAGGGATTTGCAAGTGGACTGCCACCTAGGTTACAGTGGTCAAAGCCAAGCAGCAGCTGCAAAGGCAAATAAAATATTAGCATGTATTAAGAAGGGTATAGAAGAAAGGGAAGCAAATATAATTCTGCCACTATACAGATCCCTAGTATGTCCTCATTTGGAATATGGAGTACAATTTTGGGCACCACTTCATAAAAAGGACATTTTAGAGCTGGAAAAGGTACAGAGGAGGGCAACAAAACTAATAAGGGGAATGGAGGGGCTACGTTATGAAGAAAGACTAACTAAATTAAACGTATTTTCTCTAGAAAAAAGGCGTCTAAGAGGAGATATGATTACCTTATATAAATACATACAGGGTCAGTATAAAGATTTGTCAAGAGAGCTTTTTGTGCCAAGAAGGTTTCAACTGACAAGAGGACATCCATTGAGGTTAGAAGTAAAAAGATTCCACCTTAAAGAAAGAAAATAGTTTTTCACATTAAGGGTGGTTAATCTGTGGAATTCTCTACCAGAGCAGGTGGTGACAGTGGATTCAATAGATAACTTTAAAAGGGGACTGGATTTATTTCTAATTGAAAAGAGAATTCAGGGTTATCATGGATAGTTAGAGAGACAGTATTGATCCAGGGAGAAATCCGATCGCCAGTATCTGCGGTCAGGAAGGAATTATTTTTTTAATTTATTTTCCCTTTGAGACGATTGGCTAAGTCTCACTTTGGTTTTTTTTCTGTTTGCCTTCCTCTAGATTAATTAATAATTAAAAAAAAGAAAAAAAAAAGAATTGATTAATAATTAATTAACAATTAATTAATATTTAAAACCTGTCAAGTTGATGTTATAGCAGATCAAATCTCTCTGTCTTCAGGCAGGTGCAGAGAGGAGGTATCTGTAAAATGTTTGAATGAATTCATGAATCATTGAAAGTATCCTGTTTAATTGACATACATGCAAAACGTAAAGGCCTAATCATCAATATATTCATAAGTAAATGCATGCAAAAATATTAAAAATTGTCAAAATATAATAAACTGATTTAAATATTTAAGTGCTTATAGGGTCCTATCCCTGTTAGACAATGAGCAGGAAAAGAGATATATAAGTGCTTTAGAAAATGTACTTAATTTCTGGGCAAGTTAAAATGTTTTTTTTTCTGTAATTATTAATAATTAATAGTTAATCAATGAATGTACGTTAATGATCAGTACTTCAGATATGTAAATGCAATATTAAATCTATGCATTGTAAAATAGACAATATTTTTTATAATGATTACTAATTAATAATTAATTAATAGACATTAATTAATTAATTAGTTAATCAATAACGGTAATCAATGGAAAACAAAAAGTCTTAATCCTTTTCTCCTAAAAAAGATCATCATTAAATGATATACCTGTAAAGGTTATCTTATTGCAGATCAAATGCTGCAAACGTCACTCTGTGTATTCAGTCAGCTGCACAGCTGATTAAACTGTAAAATGAAATGAAAAGCATTTTTAATGGTTGAATGCAATTAATTAATTAATCATTAAGAGTATAATTTTTAATTTTTAATGGATATATTAATAAATTAATGTACTATAAAATATTAAATATGCCATAATATATTAAACTGATTTCAATATTGAACTGCTTTGAGGATACTATCCCTTTCAGGCAATGAGCAGCGACACATAAATATAAGTGCATTGTAAAATGTACATCTTTTTTGGGCCAGTTTAAACATTTTTTTTAATTATTACTAATTAATTACTAATTAAGTAATTAATGAACATTAATAATTGAGCAGCAACACAGAAATATAAGTGCACTGTAAAATGTACATAATTTTGTGAGCCAGTTTAAACAATATTTGTATTATTACTTATGAATTACTAATTAAGTAATTATTGAACATAAATAATTAATTAATCAATGAATAAATATATTAGAAAGAGTTAAGACTTAATATATTCATAAAGTAAAGGCAGTAACAAATATACAATGTTTTTTCATAATGATTACTAATTACTAAATGAATGAACACTAAAAATTACTAAATGAATGAACACTAAAAATTAATTAATCAATTAATAAATATATTTGAAAGTGTTAATCATTAATGTATTCATAAAGTAAAGGCAGTGTAAAATATAAGATTGTGCATATTTTTTTCTAATAATATATATTTTTTATTATTAATTAATTAATAATTAAATTAATATACTTTATCTATTTATAACTAATAGCCAGCAATCAATATCCTGAAGAGCTAACAATCTCTTTGGACTTTCCAGCAGCAGATAATGTCCAGACTGTCATCACCTGAGGAGAAAGTGTCAGCAATGTGGCAAGTGTGCCCTATATATAGGCTGCGTGCGCGAGACAGAACCGTTGTTTAGGCGGGAAAGCTGCCATTTCAGAATCATAATGTGTAGACTTGCTAATTAATGTTGTCAAATGGCGGAAATATTCTTTGCGAGATCCGCAATTGTGGCCTGCAATGGCTCATTGCAGTTTATATCCCCCCCCCCCCCCCGCAAATGTGGCCCCTCGTTTCGACGTGGGAGCCATCACCTCCACAAATGCTGGCCCTCGCAAAGCAAGGCATTTGCAGCGAGAACTGCGGCCCTTATTTTGCGAGGCATGCAGTTCTGCGAGCATGCTTTGCGATCTCGGAGAGCGTGATGACGACTCGCAGTTTGACAACTATTATATGTGATACATATAGTAATGTAGTAATTGAGGTTTAAAAAACACATTTAGTTCACCACGTTCAACCTTTTTAGATCTCCTATGATTCTGTGTTATATGAATTGTTAATTGAACCAAAGGAAGGCAAACAAAAAAACATTGACAATTTAAAGATTTTATAGAAATTTGGACAGATTTCTACACTTCAGTAAATCTGATTTCTTTATAAGGAAAATTAAGAATTATAACATATTCTCCTACAACATTGGCGTATGAATATAACTCGAGAAGTATATCATGTAAGCCACAAGAGTGGGTGGAAGATACAAACAAGCAAATATATTGACCTCTTATTCTCCATCAGAATCCATAACAAGTAAATTCCATACTATAAACAGATAATGGTTATACAAAGTTTTATAATTACTCTTTATTTACAGTGCTATTTACAAGCATAAATAAAGGCAAACCTAAACTTTTTAAAAGTGAGATTCACCAAATCTTATGTGCACTATCAAACCAAAGAATTGAAACTCATGTCATAAAGCTGCTAGCATACTGTATATATATATTTAAAATTGATCACCAATGGAAATAGTAATAGGCATTTTAGTTATCTCTGGTAGAGCACTTAAAGCTCTCACACAATCAGGTTCATGGGTAATGAGGACTAAGGCTTCACCACACAACCCATGAGCTGCCTTATATGACAGCAAGACAAATCAATGGAGCTGTGTAGAGTCAGCAACATTTATAATACACTGCTACCACCAAGGCATTTATCTACAGGAGACTTCAGTTGCCCCAACACTATCAGAGTTATACAAATAAACAGAGCAAAATGTAATAATTTATGCACTATAACACATCTCTCCAGTAATGTGAAGTTATTAAAAGCACAGAGAAATAAAGTATTAAAAATAGTTTCAGCTGAATAATTTCACTCTATATATAAAGAAAAAAAATCTGATTTCTAATGACCTCTGGCCAATCACATAGGGTCATGTCCTGGGAATCATGAGTCCCCTCCCAGGTCCGCCCACTAGGTGTGGCTAACAGAGTCATTTGGCTTCTGACCACCAGAGGAGAAGCCTGTACTGACTCCCTCCTGGGTCCTCTGCTAAGAACTGAGAAGTTGTGTGGGCTGTTGTATGGATTGTTATGTGGGCTGTTGTGTGGATTGTAAGGTGGGCTGCGGTATGGATTGTTGTGTGGGCTGTTGTATGGATTGTTGTGTGGGCTGTTGTATGGATTGTTGTGTGGGCTGTTGTATGGATTGTTGTGTGGGCTGCTGTATGGTGTTATTGTGTGGGCTGTTGTATGGATTGTTGTGTGGGCTGCTGTATGGATTGTTGTGTGGGCTGTTGTATGGATTGTTGTGTGGGCTGTTGTATGGATTGTTGTGTGGGCTGCTGTATGGATTGTTGTGTGGGCTGTTGTATGGATTGTTGTGTGGGCTGTTGTATGGATTGTTGTGTGGGCTGCCGTATGGATTGTTGAATTGCCAGTGAAAACCCAATGTATCAATTATTAATAAAAAATAAACATAAAAATAATAATATAGAAACTCCTATACAACAGGTATATTTACCAGGCTGAGGTATAGATACATTTTCAGAAGAATAAGATGCCATGTTTTTTCACAACTTATTCATGACACTAGCTAAAATGTCTCAAATGCCATGCAGCAGCAACAGGAGAACAATTGTGTACGTGCTCTTCAACATTTTTCATGGTGCAGAGCCCATGCTTAAAATGAGCAAGCATCAAGGAAAATTGACAATAAACTGAGGACACAGAATTTTGGCTACCAGTGACGTTCCAGCATCTAAGATCTACTTGTGAGAAATGTCCAAGTACCTAATTACACTTAAAACTGGCTTATACTGTACAATTTTAAAGAAAGTTAATTGTTTTTAAAAAAAAACAACTTGAATCAATATGACAAATTCTTTTTTTTCATTAACTATAGAAAGTTGTCTTTAGCAATTCTACTAAAATGTTTATATACTCAGAGCTCTCTATGATATTATTGCAGAGACAGTTTTCAAAATAAGTCAAAAATCCCCAGTGCTGCATACATAAAGTTTAAGATATTTTATTTTCACTGATATGGGTGATATAATACCTATCTAACCTATGAAACATGCTCTCAGTATGACTTCTATCGTACAGATAATTATTTCTACTTGTGAACTTTCTCACTTCTTATAGCATCACAGACATAAATAAATAGGTACCCATTTAATATTTACCCTCATGTATCAATGAGGACTTACCTTTGATCCAATTGTAATAGTGTTATTCCAAATCTATCAACATTTTAATTTTGTGGTTTCCTTAATCATTATGTAAAGTCTGGACCTACACTTGTCACTTCTAAGCTCCATGTCCACACTGATCGCCTCATTATTGGGTTTCCACATTGCCCTATGTGCCATTCAGTGGCAGCTCACTGTGCTGTAGGCATGTGATGCACCATCCCAAGGTGATGCAAGCGTGAATGTCCAAAGATGAAGAATGTGACCTTAAAATTATGCGGCTTATATCACTTTCTGTGCAAAGATATTTCTCCATGATATTTCTCTTCCTAATTGCCTTTGTCAGACTTTGACTCAGACTGTGATTCCTACTATTTTTGCTTGCCACCTGCCCCAGACCTTTGCATGATGTTGACCATTCCTTTATGCTACCACCCCCTGACCTTCTGCCTGGATAATACTATGTCTATTGCAGCTATCTTTGGACTGTTCATAGTATACTCTTTTACCAACCGGACCTGGATCCAGTGCTATTCTATACCTCTGTCGCATGGGTCTACATCCTGTTAGCATCCACCAGCAACTATACATTATGCACCACGTAACAGTTCAGTTTGTTAATACAATTAGATAATCTGTTACAGAGTTAATCCACTAAAAGATGGGCACAATCAACTATCAAAGAGTAACCTATTTAAACATTACATTTTTCTAGAGTGTTTATTTACAACCTTACCTTACCTTGTCTCTGATACAGATGACAGGAAACAGATGATATAAATGTTGAGTGGATAGCTTTTGATTAATCTTAAAAAATAATCAATATGGCATCACCATTGCACACTTTCTGCCTTTATTGAAAGTAATAAATATATCTAGCAAAATGAACAAAGGAACATAAAAATAACAGAAATATGACATTTAGTCTTAAAACCCATATTGTTACAAGCTGACCCTTCACTAATAGCTACACATCTTATCTTATAAGGTGAAATAACATTTCAAAGCACTCATCAAAAGTCCACACACACACATTTCTGACAAACCGCAACATTTTTATTAAGATCAAAATAGGTTCAACTATATTTAAATGTCAGACTCAAAACTACAATGTCCTTTCTACTGAACTTATATGTCTGAAATATAGACATGTTCTTTTTTCTTTGGCCTTCATCTGGCAATAATTTGAACTGACACTAGCAGGTATTATGTCAAAAACAATATATATCATTTGTACCAGCAACAGATGGCTATAGATACTGTATGTCCATGTTTCAATTGCAATATTATGATTTATGATGTGTTATTTAAAAAGAATATAAAGCCTGGTAAATTTGGTCTAATTTCTATGGCCATATACAGTATGTCTGATAAAATATTATTATTGAATCTCAGTGCTTCCTTTATATAATACAATGAGGTATTGTTCTGGATTCTACCTTGAATTTCAGAAACAGCCAAACTCACCTATGTTTTGGGTTTTGATGGCCTTGTCCATGAGGTGGAATTCTTGATCCTATGCCTGGATTCCCATATAAAGTGACATAGTTACATAGTAATTGGGGTTGAAAAAAATGATTTAGTCCATCAATCCTTGTAAAATGCGGATTGTTAATTCATCCAGAGGAAGGTAAACAAAAAAAAACAATGAAAGGTTGCCAATTGTCTCATAAAGGAAAACTATTCATTCCAATGTTCCCTTCAACTGGTGCCCTGATGTCAAAGAAGGTAATTTCATATGGAGGCATGGATGACATATGTTGTCTGTATATTACTTCTTAGACTGCATAAAGTATATTTCCATATATATAGCAACGTTTCAGTAGTTAAAATTTACCATAGCTACCATGGGGGTCCTTAAAGGACCAGCCTAATACTAAGATATTGACCTCTACCAAACAAAACATATATAAATTCAATACAAGAAAAAAGAAATACTAAAAATAAAATAAAATACTACACATAAAGTAAAATAAATAAATTAAAATACAAATATTAAAATACATAAAATAAAAAATAATTAAACCTATATGGCAAAAAAGCCCGAACTTACCAACCCTTAATGCACATACAGCGATCATTGTCCTCATTCTTCTTCCCTGGATCAAGCAGGACAGATCTGTGTTGATTGAAGATTCATGTCGTCTTCATTTTTGCTTGAACCAATGGATCCTCCTCTTCTGGGCCTTTGAAGTGGCCTTCTACCTAAAAATCCTGACATTCAATAAAAATAATTGTTTAAACTAACAAAGTTTCTATGAGTAGCTCCCCCGCCATAAATGGCTTTTGTTGTGCTTTTCCAGGTTAAATATGTTTTTTTCTGTCTTCCAAGTGGCTTTATTTTATGAACTGTCATTTATTTATTTTATTTATGTGTGGTATTATTTTTTATTTTCATTAGTTCTGTTTTATTTTATTGTAATGTATTTATTATTTCTTACAATTTTGTTATTTTTTAATTTGTTTGTGATTTTTGTTAGTGTAGTATTAATTCATTGATTTGATTTTTAAATTCATGTCATGATATGTAACATCACAGTGAGCCAAGCCTATGCTCCAACTATGGATGCTGAAGAGGCTCAAGGAAAGATGTTACTTTCATCATAGAAGATTGAAATGCTAAAGCAGGGAACCAAACAATACCTGGGACAAAAGGCAAGTTGGAGTAAAAAAAGAAACAGGTGAGAGATTAGTAACATCTTGTCAAGATAATTCTCTGGTGATAACAAACACCCTCTTTTAATAGCCTCTGAGTTAACTCTACACATCAACTCTACATATCACCAGACAATATAGAAATCAGATTGACTATATACTTTGGGCCTCATTCAATTGCGATTTGGCTAATTGAATAGGGCTCTAAATAAGCACATGGCATATTTTTTTAAAATACATTTTTAGTTAGTGAACTTCTATACAAAAGCAAGGTTTTTACTAACTAAAAACTTCTTTAAAAAATATGCCATGTGCTTATTTAGAGCCCTATTCAGTTGGCTAAATCGCAATTGAATTAGGCCCTTTGTGTACTCTATATAGTCAGCACAAATGATACCTAGAGCTGATTGCAACTCAGATCGTGAGCTTCTTATTGCAAAGTTCAGAATTAAACTGAAGAAAAGAGGGAAAATCATCAGACCAGGCAGATACAAAATAAATTACATCTCCAGTGAATATGCAGTGGAGGTGAAGAATAGATTTAAGGAACTGGACATTATTCAATTGATCAAGCCCGCACTTTACGGCCCAAAAGCCAAAACCTTAAACCATGCAATCGTAGTGTAGCATTTCATAGCGTGAACATGATCCATTAAGCAA
Source organism: Discoglossus pictus (assembly GCA_027410445.1). Classification (NCBI taxonomy): domain Eukaryota; kingdom Metazoa; phylum Chordata; class Amphibia; order Anura; family Alytidae; genus Discoglossus; species Discoglossus pictus. Next base: position 266,560,376 of record CM050166.1, on the reverse strand, counting down.
TACCGTAACTACCTGTTTAGAAACAGCCAATATAAAATGAGACCATCATCATTACGTCTGTAATGATGATGGAGGTTACATGTCAATCAATTAGCGTTTAGAGGTCCGATGTGAGATCAGACCCGCAAAACCGAAAAATCCCAAATAATAAAAATGTATGGCAATACTGTTCTAGTTCATGTGGATGGCCTTATATGTATTAACTCATTGATTGCCAAGATCAATATAACCCCTAAATAAAACGTAAAAAAAATAAAATGTTATTGCTGATTTGCAAGCTTGAGACTGTTGTGCAATCGTTTGTAAGTTGCTAAAAAAAATGCCAATTGAATAGCAAAATAACTTACGGCCTCCATTACGGGCTACTGTAACTTACAATTGCTCAATTGAATGAGGCTCCAGGAATGCCAATGATCATATAAATAGCCATTTAGACAGAATACCTATAATCAAGTAAATAGCCTACCTCCAAACATAAATACTATTGAGGAGCTACTTTCTACCAATACTTCCTTACAAAAAAAAAGCATTTCAGTGAAAAAAACATTATATAAACTTACTAATGCTGCCTCTGTTCAACTGGAGCAGTGTCTGCCCTTTCTGTACTCTCAGCAGGAAATGTATGGGATGAAGTTGATGAAGAGAACAGTGAGCACTCTACGCTCTAGTTACAGACCAGTCTGTGATCTGCAGTATTTTGTTTTTAAGCCTTACATGGAAGAGCCCCTAGGCAGTGCCTCGTTTGCCTAATGGATAATATGGCCAGGTCTACACCCCAATCAGTAAAAAAGGCAGTGCCAATGAGCTCTCAAATTATAGAACAATTGCATTCATTTCACATGCCAGTAATGTAAAGCTTAAGATTCTAATTCAGCTTTAACAACAAAAAAAGTAACGTATTACATGATCAACAAAGAGTGCTGGACCATAAAGAAGGCTGAACACAGTAGAATTGATTCCTTTAAATTGTGGTGTTGGAGAAAACTGCAAGAAGACTGCAAGAAGATTCAATAAATAAACACTTCAGGAAATCAAGCCAAACAGTTCACTTGAAAGTAGGATCATGAGTCTGAAGCACAATATTTTGGCCATATCATGAGAAGACAGGATTCACTAGGGAAGCCTCTGATGCTGGGAAACTTTGAAAGCATACAAAGAAGGGGATGGCAGAGATTGAGATGGATAGATGACGTCATTGAACAATGAACATGAACTTGATGGATCTCAGAGTGGCAATGACTGACAGAAGTGCTCAACATGCTATTGACCATAGGGTCACAGAGAGCCAAATAGTAAAACAACAACAACAACAATGCAATAAAAAATAGGCACATTAATGCACATGAACTTTTTTTATGTACATTTACACACTGGGGTACACAACGGATCTAAGGTGCCAATGTGATTGCAATAGCCCGTGTTAATCCACATTCCAAATTCTTCGTTTATCGTGCAATTTATTAAAGACTCTTCTCCCATTTTATACCTAGCTCATTGTTACTCATGGTGTTTGTAATAAGCATGTTAGGGACATGCAAGATGCATCTATTGTGATAACTAAAGTTCTCTGAATTTACCTTATTATGCACTTTACAACCCATAATGTTTTCATTAAAATAATATCAGCAATATTTATCCATTAATATACAACATACACTGCTAGATGTTATATACAACAGTGAATGTTGTATTTAAATAGGTAAATATTAGTTTTATTATTTTAAATCAATTTATTAATATCTTGCTGCGCAGGGGTCTAAACCTGTGATACTGATATGTTTCTGACCCCTGGGTCCTTTAAGTATAACTATAGGGGAACTTTTGTACCTGCATGGCGCCTAACATTAGCCTGTTACCATCTAATCTATCACCATGGTGATCAACCTAATATTAATCTAATTTAATCTAGAAACTGTAACTATTAATCTAATATATAACCATGGGGGGTCACCTAACATTTACCTTTATATCATGGAGGTCCCTACAGATCTCCATGGCACCTAACATTAAACCCTATGCTATAGAGGTCCATAGGTACCCCTATGGTAGTAATTAGGGTGCTATGTGGGTCTTGGTTGGGGGCCAGGTTAAAGTGTCATGGGAACAGTATTGCTATAGATTTAATGCAATCCTTTTCCCAAGAGACATAATTTGGATCTCATGAAAATATAAGATTTATCACAATGTTTGATCAAACATTTGTCCACATTCCTTGAAATAGTTTTATCCACCTCCTCACAAAATGCCTAGGGACAGATTCTGTTAATTTAAAAAGTTATTTTTTTGCTGGCTGAAACATTTTTTTTTAAGTTTATTGGCAGTTCTCTTTTTTATATGCTACTCTTTTATGAGCTACTATATACTACAGACTAATCCACATGACACAAAATGGCCTTGTACTACATATGCATTTGGCCCTTTAAATTAAACAACCACTGTAGTAATCTTCAAAGATTTGTGACAAAATGTCAGCAATGAGTATAAACCATAACTTTGTCAGACTTTGCATGTGTCAGAGTCCTTCCATATTAAACGACTTCCTGGAATGTCGTCTGAGGAGGAAGATGATTCTACTGTGAGTTGCTCTTCTGTTTTTTTTCCTATTTTTAAGTTCTAAAATAAAGATTGGAATGGATACATTATCAGCACTTAAGGTTTGCCATGGTGACAAATCATGTTAAGATCAAAAACAGGTATCTCATTCCAGTTAAGAAAACTTTTAAAAAATAAAGACTGTATTTTTTTTTTAATTTCCAAAAACATTTTGAATATTATCAATTTAAATTCAAGTGTATAGCATTAATATGACATGTCAGTGGTTCTTTAAGTTTTTAAGTTTTGACTATATACTATATTATACTATATACAAAAAATGAAAAAAGGTTGTTCCAATCTTTTTTTCTCAGTGTAATAAATTGGTTTTGTAGTGGATGGTTACATATTCTTTCACCAGATACAGTGTGGTCCCTTGGTTCTAAACCTCCTTGGTACTCAACATTTTTGATACTCAACCTGTCTGGATGAGCAAAACACTTGGAGCCTCATTCACTTGCGAGTTGGCCAATTGAATAAGGCTCTATATAAGCACAGAGCATATTTTTTTACAGAAGTTTTTAGTTAGTGAAGACCTTACTTTTCGATAGAAGTTCACAAACTAAAAACTTCTGTAAAAAAAATATGGTCTGTGCTTATAAAGAGCCATATTCATTTGAGAAAATCGCAATTGAATGAGGCCCTTGGTTATCATTGCGCTACCTTGGTACTCATCGTATTTGCTAAAACCAATTTACATTACTTCTTATTAGAGTTTGGTATATATATATATATATATATATATATATATATATACATATAAATATTTATATATATATATATATATATATATATATATATAGAATAATTAGTACATCTGTGTTCACATTTGAATGTCTAAAGCAAGTTAAAAAACCTGCTTCCAGCTCAGAATTCCGAGAATCAGCTATTATATTGTATTCTGGGAAGCTGAGCAGGGACATGCAAATGTGCCCATAAATGCCTCACTCTTTAATCCATAAACCATTTCAAACATGGCTTTCTTTAAGCTTATGCCCGCTGCATTACACAGCTTTTATGCAAAGCCAAGGTTGGATTATACACAAGCTGGGAATCCTATACACGTATATAAAATATGTATGCAACAATAGTAATAACAACACCATCCCCTATAGGCCAAGTAGTTTCTACTAATTTTGGTTTACATTTATTATTGTCTGCCTATTTTTCCTTTTTTATTATCTGGATACATTTTTATATATATTTTTACAGTACAGAGACAGAGTAGAGCAGTTGGATTTAAATTTTATCTTTATATTATATTTCCCAAAATGTTTAAACCAATGAATGCATATTTTAAGCTCACGTTTCTCTCTCTTTAATTTCGTATAATAGAAATGGTTGTGAGTGCTGCACTGGCACTTACTATTAAATCACCAATTTGGTTATGTATATTTATATATATATATATACTAGCGACTTGCCCGTCAAAAAATGACGGCAATGTGATGTATATGTTTGTGAAGTTGTTTAGTTATTTAAATATATTTTTGACCATTGTAAGTATTGTGATATGAACATGTATTTTTGTAAAACGTTGATGTAATGTTTTTTTAAAATGAAATTTGTATCTGAAGAATTGTTCAGTTTAATATACATAGAATCCAGAGAAAAGTAAAAAGACTTTTTGAAACGTGCCGAATTTTAACATGAAGTTTAAAATATATGTAAGCAATAACCTTGAAAGTATATATTTTTAAAATTGAACTTTATTTTTTATGTAACTTTGGAATTTTTGCAAAACATTTGTCTAATTTTGAACATTATAAACAGGAACATAGTAAATACATTTTGTAACATAATTTTGAATTAAAAGTATTAACATTTGAATGTAAAAACAGTTTAACTTTAAATTAATCAGTATTTACATGCAATTTGTATCAGAATAATTGTTAAGTTTAATATACATTGAATGTAGAGGAAGGCATACAGTAAAAACTCTCCTTAAACCGTACGTAATTAAAGTAATTAATTACTGAGCACATAAACTGGCGATAAACATTAATGTAGGTAGTAATCTTAAGATAACAGAGAATATTTACATTGTGACTTAAAAGGTGCTTGAGCTCTTAACATGAACTTTGTAATATGTTGAATGAAATAACTTGAAAATATTGTTTTTAAACTTGTAACATTAGAAACATTAACATAGTGACTTAACATTTTAACATAATTTTTCATAGAAATGCAAGGCAAGTATTTTGTGAGGCGAATTATCCATAAACATGACTTCCATTAATTATGACTGAATTAAACAACCAATTGTTTAGTATTTTTGAATGTTTTTCCAAAATGTTTGCATGGCTTTAGTTTGTATCCTGCAAAGTTATAGTACTTCATAGTAGACAATGTTTTTAGTAAAAATACGTCCATCTTCTAATAAATCACCTTGACTTTCATTGTTTTCAATGTAAACTTTAATAGCCTGTGGATTTTTGCAGGGTGACAACGCAACGTACAATTGACCATGTGCAAAAACTGGTTCTTCCAAGTAAATACCCACAGATTTGAAAGTTTGACCTTGTGATTTATTAATGGTCATGGCAAATGCCATAATAATGGGAAATTGTCTTCTTTGAAGTATAAAAGGGAGACTACTTTCCCTTGGTGCTAAATCTATTCTTGGTATGAAAACTCTCTCTCCTTTATGGGTCCCAGTTAAAATTTCAGCATCTATAAAATGGTCCTTTAATTGTTGAACAATTAATCTTGTGCCATTGCATAGGCCTTTTTTGGGGTTCATATTTCGCAGTAACATGATAATTGCACCTTTCTTTAGCTGCAAAATATGTTATGGCATTCCAGTAGGAGTTAAAGAGTTAATGAATTCAGTTGAAAAGTTTGCCTGACTTTCATTGTCATCAGCAAGTACAGAATCAGCACTGTGATAATTTCTTTGTGGTGCATTAATTTTTTTTAAGATTTCATTATTGAGTATTAATGCATCTTTATTTTTACACGTCAGTATAACTTGGTTGGCAAGCTCGGAATATTCTTCGTTATTTATGCTCCCTTTAAATATAGCCGATATAATATCTTGTTGACAAATCATATGAGGTGGGATCTCTACTGTGTCGTCAGGTAAATGTAGTATTTTTTCTGTTCTGCCTTCTCCAATTTTAATAAGCCAATCATTGAAATCAGTTTGGCCTTCTGATCTCATATTTTGTTGCAGTTGAAGATGGGTAAAATGTTTCCATACTGTACTTGACTTTATACATGTTTCAATAATGTCTGTTCGATTTCCATGTACAACGACAGGTAATGTTTGTCTAAAATCGCCACCCAACAACATTACCTTTCCACCAAATGGAAAAATATTATCCATGACTTCACGAAGCAAACGGTCAATACATTGGAGGGCATAGCATGACATCATTGTGGCCTCATCTATTAGAATTAATTTACATTTCTTCAATTTCTTTGCTTGTAAGGATGTCATGCGAATATCTGACACAGAATTTTCTAAAATAGGCACTGGCAGTTTAAATCCACTATGAACAGTTCTTCCACCTTCTAATAAAAGTGCAGCAATTCCAGTAGTGGCAAACGCCATTGCTATTTTTCCTTGGGCTCGAACTGAACTCATTAATAAATTGTACAAATATGTTTTTCCTGATCCGCCAGGTCCATCAAGATAGAAATAACGCTCTGTCACCATGTCATCATCTATAGCATTTTTAATGGCATGAAATGCTTGCAATTGTAGTGTATTTAAAGTTGCAAGTCTTTCTTCTGTTCTTTCTGCTTGTAGTTGAATGTCATAGTCTTCAAAGTTAATGTCATCTATAAGACCTGGATCAGGCAAATTAAAACTTGCACAACTTAATCCATGAGTTAAAAAGACTTCTTGAATTTCCATTAACGCTTTTAAGTGTGCAATGGGTTCATTGTATCGTCGCATAAAGTCTTCAGCCATATTACTTTTAAAAGTCTCCCACAAAGCTAATGCATTTGGAGCATTTGAGAAGATACAAATAAAAGCAAATTGTTCTCTCATCTGTCGCGGCATTTGACATTGTGCTGCTTCTTCTAAAAATCTTTCCCACTCTGTATCATCAGCGAGTAAGTTTCTATGTCTTGCAGCTAAATGGAAGGATTCATATACAATGTCATTAACAGTTCTTAATTGTTCAAAACTTTGTGCTCCTGGAACATTTAAAAGTAATATCCGTAAGCAAAAACGTTAAACATCTCTTGGACTGACTGTGTAAATTCGTGGAATTATTTTATTGCCTCTGGTTTTTCTTGCTCTCCATAATCCATTCACAAAAACATAGTAATATGGAATTTCAATATATAAGTATTGTGTTGCTTCAGCATCAGTGGAATTTAATGCAAACCATGCAGTTAGTGTAGTGTGACGATCTTCACTTTGGGCCAATGCATTCATTTCATTTCCAGCATGGAATAGACCAAATGTACTGCTAACCTATATACTGCATGTGATCTATCATGCATTTCAAATTTTAAAAGCCGCCACATAGCTTCTGGCGCACTGACATAGCGAGCATCTACATGAGATGCAAGTTCATCATGTACTAACTCACTACTTTCAGGGTTTTCTGCACTTTTGACGACTACAGTAGCTGCATCGTAACCTTTGTAAATATATTTGTAGACATATTTAATGGATTTGATGGAAGTGCAGGCTTCTACGTTGATGTGGGCGTTGTACTTCATGAGTAAATGTGGATTGTAGGGTACTACATATCTATTGTCCACTTTTTTTCCACGAATAATGGCACTATCTCCTTCTCTTCTTTTATAAAGTGGATATCCATCACAATTTGCATATGTTTTGTCTCTATAATCTTTTGGAAAATCTTTTGAACATTGATTATTTTCCATACATGGTGATTGTGGATTAAGGTCTCCACAGGGTCCATGAATCATGCGATGAGTAACAATCTCATATAGTCTACCATATAGTTCTGGATCTGGTAGTTCAGCAACTATGACTGCATCCACTTTGTCCGAAGTATCTAATTTATCTTTCTCTTGAAGTATTATGAGAAGATGGGCATGTGGAAGGCCTCTTTTTTGAAATTCAATGGTATATACATAAGCAAGACATTTGCCAAATAACTGATTTATAGTGAAGTCACGTATTAATTCATTTAATTTGATCTTAAAAACTCTGGCTACTAAATCTGGTCGATCTGAAGCACTTTGTCCAAGAAGTAGATTTTGATTAATTTCTGGCCATTGTGGATTACATGTAAATGTCACAAATAAATCTGGTTTTCCAAATTTTGTCACAATAGCCATAGCATCGTTGTATCTTTCTCTCATATTTCGAGGAGATCCTTGAAAGGAAGATGGTAAAATGATGGCTTTGCCAGCTGTCATGTCTCTGCTTGTAGCCACGTCAGCAACATAGTCCATGATTCCACAATATTGTTCTACACGTAGTTTATCTTGTTGATATTTTATAAAGTTTAAATTATTTGCCTCAACTTGCAAATATGAATCAATAATCCATTGTTGTGTTAGTTTCCCACCACATAAAATTGGATTAAATTCATCTCTAATGGCAATTTGAGCAACTTTAAATTCAAGCATAGAAACATTATTTCGGATTCTGGCTTTAGCATTTGGGTAACTGGGAAGGGTTAATTTTGGTTGCTAACCTGCTTCTCCATGTGGGAAAAAGATGGGATATGTCATTGGATCTAAATTTGGACTTAAGCTATTAATATTAATAAATGGTTGCTCCTCATTTCTGGGATATACTCTAATGTCTCTTTGAAATGGTGGTTCTCCTTCATCATTCTGAAAGACCATTGCAACCTCATTTGATGTTGGCAAGTTATAACGACGTTTATCAGTATGTCTGTCTCTTTTAAGCACCATATTAACCTTTGGCATGGGTAATTGATGTCTTTGTGCATGAAGTAGTTGTTCATTTTCTACTTCTGCCAATTTTTTGTAAGCTTTACTGTAGGGATTGTTGTCCATAATGTTATTTAGCTCTATAAAAACACTGGGTAAGCATTTTTTATTTTCTTCCATCTGCATACTTTGGTCCACAGCTTCCATTGTATCTAGGACATATAGTTGAGCGAATTTTCTTTGCTCATCCTTCCTCTGGATGTAAATGTGAAGTCCGATGATAAATTTGTCCTTGGACTTTAAAACAGTAAGGACCATGTCCTGGTACATTAGCAGCCAATGTTGCCCCCATAGATGCAAATGATATGGCACTATTGTAGGATCTTATGTTTGTCTTAAATTTTTTGTAATTTGGAAAAGTAGGTTCAGTCATAATATTTTGTAAATAGGTTGGAAATTGTTTCCTTTCTGGAAGTTTGAACTTTCCTTTTTGACAACAACTAATAAATTGTCCATCTCTGGGTCTCTCCTGTTTAAAATAATAAGCCTCACAAAATTGACATTGAGTACTCATGTCCCCACAACTATGAACCTCTACTGCTAAAGACTTCAGTAAAGGACAATTTGCAAAGCATATCGGATGTTGACTTTCATATTCATCAGATGAAAAGTCATGAAATGTTTCAACAACAGGTTCTAAATGTTTAGTTTTTTTCATGGATTTTCTTGGTATATATTGTCCTTGTTTGGTTGAAATGTCCTGTAAGTTTTTAGTAAGAGTTTGTAAATGCTTTGTTTTTGTAGTTGCTTTTTTTGGTCTGTCTTGACTGGTATCTTGTAAAATGTCATCTGATGTTTTAGGAACAGTTTGTAAATGCTTTATTATCTTTTTTTTTTTTTTTGGTTGTATCTTTCATTTTTGCAGCTGATATTCTTTTATTTGCAAGTCTTTTGCGTTCTTTTTCTCGTCGAATTTCTTTCTCCTCCGGTGTCTGCTGGGCGGCCCATCTCTCTTGTCTTTCTCTAGTTTGACGTCTTTTCTTCTCTTCTTTGGTCTCTTTATCAGCCATATTAATCTGTAAAGGAAAAAAAATAAATGTATTTGTGTATATTTTAATTTGTAATTCCTGTTAAAGATTCTTGTGCACAATTGGTGAAATAAAAGGCAAATCATTAATGTATCATTTATATTTAGTTAAATTTATAATTCTTGTCCTCACTGGCTAAGAATTTGGCCAATGGAATACTGCTGTAAATAAGCATGTAACATATTTTTTTAAAATAATGGTTTTATTTATTAAAAACGTTGTTTGTGGATAGATATTTTCCACTGCAAAACTTCTTTGCTAAAAAAAAAAGTGATGTGGTTATTGAGTTATGTATTGCATAGTAGCAATTTAAATAGAATAAGGGAGATAGTAAATTATTTTTTTTATTTTTCTGTTGACACGGATGCAACTGAAAGCAGTTTCTTTAGTTTTATACTCTAGTAGTTATTATACTGTACCTTGGTTGAAGTGTGATTTAAATCCGAATGTTTGTTGGTCCTCGGTTCAAAATCGTTGTCCAATGGTGTGGTCCTCTGTTGGAAGTCCTCGTCCGATGGTGTGGTCCTGTGGCGATAGCCCTCGTCCGATGTTGTGGTCCTGTGGCGATAGCCCTCGTCTGATGTTGTGGTCCTTTGGTGAAAGTCCTCGTCCGATGGTCTGGTCCTGTGTTGAAATTCCTCGTCTGCTGGTCTGGTCCTGTGTTGAAATTCCTCGTCTGCTGGTCTGGTCCTGTGTTGAAAGTCCTCGTCCGATGGTCCGGTCCTGTGGAGAAAGTCCTCGTCCGATTGTCTTCACGCAGTATCTGTTGTAATATAAAATAGAACATTTTGTTTGAGTGAAATGTCTTTTAAATAAGTAAAAAATGTATGATTTTGGCTGTATTGTATCAGTTATGGTTATTTTTTTCTATATTTGTTTATTTTACTTTCTGTACAATCCCACGACTTTTATTATTTTTATTTAAGGTTCTTAGTAAGGCTTGTGGGTTGTGATATATTAACTAAGAATATAAATTTATTTTGCTATGTGTTTATGTTACTTTTTGTACAATCCTGTTTTGTGCGCACCACTTGTGGTATACTTATTTAACCTTTATTGGGATGGTTATAGTTAGTAAAACATGAAATAATATAATTAATGTAGTTTGCTATGTGTTTGTGTTAGTTTTTGACAATCCTGTTTTGTGCGCACCACTTGTGCAAAAGTTTTGTATTCTTGATTGTACTGGTTATAGGTTGTTAAACATTAAAGAAGAATGTTAATGTAGTTTCCTATGTGTTTGTGTGATTTTTTGTACAATGCTATTAGGTGCGCAACACTTTTGTTATTCTTATTTTTGCTTCTTTGTAAGGCTTATAGGTTGTTAAACATTGAATAAGAAATTCTGTTTTGTGTGTAGCAGTTTGTGTCTCATTCAATTGCAATTTGGCTAATTGAATCGTGCCCTAAATAAGCACATAGCATATTTTTTTAAAGAAGTTTTTAGTCATTGAAAAACTTTATTTTGGATAGATTTTTAGTAACTAAAAACTTCTTTTAAAAAAAATGTTATGTTGTTATTTAGAGCCCTATTCAATTGTGCAAATTGCAATTGAATGAGGGCCTTTGTGTGTACCATATGTTGCATAGTTTGCCCCTCATTCAATTGCATTTTTTACAATGTAATAGTACTCTAAGGCCGTCATTGAATTGCAATGTTGAAAATTGAATAGGGTTGTAAATAAGCACATCACATATATTTGTTAAAATAGAATAAGGGCCTAAAAGTGCTTATTTATAGCCATATTTAATTGTCCAAAATACCAATTGAATGAGGGCCTTTGGTTACTGCATTTGTTATATTGTCAGCTCCTCATTCAATTGTGTTTTGGCCAATGGAATAGAGCTCAATATCAGCACCGAGCATATTTTTTTACCGAATTTTGTATTTAGTGAACTTGTATCCAAAAGCAACGTGTTCACAAAATAAAAAGTTCCTTTAAAAAATATGCTCTGTGCTTATATAGAGCCCTATTGAAATGGGCAAATCACATTTGAGTGAGGCCCTTGGCCATTAAAGATATATAGGTCCTCATTGAATTGCAATTTTGCCAATTGAAGAGGGCTCTATATAATCACATAACATATTTATTGAGCAAAGTTTTTAGTTATTGAAAACCTTGATTGTGGTTAGAAGTTCAGTAACTAAAAAGTTCTGTATAAAAAAATATGTTATGTGCTTATATAGAGCCCTATTGAATTGAGGAAGTCGCAATTGAATAAGCCTCATGGTTCTTTCTTGTTTATACTTAATACTTTACCTTGATTGAAGTGTCGAATGACAGAGGGTCCCCTCCTGCCAATGTTAATCCGCCGGTCTTCTTGTAGTGTCTGTTTGAAAAAGAAAGTGAAATAGTTATTTGTATATTTATAATTTTTCATCTAGCAAAGCATGGCCTTTTCAGCATGTAATGTCTTGTTGTATCTTACCTCTTCTTCTTTGTTGGTGTTCTTTAAAAGGGATTGTGCTTCACAGTGCACGTTGCAAATTGTTGAGAGACGCTGTTGATGCAGAGTCTGTTTGAATATTAAAAGAAATAGAAAGATTCAGCTTTATATGATCTATTGAATTGCAGTAAATTAATGTCATTTAAATATAGTTCTGTAATTATTTTCAATTGACCTTATTTTTTGTTGGGGGCTACACACATATGTCACATACATGAAGCACATTCCATAGTTTAATGTAATTATTTTGTGTACGTGTGACATATCAGTATACATGACTCATATTTAAATGGTTAAATTAACCTTATATTATTTTTTTCCAACACACAGAAATGTGTGTGTGTGAGATGTAACTATAGATGATACACATATATGTGCGTGTGACATATCAGTATACATGACATATAATGTCATTTAAATGTAGTTGTTTACTGATTTTGTTTTAAGCTAATTTTGTTGCAGTGGCAATACACATAAATGTGCGTGTGACATGTCACTATACATTATATACATATATGTCCGTGTCACATGTCACTATGAAGGGGCAATACACAGAAATGTGCGTGTCACATGTCACTATACATTATACACATATATGTCCGTGTCACATGTCACTATGAAGGGGCAATATACAGAAATGTGCGTGTCACATGTCACTATACATTATACACATATATGTCCGTGTCACATGTCACTATGAAGGGGCAGTACACATAAATGTGTGTGTCACATGTCACTATGCAGGGGCAATACACATAAATGTGCGTGTCACATGTCACTATACATTCTATACATATATGTGCGTGTCAGATGTCACTATACATTATAGACATATATGTGCGTGTCACATGTCACTATACATAAACCTCTGTTTAATATTGAATTATGTTTTTTTGTTGTTTTGTTAAATGAACCATATTTTTTTTTGAGCCTATACACATAAATGTGCCATATATGTCACTACATAAATCCTATTTTTTTTTTTTATTTGTTTGACCTGTCCTGATAATAAAATGTAATATATTATAGCTTACCTCTCACTTGTAATTTGCAATGCAAAGTAGTAAATTAGTAAAGAATTGTCTTCTCAAGTAAAAGCAGCAGTTATCTCAGAAGTCACTCCGTTGATCACCTGAGGAGAAATGTATTTTTTTGTTTGAAATAGGCAGTATTTATAAACTTGTAGAAAGTTCTGGAAAGTGAGACCGTTAGAACGCAATACGCATGCGCTATTTGCGTTCCAGCTTACAATTTGCGTTCCATCCACCATTTTCTGCGTATTACTGTTCAAAATGGTGTTTAATATGATTGTGATACGTTCCGCATAGTATGTGTTTCATTATTGCGAGTAAGTGTAGTGTAGTTACGTCTGAAGCCTCGTTTTCGTTTTGTTCGTCGGCCATTTTTTCTGTCGCTTAGCGATGGTATTAGTGTCTAAAGTGTTTTATTTTGATTTAAATGTAGGTGTAACTTGTTTTTTTGAGGTGCTGGCTGGTTCCTCTTGCTGTAGGTAAGCTTTTTATGTGTTTGTTGTGTGTCTTTCTTAAGTTTTAAATGTTTGTATGTCGGCGTGTTGCGTCCGATGTTTGCGAAGTCGTAATGTGTGGTAACGTGTCTCGTATGGTGTTTGCGTGTGTAGCCTCGTTTTCGTTTTATTCGTCGGCCATTTTTTGTGTCGCTTAACAAACTATTTAGTGTCTAAACTCTTTTATTTTGAGTGCAATTAAGTTGTAAGTTGCATTTTTGAGGTCCTGGGTGCTTCCTGTTTGTGTAGGTAAGGTTTTTATATATGTGCTGTGTGTATGTATTGTGTTTTAAATTTTGTAATGTTCGCGAGTTGCGTCCAAGTGTTGCGAGGCCGTAATGTGTGTGAACGTGTATCGTATGTTGTTTGCGAGTGTCGTAATGTGTGTGAACGTGTGTCGTATGTTGTTTGCGAGTGTCGTAATGTGTTGCGACGTGAACTTTTTTTGAAATTTTGCAAGGGTCGCAGTTGCTGCAACTGAAGACCTCGCTTTGGAAGGTCCTCAGGTGCTGGCATGGAGCGCCTGCGGCGCTCAAAGCCAGCAACTGAGGCCCTCGCTTTGCGAGGGCCGCGGGCTCGCTACGCGAGCCGCGGCCCTCGCTACGCGAGGCCCCCGGCCCTTACTACACGAGGCCCGCGAGTCGCTACGCGAGCCCGCAGCGTTAGCAACAACTCGTACGCTCACAACTATATATGTGATATATCTAGCACGGATATCTTATTTTTTAATTAAAGTTCCTAACATACAGTGCCAAATGTCCTAAAAATCCAAGCCTTAAGTAGGTTTGAGAACTCTTTTAGTAAAGTGGAAGTCACCTGGTAGACTGTACAGTATACTTATGGCCTTATTCAATTCCAAACCCACAGTTGCCTTCATACAGATCGTAAGTCTTGAAAATTGGACTTCAAAATTTCAACAGTTACAGCTCGATTTAATTGAACAAGCCCACAATTACATGTCTGAAAGCCGTAAACCATGTAACTGTATATAGCATTTCGGTGCATGATCATGATCAATTAAGAAAGCCTGTAAGAAACGATTTAGAAACATTGAAACATCAATCAATTCATTTTTAGATGTCCAAAATGCGATCAGACTTGCAATCCAATTTAAAAATCAATAAAAATGAATGAAGAAACTATTAGAGCCCATGTGTGGTGGTCTGGTGTATTAATCTTGATTCCTGAGATTGATATAACATGGAAATTAAAGGTAAAATAATATATATTTTTGATTGCAGATTTGCGAGCTTGAGACTGCTGTGCAACCGCAGGAATTTTCAGCCTGTATCTCGCAAATAGATTGCGGGTAGCTAGAGGAGGCCAATTGAATATCAGTAACTTTTGCAGGCTACATTACAGGCTTCAGTAATTGCGACTTTGACAATTTAATAGTGTCAGCAATTTGGATATGAGAAGAATATTACGTCTAGAAAAATACATTTTTATTAAGTTCAGCTATCAATGTATAGACAAGTATATGATTTATGCAGAACAGTGTTTATTGAAATAATAGCAGAACCAAGAATAAACAATTTGATGTATCAAACATGTGGAAACAGTCTATTTCCAGATAGATCACAATAAAACCAGTGGGAGGTTTATTAAAATCTTTTTAAATGATTGGATGACAATCAGTTTTAAAACATTCTATATTTTGTTAGATCAATATAGAAATCAATACCAAGTGTATAAAATCTTTTCAAACTTGGATACCAGATGTTAATTCCACAGACTATATTTGGTATTTATATGTAGTGATGTGGCATGTTACTCAAAAAAACAGTATATAGCAAAATCAAGGAATAAAAACCTACATGGCAGCTAGAATATAGAAATATACATAAGTAATTAAAACTACTTAGTTTATAATGTAGCTAAATAGAATTCTTATATAGGTATTAGATTTTACCATAAAGGATAACAGAATTGGTAAAACTTAATTTATCAAAGGAGTTGACCCTAGGAGAAAACAATGTTGGACTGGGACTCCCCCTTCTGAATAGGATTGCTCCTTAAGTTGGTTAGAAGTAGTCCCTTTTGGACTTCTATTTAAGAAGAATTTGTGGTAAAGATAGATATAGTGAATAATCACAGAGAAACGACAAAAAGGCAGAAGTTTTTGCCAGAGAGCAACAGGCGGAAAAAAATAGCCCAGAGCCTCACCCTGTCCTTATAGATAAATTCTGTCCTTTTCACCCAGTCCTCATCACTAGACTGATTTCCACCAATTACAATAGCCTCCCGCCATACTTTTATAGACATGCAAACCCGCTCCATTAGCCAACTATGAAATATTATAGAATAAATGTGTTGAATTTTAGTTATACTTTGAATCAAATTAATTTTGTTTAGGATTGAACAAACCATTGTCCCTCTATTAGCACCTGCTCTGACAAGGCTCGGACAGAAAAATGGCAAACTGAATACAAATCCATAAATCTGAGTATTATCTCTTCTGAGACAGCTCCATGGTCCCTTCTCACGGCCTTCTCAGCCATCTGAAGTTATTTGGCTTAACTTGTAAATGCTTCTGTAATGAATGGCCAGGTGGCATGGATATATGTACTTACAGTGGTAAATAATAAACAACAAATAACAAATGAAGAAGGTATATATATATATCACTGTATTTTTATGTGTTTTAGAGGCAGAATAAACTGTAATGGTTGCACGTATATTTAAAGTTCACGTATATTTATTTAAAGTTCATGCACGTATATTTATTTAAAGTTCTAGGTCCTGTGAATTGCAGCTGATGGAAGAGCCTGTGACTAAGTGTAACCTTTTTGAAAGGATGAATGTATGGAGTCCGGATAGCAGAATGTCAGCAGTATATTGATACCAACTATTTTGTAACAAACTTTAATCAATAAAATAGTATACGTTAATATGTTAAATAGCTTAAGGCAAGCAGCTTGGTGTTTATTATATCAATACATCTCATATCTATCCAATCTGCATTAGGATTAACAGAGTGTTACATTTGTTAAAATACTCTAATTAACACACTTAATATTTCATTGTTTTACAAATTCAGTGTGTTTAGTGGGTAGCAAGAAGTGAAGGGAACATAGGCTCTGATCTTGAGTGAAGGAAATTAGATTTAACATGGAGCCATAGGCAGTCTGGAATTCTGGAGAAATTGTTTGATTTTTATTGATGTATTATTTAAGGACATCACAGATCCTATTACTTTTCTTATACATTATGCGAAAATGCTTTGACAGACCAAAGCATGGTGAAAATGGTTTAAAATGTCGACATCATACAAAATAATTTTATTAACCAGTGAAAATATTCTGTGAGCTATATTGTTGTATTTGTATGAAGGTATAGTCATTTTATATTAACATCACTTAGTGTCAGTGTACATGTTTTGCAATGGTTAATAATTACTTTTCTTTTTTGACAGATTTTCCCAGGTTTGATTCTGTCCGACATAAAACCTGCCAAAAGGATGAAATTCAAGACAGTCTGCTACCTGTTAGTTCAACTTATGCACTGTCGCAAAATGTTCAAAGCAGAAATCCCCTTTTCAAATGTGATGACCTGTGAGGATGATGATAAGGTAATGCAATTCTTTTAATCTATCCTATTATTCAGTAGATTAGAATATGTACATAGGATTAATTATTCAGGAAAAAATAACTTTATGATTCTGTTATAATTTTCTAAAAGTAATAGTATTGATATTTTTTGTTATAACATTTAGTTTTGGTTTTACTTACACAAATCAGGCATAGTATATTGTTTGCATTATTATAAAGCTGGTCAAAAAGTAAGCAAATACTTCAAAAACAGCAACTTAAAGAGAGTAATTGATTGACAATAGATGAATAGAAAATGGAAATGTATGAAATAATGGAAACCATCTTATGTATGTTTCCACATGTGAAGGCAGCAATTATTTGTTTACTTTTTTTTTTTACCTACTGTCAGTAGGTAAATAAGATGTACATCACATAAGATAAAAATAGTTTCAACAAAAAACTCACATACATATGCGATATGACACGCAGATCAAATGTTAAATTGTGGCAAAATAGGTATTTTTAGCTACTTTGACATAGAGCAACATTTTAGTAAAATACTCCCATAGTAGTAGAAAAGCCAGATTGGCATGTTTCACAAAGCAAGATTTTTATAGACAGTGATTTCATGAAGTGACACGTTATGAAGAAAATATATTTAATGTTAAAAATTATGCATAAAATTATATTGTTATGCATTAGGAAAAATAGCACACAAGCTTTCCATGGGAAAGTAATTTTTATTAGCAGTTGATACATTTTGAATGTTTACAAAGTCATGACAATGTTTATATTTTCTTTATATGTCTCTCTTTCACTTTAATGTCTTTCCTTCTCTGCAGAGGAGAGCTTTACGTACAGCCTCCGAAAAACTCAGGAACCGTTCCTCTTTTTCTACAAATGTCATACACAACACTCCAGGAACCCGTGTAAATCGTTATATCAGCCGCTTGATAGAGGCTCGACAGACTGATTCTGAGTTTTCAGACATGAATTTTATAACTTTAAAATATAAACAGGTTGAACGTGAACAAAAAGTAAGTTAAAATAAAACTGTAAATTAGTCTCTAATCCTGCATTATATTCTATGTGTACTACAAATTAATTTTCCTGTATGAAAGTTCTCTATATTAAATGGGTTTTTAATGTATCAATTGCTGTTCTACATCATAAAAAAGAGCACTGAAAATCAATCTACAGTATTTCACAGTTTTTGTCAAGATTTGTTATATCATTCACTTAATCCTCAAAATGTTCTGACTAATCGCTGTATTGAGCTGACTTCACTCTCCAGGTTTCTGCAAGGACCAAAAAACCACAAGCACTCTGCAAATGACAATATCTATAATAAACTGGGTTGCAATCAAAACAATTTAAGCTTCTTCCTATGTGTTCTTTAGACATTCTTATCTCAAAGGGAAAAATGTGAAATGTATTATTGCTGTGAAGACAGTATACATGATATGACAATAGCAATGTACAGCATGCATTTTTGATGATCTTGCATGCTTTTCTACTGTTTTTAAATGTTGTACTTTCTTTTTAAGAGCTTCTCCAGCTATCAGCAAAGGTTTCAAAGGCATTTGCAAGTTTTATTTAATACTCGTAAATCTTTTTTCACTTTTTTCCAATTACTGCTTTTTGCGATATAAAGTCTCAATTAAATAGGGTTGAATAGGGAAAATCCCAGGGCTTTGCTGTATGTGGCTTTGGCCCTACAAATTATTGAAAGATTGAATTTAAATTAAAGTTTGTATTTGGTTTAAACTTAGACATACATTTCGGTTATGACCTTTTTGTTAGGCTATAATTAACATTTCATGACAAATGTTGACAAAGATTTCATGACAAATGTTGAGGTAACACCAATCATTTTTTTTTTTTTTTAACTTTATTTTTTCTCGTTTTTCTTTAACAAACATCAAAAACATAACAAAACAAAACAATCATACATTCCAGAGGTATCAGTAATTCAACAGTTTAGCAATTGCATATGTATAAATACACTGTTAAAATCTCCTCCCTCCCATCTCTTCGAATACCAATTTTTATGTAATATATTGTACTCCTGATGGGAAGGCAGTTCCCTAATAGCAAGTTCACTTAACTTGATACCTCCACCAAGCATACAAAGGAACCGGCACTACTCTCAATATAGTTAATATAATTAATAGTTTAGCACAGAAATCATGTGCTTCTGGGGAGACTCGGGTGAAGAAGGAAAATAGAAAACAGTAAAACAAAATCTCTTTCCTCTTCCAGTTCGCTTGACTAAGCTCTCTCCTTGGACTTCAAACTTTCTATTTCTTATAACACAATTTATAACTTCTTGAAGAGATGGGGAGGACTCTGATTTCCAATATTTCACAATATACATTTTAATAACCAAAAGAATATGAGAGACCAGGAGGTAGACTTTTGGAAAAGTCTCCCTTATGTTTATATGTAATAGGAGCAGCTCTGGAACAAAAGGAACCTCTACCTCACATATATCCTCAATCAGATATGTACAAGCTCTCCAAAAAGGCTTTATTTTTGTACAGTTCCACCAAGCATGGAGTGAATCACTATTTATACCCCAGCCCTTCCAACATGTATTCCCTTTGTTCTGTGCAAATTTATTAATCGCATCTGGTGTCCAATACCATCTATTGATCAACTTGAAATATAATTCAATATAGTTACTAGAGCAGGAAGAATTTTTTACGATTTTTAGAGCCTTCTCCCATTTATCTCCGTCCATTAATATATGTAGATCTTTCTGCCACTCTAACATACCTTTCGTTGGATTTACTTTATCCTGTGGCGTTAGAATCTTATGACATCTTGAAATTCTATGCGGTAACGCCTTCTGATATAGCATACTTTCAAAGTCAGTAATCGAATAGCTAATCTTTTTACCATAACCCTTTGCTTTCACCAAGGATTGTAAGGATCTAAATGCCAACCATTGGTTGTTCCTAAGTTTATATTTTTGTTTCAAGTTAGACCAGGATAGTTGGACACCAGATGCGTAGAGATCATCTATAAGGGATATTCCCTGCAATTTCCATCCACCTATTAAGTCAACATTGAACGGTGATAAGAGACACTCTATAGGGGCACCTAACGAAGGATATCTCGAAAGGTTCAATTTATCTCTATTTGTCACCCAGAATTTTAACAATGTTCTTACTCCTCTGGGTAGCCGTTCACTCTTGACATCATTTAACCCATCAATCCACAGCAATGTATTAGGAGTGTCTATTTTTAATATATCGTATTCTAAGGACTTCCAACCTGGATTAATGGCAGGAGTACTCCATATCATAATTTGAGAGAGGGCAATAGCATTATATAAATCTCTTATAGAGGGTGATGCCAATCCACCCTTACGCATGGGTCTTTTGGTAATTGAAAGAGGGATTCTAGTTCTTTTACCACCCAAAATAAATGCATCTATACCTCTTTGCAGTTTAACAATTTAATATTTTGGCGGAACTTCCGGAATTGTTCTAAGGATATAAGTGATTTTAGGGATCAATATCATCTTACTAATTGCGATTCTAGCTGACCATGAAAATTTTACCTCTTTCCACTCTAAGAGGATTTTCTGAATCTGTTTCCATATCTTTTCTAGATTAGATTTCAAAATCTTATTAACCTTGAATGATAGGTCTATACCCAGATGACTTATTTTATTAGAGTTCCATTTAAAATTAAATGAGCTTTTTAAACTTGTAATTTCTTCAAAGGAGAGATCCCTCCATATAATATCTGATTTCTCATGGTTGTAAGAGAGTCTTCCAAATTCTTTAAAGATGATATCAAGAGCTCCCAAAGATTGGATAGGGTTCTTCAAAATAACTATCAGATCATCTGCATATATAGCAATTTTATACTCTTTAAGACCTACTTTTACTCCCTCAATATCCTTTGCTTCCCTTATTTTCAATAGAAGAGGCTCCACATAAAGATTAAATAATATGGGAGACAAGGGACAGCCCTGCCTAGTTCCATTTTTTATGGGAAAAAAAGATGTTTCATAATTAGGCCCACTAATCTTAGCTGTAGGGTTAATATAAAGAGCCATAATTGCTTTAGAATCAAATTCCTCTAGTCCATAACATTCCAAGGCAATCTTAAGGAAGTCCCAGCTGACTCTGTCGAAGGCTTTCTCTGCATCTATCGACAGAGCCAAACTGGGGCCCCCATCACTCCTCCCTATAGAGAGAATATCTATCAATGTTCTTATATTATCCCCTCCTTGTCGGGACTTAACAAATCCTGTCTGGTCTGGATTAATCAACTGCGGAATTAAAGGGATCAAACGATTAGTTAACACCTTAGAATATATTTTTAAATCATAATTAATAAGAGAGATAGGTCTATAGCTCTTCCTATATTCCGGGTCTTTTCCTTCTTTTAGTATATTTATAATTTTTGCTTCAGTTAACTCCTCTCTAATAATGCCGCTGTTCTTAATCTCATTAAACATACTGGCCAATAAAGGGGCCGGCTGGTCTTTAAACGTTGTATAGAATAGTTTATCTAGGCCATCAATACCAGGGGCCTTATTGTTTTTTGTTTCAATAATAACCTTTATTATCTCTTTCTCCGTTATTGGTTCATTTAGATATAATAATTCTTCCTCTGATATCTTAGGGAATTTAATATCCTTCAAAAAGTTTTTTATCTCACTCAAACTAGGTTTCTGAAAATCTTTCTGCTTCTCAATATTATATAATTCTGAGTAGTATTGGAAAAATATGTTGCCATTTTTTTCTGGATGGTTATATAGCTGATTATCTTCTCCCCTGAGTCCCTGGATATGGTTTTGAATTTTTTGATTCTTAACTTTATTGGCCAAATATTTCCCCATTTTTCCTCCCATGAGGTAATTGTTTTGTTGTGCTTTCCAAACCATTCTATCTTGAATTAACTGAAAGATCTTTTTAATTTGTAAATTGATATCTTTAATTTTTTCCATCTTTTGCATAGATGGAAGATTTTTATTGCTATTCTGTTATATATCTAACTGAATATAAAGATTTCTTAGGGTTGTTCCCCTAACTCTCTTCATTTGCGCTTCTTTTTCTATTAGAATGCCTCTAACAAATGCTTTTAATGTACACCATATGAGTGAAGGAGATGATACTGAATCTATATTTAAGCGCATAAATTCTCTAATAGCTGTTCTTATTTCTTCTATAAATATCTTATCTTTTAAAATCAGAGGTTCTATTCTCCACTTTCTTATTTTACCATAGGTTTCAACCCCTTTTAGTTCCAACATCAGTGGAAAGTGATCTGATAGTGCAGTAGATAAGATAGTTATTTTTTTTGTATCATATACCACTGAAGGATCCCCCAAGAAATAATCTATTCTAGAGTATACATTATATTTTTTTGAGTGATATGTAAACTCTATCTTTTCTGGATTAAATGTTCCCCAAATATCAAAGAGGTCAAGCTCTATCATTAGTTTTTTAATTCTTAATCTTAAATAACTCAAAGTATTATTATTTTTCTTATATTTAGATTTTGATCTATCCTGAACTGGATCCATAGCTAAATTTAAGTCTCCACATATAATAACTTTTCCTTTTTTATATTTATGAACTAACTTCAATATTTTTATAAGAAATCTCTCTTGATTCTTATTTGGGGCATATATATTTACAATTGTGTAGATGCTTTTATTTATTTCTCCTACCCACAATATATATCTTCCCTCTATATCAATCTTTTTAAACTCTTCCTCCACCACTAAGTTAGCTTTAAATAATATCGAGACTCCCCTAGTTTTACTAGTATAATTAGCATCTACTCTCTTCAAAAAAGATTTATTATTTAATAGATGGTTATGCTTCATTTTCAGATGTGTTTCTTGTAGGCAGATTTTTTCTGCACCTGATTTATTATATTCTGAAAATGCAATTTTTCTTTTAATGGGCATATTCAATCCATTGGTGTTATGCGATATTATCCTTAATGACATAGTTTCTTTATTGACTTAATTCCTCTTAACCTATGTTTCCCCTTCCTATCCTCACTATTTAAATTTGTGCTTCTCTGTTCCTTTAAACATATATACTGACTACAAACATACCGAATATGACCCATCCTATCTCTCATGTTGGATCGAATTCCTACGGGCTGATTAGCCAGTGTTTAGAAGTGGTAGGTGAACCTTTCTAATGGAGGCAGCTACTTCCCAGTCTCTCAAAAACCTATAAGCATCTATCTATGCGGGATTATTAAAGCATTTCTGACAAAATCTTTACCTCAGAATTTGAGGGAACAAACATAAAAAAAAAAAAAAAAAATGAAACACAAATCCAAAAACGGTAAGGTAACACCAATCATGATCAGATCACCGTGATAAAATTCTTCAAACACTGTGAAACAGTTTTGCAACATTGCCATCTCAATGTAGTCAAAGTGTCTGGTTCCATAATAAATAATTTTGTATCTGTATATTTATGTAGACTTGTATTAAAACTGTTATCAATATTTTGTGCTATATTATCAGACTTCTGGCTGCCATGTGATGAGATGTGAGATATGAGTATATTATGCATCTGGGAAGGAAAAATAGCCATGCAATTTATCATCTTAATGGAGCAAATCTAGGTGTATCAGATATTGAAAGGGATTTGGGAGTGCTTGTGGACAATCACCTAGGTAACAGTGCTCAAAGCCAAGCAGCAGCTGCAAAGGCAAATAAAATTTTAGCATGTATTAAGAAGGGTATAGAAGCAAGGGAAGCAAATATAATTCTGCCACTATACAAATCTCTAGTATGCCCTCATTTGGAATATGAGGTACACTTTTGGGCACCACTTCATAAAAAGGACATTTTAGAGCTGGAAAAGGTACAGAGGAGGGCAACAAAACTAATAAGGGGAATGGAGAGGCTAAGTTATGAAGAAAGAGTAACCAAATTAAACTTATTTTCTCTAGAAAAAAGGCATCTAAGAGGAGATATGATTACCTTATATAAATAAATACATCCAGGGTCAGTATAAAGATTTGTCAAGGGAGCTTTTTGTGCCAAGAGATTTTCAACGGACAAGAGGACATCCCTTGAGGTTAAAAGTAAAAGGATTACACCTTAAAGAAAGAAAAGTGTTCTTCACAGTAAGGGTGGTTAATCTGTGGAATTCTCTACCAGAGGAGGTGGTGACATCAGATTCGATAGATAACTTTAAAAGGGGATTGGATTTATTTCTAATTAAAAAGGGAATTCAGGGTTATCATGGATAATTAGAGAGACAGTATTGATCCAGGAAGAAAGGCTTTTGGATAGAAGTTAACTAACTAAAAACTTCTGTAAAAACATATGCTCTGTGCTTAAATATGGCCCTTTTAAATTTACTGAATCGCAATTTAATAAGGCTGTATGTAACTATGTAACTATATATTGTATATTAGAAGTGCTTTTATACATTCAAGCTATGTCATGACTTTATAGTTAATAAATCTGTTTTGTCATATTTTATAAACATAAAATGAAATCTAAAATGGTATAAAAATGTGTTCTACTAAGTGTTGTGGTTTAGTCGTTAAGTTGTGTCCCACACTCTGTGACCCTATAGACTGCAGCATGCCAGGCACATCTGTCAGCCAGTTCCCCTCTTAGCTCCAGGAAGCTCATCTTCCATAAGGTTATGTTGGCAAAGATACTGGTAGTGGGTAGCCAGTTCTTTCTCTAGTGGACCCCAATTTGTCTGATCTCTCTGCTATGACCTGCTCATCTTTGGTGACCCTACATCACAGCTTCATTGAAGTACACAAGCCCCTTCACCACGAGAAGGTAGCGATCCAGAAGGGACTAGTAAGTGAACACTATAGTAAAATAAAAGGGTACACATTGATTCCCTACATCTTCAGTAGTGTGTATATTATATGTGTTGGAAATAGGGTGACATTGATAATAAATGTCAAATGTATTTACCATGTCATTTCTCTTTGACAGTACCACCAGCTTCATGATGAATACTTCACCAGTGCAGTTGTTCTTTCCTTAATCTTAGCTGCCTTATTTGGCCTTGTCTACCTTCTAATAATCCCACAGTAAGTATACTTGTATCTTTGATAAAAGTCCTTTGTAAGGACAGATTAATAATCTGTCATCTTTATATCAAAAATATGCAATAATAATAGTTATTCGTCTTATATGTTTTAATTCATCATAACATTAATAATTTCTGAATTCCTGAAAGTGTCTTTTTTCAATAATGTTCTAGAACAGTATTGACATTTTAATATGACTTTGCCTGTACAGAAAACCTGAAATTATAGCTACTGTATGCTTTACATGTTGATCAACATATATAAAATGATGTTCTAATGTTGGTTTTATCCCCTTCATTGTTTTTAGAAGCACTACAGTCCTTGTTCTCCTGGTGTTCTGCATATGCTTCCTAGTGGCATGTATTATGTACCTACATGTCACACGAGTGCAGGTACATAGTGATCCTAAAAAAAAATATTTGTTATCAAGTGTACATAGCAACATCTTTGTCTTTCAGAGCTTTAAAATCATGTCATTCAGAACTAAAATTATTTGTATCTCCTTACAGAACAAAACATTTATATCTGATTGACATCTCATTCACATGTTGTATCTGATTATATCTTACAATTGGCCCATTGTTCTTTAAATAATTATATCTAGCAGTTATGTAGCATGGATAACAAGTTATTTCATGCACTGTTCTTTTTTATATGTTGTGAATATCTAAACTTGATAATAGTCAAAATGTGTTTGAAAGTAATACAAAATGATCACAACTTTTATATTTGTAACTTTTATATGCAATTATTCCTTACTTTAGTAATCGATTTTCTCTGACATGACCCTTTCTGTTACTTTCTCAGGAAGGTGTATTCTAATAATCATGCTGACAGCATTGGTAGATGTAGTTGTCAAATACACTATTCCTTCATTATGCATGTCATAAACGATATGTTTTGGAAGTAATGGCTTTACACATCATGAAAGTGAGGTACACAACTGTGTAATAAAAAAAGAATAAATATAGTTTACATATAACTGTATTTTCATATGATAAGAACCATTCTTGAAATACTATTTGGTCATGTGTTTTTTGTTTGTTTTTTATACAACACAGCAGAAGTTCTAAGTAGATGCACACTAATAACAACACTTTACTCAGACATATTATGCTTTGGAACCAAACTGAATTACAACATATTTTTCTTTTTCTTTTAGTGCTTTCCAGGGTGCCTGACAATACAAATTCGAACCATTTTGTGTATTTTCATAGTAATACTTATTTACTCTGTAGCTCAAGGATGTGTGGTAAGTAAAGTCATGCTTATATTTATATAAACAGAGGGAGAGATAGTATTACAATATGTATTACTTTAAAATAATATATTTTTATTGAAACAAAAGAGAAATATAAATAATCAAGATATATGTTGCAATTATACAGCAATACAAAATAGTGAGTAAATAGTATATTTCCATATCCATATTTATTCTTTTCTTCATCCTTTTATATATCAGTTAAATATCGTAGACATTTCACCAGGGTGAACAAACAAAACCAAACAAATAAACACTAAACAAAACAAAGAAACAACATAAAACAAAAAAGGGGAGAATAAAATAGAATAAAAAGTTAAAATAGAATGAAAAATTAAATTAAGAAATTATCTTGTGATTTTGGTAAATCTATATATTTCCAAGCTAGTTAGGCTCTATGTCATCATTCTATCTATTCCAGCTTATTATCAGAGTCTTATTTCCGAGCAAGATGCCCATTTCTAAAGTTCTCATCTGCTGGTATCATACATATTGTATGTATGTATTTAATTTTTATTTCTACCTCTTCTATTGTGGGTATACCTTATTTCATGTTTTTAGCTAGAACACACCTAGAAGCTAAGTTGTAAATCTTTGGAAATATTTAATATTGGTAGTCCTAATAATGCCTCTTCCAATTTTCTAGGTATAGGGAATCCTGTAAGCGTTTTTATTATTTTATTATTATATATTCCTCCCATAATTGTAAGATTTTAGGACATTCCCACATAGTATGTTTCAGGGTGCCAGCTTCATCATAGCCTCTGAAGCATTTACCAAGTGATGGGTTTGAGTTTTGTAATCTTACCAGTGAATATACCATCTCGTCAGTGTCTTGTAAGCATTTTTTCTTAAAGTGAAGAATTAGACATATTTCTAAGGATTTTATCCCATTGTTTTTCATTAACATTTACATTAATATGGAGTATAATTTTGGTCACAACTTCTTAAAAAGGACATTTTAGAGCTGGAAAAAATACAGAGAATGACAACAAAACTAATAAGGGGAATGGAGGGGCTAAGTTATGAAGAAAAACTAACCAAATTAAGCTTATTTTCTCTAGAAAAAAGGTGTCTAAGAGAAGATATGATTACCCTATATAAATACATCCAGAGTCAGTATCAAGATTTGTTAAGGAAGCTTTTTGTGCCAAGAGGTTTTCAACTGACAAAAGGACATCCGTTGAGGTTAGAAGTAAAAAGATTCCACCTTATAGAAAGAAAATAGTTTTTCACAGTAAGGGTGGTTAATCTGTGGAATTCTCTACCAAAGGAGGTGGTGACAACGGATTCAATAGATAACTTTAAAAGGGGACTAAATTTATTTTTAATTAAAAAGGGCATTCAGAGATATCCTGGATAATTTTAGAGAGAGAGAGTATTGATCCAGGTAGGAATCCCATTGCCAGTATCTGGGGTCAGGAAGGAATTTTTTTTTTTTTCTTTGAGACAATTGGCTAAGTTTAAATTTTTTTCTGTTTGCCTTCCTCTGGATCAATTAATTAAAAACGAATCTGCATATTGCAGATCAGAGGAGATCTTAAATGGTTGAACTTGATGGACTGAAATACTTTTTTCAACCTCAATTACTATGGGCCTCATTCTATTATCGGCCGTAAATCGGCCGTAAGGCTGCGATTCCTTGCGGGGGTTCTGTTAACTCGCGATTCTATTATACGGCCCCGCAAGGGTCTCATCTTACGGCCGGCCGCATATCTTGGAACCGGACGTAAGCGCAGAAATGTAAAAACGCAAAAATAAATTCAAGCCTGCACTGTACAGCTCTGTAAATGCTAGGGATCATATTGGGGGACATGAGGATTAAAAGAAACCCACTCTCAAGCTTGCACATCAGCCCAAACCCGAGTTTAAATTAACTGTTTATTTTCCGGCTGCGGCGTGGGCGGGTCTGAAGTGCTCCAAGCCCTATGGACTTTTTACATGGATATTTTACGGATATTAAAAATAAAATATTTTACGGATTTGAGTATAGGATAATTATGTGCTATTTTTTCTAACACCTAAAATCCCTTTATAGTCTTCTCAAAGTGCAGGATGGCTTTATTTGAGCTATTTTATGTGCTTAATTGGTGCTAGCGGGACCTCTTTCCTGCAAGTAAGCTGCGGCTCGCTTTTAGCCTTGCAGAGAGGTTTCCCGGAGCAATTGAATTGCAAAACTCTTGCGGCCGTTTTAGATCAAAGGCTTTCCTCTGGCGCAAGAGATAGCAAGGCACCGGCCGCAAGCCTGCCGGAGCCTCCGGCCGTAAGGGAATAGAATAGCCGAATAGCTTGCGGCCGGTCCTTGCGGCCCCGCAACGGCTGCGGCCGCTAATAGAATGAGGCACTATGTAACTATGTAAGCTATTTTCCCATGTTATCTTACAGGGCCTTGCAAAAGTGTGTCCCCCCCCCCCCCCCCCCCCCCCCGGCATTTTTCATGTTTTGTTGCCTCACAACCTGGAATTAACATGGATTGTTTGAGGATTTGCATCATCTTTTAATTTACAGAACATGCCCACAACTTTGAACATATTTTTTTTATTGTTATTGTGAAGCAAACAACAAATAGGACAAAATAACAAAAAAAGTCAATGTGCATAACTATTCACCCCCCTAAGGTCAATATTATGTAGAGCCATCTTTTGTGGCAATCACAGCTCCAGATCACTGTGGATAAGTCTCTATGAGCTTGCCACATATTACCACTGGGATTTTTGCCCATTCCTCCTTGCAAAACTGCTCCAGCTCCTTCAAGTTGGATGGTTTGCGCTTGTGAACAGCAATCTTTACGTCTGACCACAGATTTTCTATTGGATTGAGGTCTGGGCTTTGACTAGGCCATTCTGACACATTTACATGTTTCCCCTTAAACCACTCAAGTGTTGCTTTAGCAGTGTGTTTGGGGTCATTGTCCTGCTGGAAGGTAAACCTCCATCTTAGCCTCAAATCACGCACAGAGTGGTACAGGTTTTGCTCAAGAATATCGCTGTATTTACCACCATCCATCTTTCCCTCAACTCTGACCAGTTTCCCAGTCCCGGCTGCTGAAAAACATCCCCACAGGGATAGTGTTCTTTGGGTGATCTGATGTGTTCGGTTTGCGCCAGACATAGCGTTTTCTTTGATGGTCAATTTTTTCAATTGTAGTGTCATCAGACCAGAGCACCTTCCTCCATACATTTTAGGAGTCTCCCACATACCTTGCAAACTCAAAACTTGCTATTTTGTTTTTTGCTGAAAGTAATGGCTTTCTTCTGGCCACTCTGCCATAAAGCCCAACTCTATGGAGCATACAGCTTATTGTCGTCCTATGTACAGATACTCCAGTCTCTGCTGTGGAATGCTGCAGCTCCTCCAGGGTGACCTTAGGTCTCTGTGCTGCCTCTCTGATTAATGCCCTCCTTGCTCGGTCCGTGAGTTTTGGTGGGCGGCCGTCTCTTAGCAGGTTTGCTATTGTACCATGTTCTTTCCGTTTGGTTATAATAGATTTGATTGTGCTCCTGGGGATCATCAGATATTTGGATATTTTCTTTATAACCTAACCCTGACTTGTACTTCTCAACAACATTGTCCCTTATTTGTTTGGAGAGTTCCTTGGTCTTCATGGCAGTGTTTGGTTAGTGGTGCCTCTTGCTTAGGTGTTGCAACCTCTGGGGCCTTTCACAAAAGGTGTGTATATGTAATGACAGATCATGTGACACTTAGATTGCACACAGGTGGACATCATTTCACTAATTATGTGACTTCTGAAGGTAATGGTTGCACCAGAGCTTTTTATGGACTTCCTAACAAAGGGGGTGAATACATACGCACATGCCAATTTTCTGTTCTCTATTTCTAAAAAATAGTTTTATGTATATATTTTTCTCATTTAACTTCACCAACAAAGACTATTGTATTCTGATCCATCACATAAAATTAAGATTAACAAAACATTGAACGTAAGGCTAGAATGTAACAAAATAGGTAAAAAGTCAAGGGGGGTGAATACTTTTGCAAGGCACTGTATATGGTAATTTGACCATTTTATTTTGGTCAGTTAAATAATTATAGAAAATAGGATTTTTTTTTTACAATTAGGATTATGTGAACAATTTTCAAATGGTGTTTTGATAGCTAATTGTTTTTTTTTTTGTGTTATCCATCTTTTCTTTTATTATAGCTCAGTTAAACCATTCTTTTTGTGGAGTTAGGAACTAACTTGTTCTTTAAATAGGTCTAGATACATTTTGAAAAATGTTGTAAGGATGTCTGCAACTATGAATAAGTGTTGTTGCGAAATTTCTATTCCCTCATATATTCCTTATGGAATAACCATAAGGGAGAAAGCCAAGTTCAATCCTTAACAAATGTGTCATTTTGTTAATTTGCTTACATAATGTTAAGGTGTGTTAAATTGTTTTGGAATTTTAAGCTACTCCACAACAGTTGTTGTATCAGAATGTTTTGTTCTTTAAGGATTATTTTTTCAATTTCTACCCAACAAAGGGGTGTTTCTTTGACAAACCATTTGGTCAATTGGGCTAAATTGTGATTTGGCCAATTGAATAGAGCTCTATATTGGCACATAGCATATTTGTTTACAGAAGTTTTTAGTTAGTGAACTTCTATCAAAAGCAAGGTCTACACTAACTAAAAATGTCTGGAAAAAATATGCTATGTGCTGATATAGAGCCCTATTCAATTGGCAAAATCACAATTGAATGAGGCCCTAGGTGTTTTATAATATGTTGGGTGATCTCGGGTTACCAATCCATTTCTTTTCTTAGAAGTTATCATTGTTGCTCTATTCACTCTTGTTTTTTAATTATTCCAAATAAAATAGAATATAGCTCTTTGTATCTTTAAAATGTCATCTGTTTAATTCCTGTTGGAATTGTGCAAAATAGATACATGAACTTAGGGAGTGTATTCATCCTTGCGGCATATATTCTACCTAGCCAATATATTTTATATGAAGCCCAATTATATAAGTAATTAAATAGATTTTTAAGAATGCTCTAGTAGTTTGCGCTAAAGGCCAGTTTGGTTAGTTTAGGGATATAAATGCCTACACATTTTATATAATATTTTGCCAATTTGAAAGATAAATTTAATGCTATTCATTCTTATATTTGCTTTGTGAGTGAGATATTTAATACTTTACTTTTTTTTGTATTCACTTTAAATGTTTCTGAATTTCTCCAATAAATTCAAGAGACTAGAGAGGCTGGTTAATGATTTTGTAATCATTAATAGTATGTCATTCATAAAGGGAATGCTGGATTCATATATCAACTGGGAGTATGACTTGTAGGGACTATGATATACAAAGTCACACTGACTAGATAATGGTCTTACCATGTTATTGGATGACTGGGCTTCACTTAGATTTGATACTTTGCTTTGTTGAAGTAGAATATAATCTATGAGTGTGTGACGTGTCTAGAGGAATAGAAGGAACAATTTCTCTCTGTTTGATTTATTGCCCTCCAGGCAAAGCTTTAGAAGCTGTTGGGACTGAGGAGGATGGTGTATAATTAGTTTTATCTTAGTTATAGTATATTACTGAGGACACATGATCCTCTATTATCAATGTAGAGTGTTGCCACAAGTTCATTAGATCAGAGATACTATGCAAAAAAAGTATCTTGGCCTGTATTTGGTGCATATAGATTAATCAGAGAGACCCGATGTTCCTTAATAGTGCCTTGGATTATCTGCCTTCCCAGTCTCTTTGTGTTTGAAAATGTATAATGTTATGTATTGAAATGTAAATAAATATTTTTTGCCTGAAGTGGCATGGAATACTTGAGCATAATGTTTCTTCTAATATTTGGGAATTTGATTTTTTTTAAATGTGTTTCCTGTAAGCATACAATATCAGCTCCCAGCATATGGTCCTGATTAAGAGTGATCCCCCTTTTTATCAGTTCATTAACAACTTGAGTGTTGTGTGTTATAATGTTAAGGCTCAAGACTTACCACTCTAAGTGTCAACCTGCTTTTCATCTCAAAGTGTTTTGATGCAGAGAATCTACAGTGGACAGGCAGTTTATTTTGTCGAAAGTAGCAAAAAGCTTTCCTGTTAAATAAGGGTTAGGTATGTGGATGGAGGGGATAACAAATATATATTTTTAATTATTTAGTAAAAATAAGCAAAATGAAAAGCAATAATAATAAAAAAATAAAAATAATAAAACAAAAAAAACTTAAAATCTATTGAAAAAAAGTTATTGACCAATTTTACACGTATTTAATAGATTTTTCTAAACATATCGGAGTTAATGCGCTCCTTAGGTTGTAAAAAACTGAATATTTTTTTTAAGATAATAAAGTAATAATATCTGTTCAGAGGAGAGATATTGCTGTCCTATAATTATGGTGATTCGGATTGTATCACAAATTTTTGAAGACAAGAATCACAATTTTATATTGCACTCGTAATTATTAAAACTTGACTTTAATTAAATCTCCTTTTAAAACTCTGACAACATTAGAGCAAGGACATACACAAAAATAATTTGTTAAAATATGGACTGGTTTGTCCAAAGAGGTAGAAATATTTATTTTTACTAAACTACCCTCTTTCTACCCATTATTTATTTAAAAAAAAAACTAATGTAGAGAATTACCCACCAATTTATATATCTTCGTTGCTTTAAAAAAAAAAAAAAAGTAAGTTATTAATTTGCTCTGTTTTTCCTTCTCCAATTTTATTGAGCTAATCATTGAATTAATTTTGTCCTTCTGATCTGATATTTTGTTGTAATTAAAGATGGGTAAATAGTTTCCATAATGTACTTGACTTTATACATATTTCGACAATGTCTGTTCGATTTCCATGTACAATGACAGCTAATGTTTGACTAAAATCTCCACCTAATAACATTACCTTTCCACCAAATGGGAAATCATTATCCATGACTTCATGCAACAAACGCTCAATACATTGTAGGGCATGGCATGACATCATTGTAGCCTCATCTGTTATTAATTTTCGTTTTTTTTTTTTCTTGTAATGATGTAATTCGAATATCCAACACTGATGTTTCCAGAATGGGAACTGGCAGTTTAAATCCACTATTCACAGTTCTTCTACCTTCTAACAAAGTGTGACAATTCCAGTTGTAGAAATGGCAGTGCTATTTGAACTTGTGCTCGAATGAAACTCATCAATAAATGATATAGAGAAGTTTTTCCTGATCCACCAGGTCCATTTAGAGCATGTCATCCTCTAGTGCATTTTGTATGGCATTAAATGCTTGCAATTGTAATGTATTAAAAGTTGCAATTGTTTCTTGTGTTATTTGTTTTTGAAGCTCAGTGTCATAGTCTTCAACATTGATTTCCTCTATAAATCCTCAATCTGGCAGATTAAAACTTGCACAATTTAATCCATGAGAAAGAAAGACCTCTTGAATTTGAATTAATGCTTTTAATTATGCAATAGACTCATTGTAACATTGCAAAAAGTCTTCAGATTTATTTGCTTTAAATTTGTCCCACAAAGCTAATCCATTTGGAGCATTTGAGAAGATGCAAATGAATGCAAATTGCTCCCTCATCTGCTGTGGCATTTGACACAGTGCTGCTTCTTCTAGACATCTTTCCCATTCAGTATCATCAGCCCGGAAGTTTCTGTGACATTTGCCAAATAACTGAGTTATTATTAAGTTGTGTATTAATTCAGTTAATTTGACTTTGAAGACTCTTGCCACTAAATCTGGTCTATCAAAAGCAGTCTGTCCATTTAGCTGATTCTGTACAATCTCTGACCATTGTGGATTACATGTAAATGTAATAAATATATTTGGTTTTCCAAATTTAGTTACAATATCCATAGCATCATTGTATCTTTCTCGCATATTACGAGGAGATCCTTGGAAAGAAGAAGGTAAAATGAGGGCTTTGCCTGCTGACAGCTCTCTGGTTGTAGCCACTTCAGCGACATAATCCACCAGTCCACAATACTGTTCTACATGTAGTTTATCTTGTTGATATTTTATGACATTCAAATTCTGTTCCTCAACTTGCAAATATGAATCAATGATCCATTGTTGTGTCAGTTTTCCACCATATAAAATGGGAATTAATCCATCTCGAATGGCAGTTTGAGCCACTTTAAATTCAAGCATGGAAATAATATTTCTGACACATACTTTAGAATTTGGGTAACTGTCAAGTGTTAATTTTGGTTGCCATCCGGCTTCCCCATTGGGGAAACAAATGGAATAAGTCATTGAATCCAAATTAGTACTTAAGATGCTTATGTTAATGAAAGGTTGCTCCTCATTTCTGGCATATATTCTAATATCCCTCTGAAATGGTGGTTCTCCCTCATCATTTTGAAAGATCATTGCAACCTCATTTGATTTTGGTAAATTATAACAGCGTTTATCAGTATGTCGATCTCTTTTAAGCACCATATTGACTTTTGGGATTGGTAATTGATGTAGTTCTGCATGAATTTGTTGTTCTACTTCAGACAATTTTTTAAACACTTAAGTGTATGGGTTTTTGGGCCATAATTTTATCAACCTCTATAAATACAATGGCTGAGCATTTTTTATTTTCTTGAAGCTGCATGCGTTGTTCAACAGCTTCCATTGTATCAAGTACATATAGTTGAGGACATTTTCTTTGCTCTCCTTCTTCTGGATGTAAATGGGAAGTAAAATGCTAAATTTATCCTTTGAAGCAATAAGGGCATGTCCTGGCACATTACCAGCTAATGTTGCACCCATAGATGCAAAAGATATGGCACTATTATAAGATCTTATGTTTATTTTGACATTTTGGTAATTAGGGAAAGTAGGCACAGTCATAATGCTTTTTAAATATGGTGGGAATTGTTGTCTTTGTGTAAGTCTTACCTTGCCTTTTTGACAGCAACTAATGAACTGGCCATCTCTGGGTCTTTCCTTTTGGAAATGATAAGCCCCACAAAACTGACAGACAATATTCATCCTACCCCAATTATGAACCTCTACTCTTAAGGATTTAAGTAAAGGACAATTTTGAGAACATATATCAATATGACTCTGTAAATCAACATCACTATTGTTACCAGATTGTTCTGATACATTTTCACCATGTTTTTGTTTTATAGTTGCCTTCTTGGGCTTGGATGTTACTTTCTCAGCCGCTTGTCTTTTGCTTGCGATTCTCTTGTGTTCTTTATCTAGTCAAATTTTCTATTCCTCGTGTGTCTGACGATCTTTCCATGTTTTTACACGTTGTCATGTTTGACGTATTTTATTGTTTTCGGTATCTGCCATAGTAAACAGTAAATATAAGTAGTACATTAGTACTTTTGATCCTTTATTTTATTTTTTTATGAATTTTTTTCTCCTATCTTTTTTAGTGTTCACCACTGTTTGCATTATGAGATTAGAGTTATGGGGTTTGAGTTAGCAGGTTAGTTCGGTTGCAGTGCATTTTGTGAAAGGCGCACACAAAACAGGATAAGTCCTTGTATTTTGTATGTGTTAACAGCATTTCTTGTCATATCCTGTTTTGTGTGTGCCAGTGTTTGCATTAGGGGGTTAGGGTTATAGGGCGCACAGAAAACAGGATAGGTCCTTGCATTTTATATGTGTACAAACCATTTTTTTTATTTTGTGGTATTTCTTTTCTCCCGCTACTGTTGTCATTAAGAGTTTAGGTTATATGGTTAGACTTAGAAGGTGGCACACACAAAACAGGATATATCCTTCCATTTTGTATGTGTTACCAGCATTTTTTCCTATCCTGTTTTGTGTGCATCACTGTTGGCATTATGGGTTAGGGTAACCTTTTTTTGTTTGTTTTTGTATCCTGTTTTGTGTGCACTTATGTTGGCATTATGGGGTTACAGTTATGTGCTTAGGCTTAGAGTGTTAGTTAGGTTGCAGTGCGTTTCCACAAAGGCAGACACAGAACAGGATAGGTTGTTCATTTTTTTATGTTTAAACAGCAGTACATTAAAATTGTTTTTTTTTTCTTCAGGCAGTGTCTGTTGAAAATGAAAGAAAATGTTAATTAATGAAAATGTTAATTAATGTTAATGCATTTTTTTTGTAAGACCATACAAAACAGCATAGATCCTTCAATTTTGTATGTGTTTACAAAATTTTTTGTGCTATCCTGCTTTGTGTGCATCACTGTTGGAATTAGGGGTTTAGGTTATGGTTTTAGGTTTAAAAGGTGGCATAAACAAAACAGGATAGAGCCTTCCATATTGTATGTATTAAAATATTTGTTTTGCTATCCTGGTAGGTGTGCGCCACTGTTTGCATTAGGGGGTTAGGGTACATTTTTTTTTATTTGTTCAGAACATTTGTTGTGTTATCCTTTTTTATGTGTGGCACTGTTGGCATTAGGGGGTAAGGGTAGTTTTTTTTGTTGTCCTATCCTATTAGGACATTTTTTTTGTGCTATGCTGCTTTGTGTGCATCACTGTTGGTATTAGAGGTTTAGGTTATGAGGTTAGGTTTAGATGGTGGCGCACACAAAATAGGATAGATCCTTCCATTTTGTATGTGTTAAGAACATTTGTTGTGCTATCCTGTTTTGTGTGCGCCATTGTTGGCATTAGGGGGTTAGGATACCTTTTTTTTTATTTGTTCTGAACATTTGTTGTGCTCTCCTTTTTTGTGTGTGGCACTGTTGGCATTAGGGGGTAAGGGTAGTTTTATTTTGTCCTATCCTGTTATGGGTGTGCTACTGTTGGTATTAGGGGTTTAGGTTATGGGGTTAGGTTTAGATGGTGGCGCACACAAAACAGGATAGATCCTTCCATTTTGAATGTGTTAAGAACATTTGTTGTGCTATCCTGTTTTGTGTGCGCCATCGTTGGCATTAGGGAGTTTGAGTACCTTTTTTTTGTGTCATATCCTGCTTTGTGTGCGCTACTATTCTTCCTGCGACACTCTTCAGGCAGTGTCTGTTGAAAATGATAAAGAGAGTTGCAAATGTTAAAATAGCTTTTAAATTAATCATTTTTTGAGTAAGACCATACTTTTTTTGTTAATGCGTTTTTTTATTTTTTATTTGTTAAATTCATGTACATCACCTGTTCATTGTAATGTGTTTTCTGTAAATTTGTGCAGCGTTTACAGTCTGTGTTAAATCGTGCAGTGCTGCAAATTAATCAGTGACACTCTTCAGGCAGAGTCTGTGGAAAATGACAGAAATATGCAAATGTTGAAATCCGCTGTAAATATTAATGATAATTTAATTTGCTAAAAGCATAGATTTTTTGTAAACTGTCTGTTAATCATAGCTATTTTTGTGCTTTACCTTTTTTTTTATTTGTTCTTTTTAAATTTACAATTTTTTACTCCACATAAACATTTATCTATATTTTAAATCTTACTATACATGAATAATGTCTTCTAAATCCTTCTGTACATTAATAATCTTGTTATTAGCAATATTTAAAACCATATATGTATATATATATTTATAATTCTTAATTTATTAATTCATTATAAGCATTTATTTATCTTTTAAATCGTATTATACATGATTAATGCCTTCTAAATCCTTCTCTATATAAATAATGTTGTTACTCCCAATATTTAAAACCTAAATTTTTTTAAATTATTCATTTATTAATTAATTAATTAATTATTAATTCATTTTAGCTTACCTATTTGCTGTAATTTGCAGGTTTTCAACTTCTAAAGTGATAATCAAGTTGCTTTAGAAGTAACGCCACAGAGAAATGTACAGTCACACTGTTCATCACCTGAGGAGAAATTGAGAAAATTCTAGAAAGTGTCCAGTATTTATAGAGTTCCAGCTCCAGTAAAAAATGTTAAAACACGGTACGCATGCGCGATTTGCGTCGTACCAGACATTTTGGCGTCAATTTTCTATGTGCAACGTGCCGAAGGAAGTGTTACTGGCATCGGGTAAGCTCACTGGCTAAGCTGCGCGGATCGTAGGGATGAGCGGCTATGGCGCTCATCTCCACCAGCGCAATGAGCACCTTTGGCGCTCACTGACTAAGTTGTGCGGGTCGTAGGGATGATCGCCTATGGTGCTTATCTCCACCAGCGAAATGAGCACCTTTGGTGCTCACTTCCTAAGTCGTGCAGGTAGCACAATGAGCACCGTCGGGATGAGTGTCTCAGGGAATCACTGGCTAAGTCGCACGGGTCGTAGGGATGAGTACCTACGGCGCTCATCTCAACCAGCTCAATGAGCGCCTTTGGCGCTCACTGCCTAAGTGGAGTGGGTTTTATTAACCCCTTCAGTTCACATCACCACCAACTCAATGAG
The DNA here is from genome assembly GCA_027410445.1 of Discoglossus pictus. NCBI lineage: Eukaryota > Metazoa > Chordata > Amphibia > Anura > Alytidae > Discoglossus > Discoglossus pictus. The sequence goes on along the minus strand of CM050166.1, from coordinate 266,521,787 downwards.
AGCCTTTGGTGCTCACTGCCTATGTCGTGCGGGTCGTAGGGATGAACGCCTATGGCACTCATCCCTACCAACTGAATTAGAGCCTTCGGCAACTGTGGCACTCGATTTGCAGGCGTCGCTAAGTTGCAATGAGTGCCTTCTGTGCTCTTTTTATCTAAGTCACGCGTGTCTCAGGATGAGCGGCTGTGACGCGCATCTCCACCAGCGCAAGGAGCACTGTCGGCATGCGTGTTTCGGGGAATTACTGCCAAAGTCGTGCGGGTTGTAGGGATGAACGCTGATGGTGCTAATCTCTACCAGTGCAATGAGCGCCTTTGGCGCTCACTGTCTAAGTCACGTGGGTCGTAGGGATAAGCACCCGTGGCGCCTTTGGTGCACATTGCCTGGCCGCAATCGCGGGGCCCGCAGTTGCGGCGGGCTCTCAGTGCAAGCCCGTAATTTTACCATGGCGTTACCAACAACTTCTGGCAAGCCCGCACTGCTCACAACTATATATGTGATTCCTTGGGGCAATTATATAACATAATAGTTTTATAAACAGTGGCATAACACATTTGTATACAATTTTATGAGACATATATTAGAAGCAACTATCTCCTGACACTTTTCTTTCTATTCTCACTACCATTTATGAGTATTAATTTTTAAGAACTGAGGCCCTCATTCAATTGCAATTTCGCCAATTGAATAGGGTTCTAAATAAGCACATAACATATTTTTCTAAAGAAGTTTTTAGTTAGTATGGCCCTCATTCAATTGCGATTTGGGCAATTGAATAGTGCTCTAAATAAGCACATAACATATTTTTTTTAAATAATTTTTTAGTTAGTGAAAACCTTGCTTTTGGATAGATGTTTAGTAACTAAAAACTTCTTTAAAACAATATGTTATGTGCTTATTTAGACCCCTATTCAATTGGCCAAATTGCAATTGAATGAGGGCCTAAGAATCTATCCAAAAGCAAAGTTTTCACTAACTAAAAACTTCTTTAAAAAAAAAAAAAGGCTATGTGCTTATTTAGAGCCCTATTCAATTGACCAAATCACAATTGAATGAGGGCCTGAGTCTTTAGAGGCTTTGGCTAAATCACAGGCTAACAGCCTTATTAAATTGCGATTTGGCCAATTGAAAAGGGCTCTATATAAGCACATAGCATATTTTTTTGTGCAGAAGTTTTCAGTTAGTGAACTTCTATCCAAAAGCAAGGTCTTCACTAACTAAAAACTTCTGTAAAAAAAATATGCTCTGTGCTTATATGGAGCCCTTAATAAGGCTGGAAATCTTCAATGATTTTGGAGATTTTGGACTAAAACTTTAAGAACATATTCCAAACAGAGTAAGAGCCAGATTCAATTGCAAGCCTTCATCTCACGGTATACAGGCCGTATGTCTGCAGGCTTGCTGCAGGCTCGCATTCTGCCACAATTCTGGTGCTATTCGATTGAACCAGCCGCAAGTTACAGGCCGAAACCATGAACTCGCCCGTAGAAGTTCAGGGAGGGAATATGATCAATTAAGCAAGACCGTAACCCACCATTTCGAAACAGCCAATGGAAAATGAGACTGTCATCATAATATCAGTAAAACATGGAAGTTACATGTCAATCAATTAGGCCCTCATTCAATTGCAATTTGGCCAATTGAATAGGGCCCTAAATAAGCACATAACATGGGCCTCATTCAATTGCGATTTTGTCAATTGAATAGGGGTCTAAATAAGCATATAGCATATTTTTTTTAAAGAAGTTTTTAGTTAGTGAAAACCTTCCTTTTGAATAGATCCTTACTAACTAAAAACGTATTTTAAAAAAATATGTTATGTGCTTATTTAGAGCCCTATTCAATTGGCCAAATCGCAATTGAATGAGGCCCTATGTATTTTTTAAAGACGTTTTTAGTTAGTAAGCATCTATCCAAAAGCAATGTTTTCACTAACTAAAAACTTCTTTAAAAAAAATATGCTATATGCTTATTTAGGGCCCTATTCAATTGGCCAAATTGCAATTGAATGAGGGCCATAGTGTTTAGGGGTCTGATATGCGATCTGACTCGCAAAACCACAAAATACAATATAATAAAAGTGAATGCCAATACGGTTTTAGTCCATATGGGTGGCCTGATAAATATTAACTCATTGATTCCCGAGATCAATATAACCCCAAAATGACACATAATAAAAATAATTTTTCATTGCAGATTTGCGAGCTTGAGACAGTTGTGCAATTAATTCTAATGTCTTTCATCTCTTTCCCAGTGCAGTATTGATTTTTTATTTGCATTTGCAGTGCTACGAAGAGGGGTTAAACCCTCTTGCTAGTCCTATCTAGCACCCACAGAATTTTCTCGTACATTTGCCTTTACCGGTGTGAAAACATTTGAGGGCTTGGGTAGTTGTAGCAATTGAATAGCGATTTGCGATTTTAGCGATCGTAACTTGACGGGAAAGCATTAGGGAGGCTGTAATTTCCGGGTTTAACAACCACAGTGTTTTCAAGGCCGTAACCCATAACCGTTTGGAGCCTGCAAAAAGATGCCAATTGAATAGCAAATTTACTTACGGCCTCAGTTACGGGCTTTAGTAACTTATGATTGCTAAATTGAATTGTGCTCTATGGGCCTCATTCTATTAGCGGCCGCAGCCGTTGCGGGGCCGCAAGGACCGGCCGCAAGCTATTCTGCTATTCTATTCCCCTCCGGCCGGGGATTCCGGCAGGCTTGCGGCCGGTGCCTTGCTATCTCTTGCGGCCGCTCGCGCCGGAGGAAATCCTTTGATCTAAAACGGCCGCAAGGAAATCGGCTGTAAGAAAATCCTATTTGCAATTCAATTGCTCCGGGAACCCTCTCTGCAAGGCTAAAAGTTAGCCGCAGCTTACTTGCAGTAAAGAGGTCCCGCTAGCACCAATTAAGCACGAAATATAGCCCAAATAAAGCCATCCTGCACTTTGAGAAGACTATAAAGTGATTTTCGGTGTTAGCAAAAATAGCACAAATTTCCCCTATACTCAAATCCGTAAAATATTTATTTTTTAAAATACGTCAAATATCCATGTAAAAAGTCCACAATATTTTTGAGTTTTAAGTTTTCAGAGCTTACGGCCGGTAGCAAGATTTACGGCCGGCCGTAAGAGGAGATCCTTGCGGGGCCGTTTAATTGAATTGCAAGGTAACGGGACCCCCGCAAGGAATCGCAGCCTTACGGCCGGTTTACGGCCGATAATAGAATGAGGCCCTATGTCTTCAACTTGCAGGATCTTGGGGGGGGGGGGGGGGGGGGGGGTTTGAGACTCACAGAATAGGAGCCTCATTCAATTCAGAGGCCATAACTTATGGGATGTAGGCCGTATGTCTGCTGACCTGCTGTGGGCGTGAGAGTTACAGTTCTATTCAATTCGGCAAGACCGCAATTTAGGGGCTGATAGCGAAATTCGGAAACCATGCCATCGTATTTAGCACTTGCGAGCTTGAACATGAAGTCCGTAACTCCCGAGTTATTAACAGCCAATGGAAACAGAGGTCGTCGTCATTACGTCTGTGAAAAATGGAATTTTGGTTACAAAGTCCTATGGGCTTCAATTATGAGTTACGATCGGACTCACATTCCTGAAATATTGCAATATTGATAAAACTGTAAATATGATATTCAATTACATGTTCAATTATATATATTAACACATCGATTGCCGAGATCGATATAACAAGGAAATTAAACATTAATAAAATTATTTTATGTTGCAGATTTGTGAGCTTGAAAATGTTGTGCAATTAATTTTAAGATCTAACATCACTTTCCCTTTTAATAAAAGTACAATAGTGTGTATATATGTGCATTTAAAGTGCTCCGGACAAGTCATTAAGCACTTTGCGAGTCCTCCTTGGTACCAGTAACTTGTGGTTCAACTTTTGCCATTTGTGGGCTTGGCGGCTTGAGGGGGAATTGGAGCAATTGAACAGTGATTTGCGATTTTAGCTTTCCCAACTCTTGCAGCCATGAAAGATCAAAGGCTTGGAAGGGCATTAACTTGCAATGTGAACCATCGCAGTGAATCGGAGGCCGGAGCCCATAACCCGATCATAGCCCGCAAAAAGACGCCATTTGAATAGCAAAATAACTTGCGGGCTACAATTCTGATGCCCAGATCTCCCGAAAGCTCAATTGAATGAGGATCTAGATCTTCTGGGATTTAGGGTCATCCCTTTGGTTTGATGATAATTGTTGAATTAAATAATGAGATTCCTAATCAATGTCCAGCATCACCATAAATCAGCACCATATAATGAATTGTAAGGCCAGAAAAGTATAAGGTGGCTTCATGTAAGAAAAACAAGGTCTAGAGGCCTAGTAGTAGTAGTGGCGCAGTAATTTTATAAAACACAGTTCCAAAGAAAAGTCCTTATTGTAGATGTGAACAACTATATTACAGTATTTGCTCTGATATTTTATTTTATTAGGTTCAGAACTGCAATTATAAAGTTACTTCTACAATTGCAGTGAAATAGTAGTTCTATTGAGAGCCACAACAAATATTTTGAATGTTGTACTTAAATGAATCCAGTAGGTGGTGCTGTTGTCTTGCAATGTCTTCTCCGCATTACAGATGGTCAAAATGAAGGATCTTTACATGGAATATGATATGGAACATAAAAAAGAATATACAGTTCTTGTGTATTTTATATTTTGGAATCTTGTTCTTCCACTCTGATAATTTTGTTGTTTTATCTCTTTTTGTTTCTGAGAATGATTGCTAATTAGCAATTATCTTATATTAGCTCTGTGTCAATTCTAAAGCAGTCTTCTGAAAGTGAGTATATAAATAGAGCATATAGAAAAACAGGAAGGATTCAGGTGGGGGATTTATGGAATTATGGACAATTCGAGAAGCTGTCATTTAAGCAAAACCAACACTTGGCAATATATATCTTTTCTTTTGTCTTACTTTTGTGTGAATCTCTACATAGGGCCTCATTCAGTTGCGATTTGGCCAATTGAATAGGGCTCTATGGGCCTCATTCTATTATCGGCCGTAAATCGGCCGTAAGGCTGCGATTCCTTGCGGGGGTTCAGTTAATTTGCGATTCTATTATACGGCCCCGCAAGGATCTCATCTTACGGCCGGCCGCATATCTTGGAACCGGCCGTAAGCTGTGAAATATAATAACTCAAAAATAAATTCAAGCCTGCACTGTACAGCTCTGTAAATGATAGGGATCATATTGGGGGACATGAGGATTAAAAGTAACCCACTCTCAAGCTTGCACATCAGCCCACACCCGAGTTCAAATTAACTGTTTATTTTCCGGCTGCGGCGTGGGTGTGTCTGAGGTGCTCCAAGCACTCTGGACTTTTTACATGGATATTTTACGGATATTAAAAATAAAATATTTTACGGATTTGAGTACAGGATAATTATGTGCTATTTTTTCTAACACCTAAAATCCCTTTATAGTCTTCTCAAAGTGCAGGATGGCTTTATTTGAGCTATTTTATGTGCTTAATTGGTGCTAGCGGGACCTCTTTCCTGCAAGTAAGCAGTGGCTCGTTTTTAGCCTTGCAGAGAGGTTTCCCGGAGCAATTGAATTGCAAAACTCTTGCGGCCGTTTTAGATAGCAAGGCACCGGCGGCAAGCCTGCCGGAGCCTCCGGCCGTAAGGGAATAGAATAGCCGAATAGCTTGCGGCCGGTCCTTGCGGCCCCGCAACGGCTGCGGCCGCTAATAGAATGAGGCCCTATATAAGCACATAACATATTTTTTATACAGAACTTTTTAGTTACTGAACTTCTATCCAAAATCCAGGTCTTCACTAACTAACAACTTCGGTCAAAAAATATGTTATGTGCTTATATAGAGCCCTCTTCAATTGGCAAAATTGCAATTGAATGAGGCCCTTAGGCCCTCATTCAATTGCGATTTGGCTAATTGAATAGGGCCCTAAATAAGCACATAGCATTTTTTTTAATAAGTTTTTAGTTAGTGAAAACCTTGCTTTTGGATAGATATTTACTAACTAAAAACTTCTTTAAAAAAATATGTTATGTGCCTATTTAGGGCCCTATTCAATTGGCCAAAGTGCAATTGAATGAGGGCCTTAGTGTTTAGTTATTTCTGTATTTCCCCCTTGTATTCCCCTTTTGTGATAGAATTAAGAGTTCAAGGGCAACACTACAAGGGCCTCATTCAATTGCAATTTGGCCAATTGAATAGGGCTCTAAATAGTCTCAAAGCATATTTTTTTTAAATAAGGTTTTAGTTAGTAAAAACCTTGCTTTGTATAGAAGTTCACTAACTAAAAAATACTTTAAAAAAAATATGCCATGTGCTTATTTAGAGCCCAATTCAATTGGCTAAATCGCAATTGAATGAGGCCCCAAGTCTACAATATTTCTGTAGCTGCTGGGTCTTCCCACGGACAACACTAGAGCCTGAGAGGCATTAAGGACATAGGGCATCATTTTAAATGTGACTTGGCCAATTGAATAGGGTTCTATATAAGCACATAGCATATTTTTTTACAGAAGTTTTTAGCTAGCAAACTTCTATCTGAAAGCAAGGTCTTATCATACTTATTATTACTATATAGAGCCCTATTCAATTGGCCAAATCGAATTTGAATGAGGCCCACAGTGTTTTATTGTAGTTCTCTGTGGGCCTTATTCAATTGCGATTTGGCCAATTGAATAGGGCTCTAAATTAGCACGTAGCATATTTTTTTACAGAAGTTTGTAGTGAGTGAACTTCTATCCAAAAGCAACGTCTTCACTAACTAAAGACTTCTGTAAAAAAACATGCTCTGTGCTTATTTAGAGCCCTACTTAATTGGCCAAATCGCAATTGAATAAGGCCCTGTATTTTTAAATTCCTTTGGCCTCATTCAATTGCAATTTGGCCAATTGAATAGGGCTCTAAATAAGCACAGAGCATGTTTTTTTTACAGAAGTTTTTAGTTACATAGTTACATAGGGCCTCATTCTATTATCGTCCGCAGCCGCTGGGGGGCCGCAAGGACCGGCCGCAAGCTATTCGGCTATTCTATTCCCCTGCGGCCGGGGATTCCGGCAGGCTTGCGGCCGATGCCTTGCTATCTCTTGCGGCCGCTCGCGCCGGAGAAAAGCCTTTGATCTAAAACGGCCGCAAGGAAATCGGCCGTAAGAAATTCCTATTTGCAATTCAATTGCTCCGGGAAACCTCTCTGCAAGGCTAAAAGCGAGCCGCAGCTTACTTGCAGGAAAGAGGTCCCGCTAGCACCAATTAAGCACATAAAATAGCCCAAATAAAGCCATCCTGCACTTTGCAGAGTCTATAAAGTGATATTCGGTGTTAGCAAAAATAGCACATAATTACCCTATACTCAAATCCGTAAAATATTTTTTTTTAATATGCGTAAAATATACCCACGCCGCAGCCGGAAAATAAACAGTTAATTTGAACTCGGGTTTGGGCTGATGTGCAAGCTTGAGAGTAGGTTACTTTTAATCCTCATGTACCCCAATATGATCTCTAGCATTTACAGAGCTGTACAGTGCAGGCTTGAATTTATTTTTGCGTTTTTAGATTTCAGAGCTTACGGCCGGTTTCAAGATATGCGGCCGGCCGTAAGAGGAGATCCTTGCGGGGCCGTATAATTGAATTGCGAGTTAACAGAACCCCCGCAAGGAATCGCAGCCTTACGGCCGATTTACAGCCGATAATAGAATGAGGCCCATAGTAATTAAGGTTGAAAAAAGACTTTCAGTCCATCAAGTTCAACCTGTTAATATCTCCTCTGATCTGCAATATGCGGATTAGTTATTAATTAAATTATTGATTAAATAATTATTAATAGTATAGTATTGGAGGATGAATAAAGAGTTAGTCCATCAAGTTCAACCTTTTTAGATCTCTATTGATCTTTTTAATGTGGACTATTTATTATTATTGTTAATTGTTAATTGATCCAGAGGAAGGCAAACAGAAAAAAAAAAAAACATTGAAACTTTGCCAATTGTCTCATAAGGGAAAAAAAAAGCAAAATTCCTTCCTGACCCCAGAAACTGGCGATCAAATTTCTCCCTGGATCAATATTCCTTGCTAGTTTTCTAGGATAGCCTTGAATGCCCTCTTTATTCAAAAATATATCTAACCCCTTTTTGAAGTTGTCTGTCGAATTCGCTGTCACCACCTCCTTTGGTAGAGAATTCCACAGTTTAACCACCCTAACTGTGAAGAACCCTTTTCTTTGTTTAAGGTGAAATCTTTTTTCCTCTAACCTCAAAGGGTGTCCTCTTGTCAGTTGATAATCTCTTGCTACAAAAAGTTCACTTGACAAAGCCTTATATTGACCCTGGATGTATTTATATAACGTAATCATATCTCCTCTTAGACGCCTTTTTTCTAGCGAAAATAAGTTTAATTTGGTTAGTCTTTCTTCATAACTTAGCCCCTTCATTCCCCTTATTAGTTTTGTAGCCCTTCTCTGTACTTTTTCCAGCTCTAAAATGTCTTTTTTATGAGGTAGTGCCCAAAATTGTACTCCATATTCCAAATGAGGGCGTACTAGAGATTTGTATAGTGGCAGAATTATATCTTCTTTCCTGGCTTCTATACCCTTCCTAATACATGCTAATATTTTATTTACCTTTGCAGCCGCTGCTTGGCTTTGAGCACTGTTACCTAGGTGGTTGTCCACTAGTACTCCCAAATCCCTTTCAATATCTGATACCCCTAGATTAGTAAGCATCTATCCAAAAGCAAGATTTTCACTAACTACAAACTTCTTTAAAAATATATGCTATGTGCTTATTTAGAGCCCTATTCAATTGGCCAAATCGCAATTGAATGAGGCCCCTTCTCTGCAGGGGATCTGGCTCTTCTTGCCATTTTTAGCCTGCTCTATATTCTTATTAAATTGCGATTCAGCAAATTGAAAAGGGCTCTATATAAGCACATAGCACATTTTTTTACAGAAATGTTTAGTTAGTGAAGACTTTGCTTTTGGATAGAAGTTCACTAACTAAAAACTTCTGTAAAAAAAAAGCCCTGTTCAATATGATTGCCAGATGCCTTATTATGAGGTCTGTGGTTGCCAATATTGTTTTTAGAGAGAAAATTAAGTTATTAATTTGGTTTGAAGTTTTAGCATGGAGCCCTTAGAGAATATTTCCTTTTTCCTCTGCTGTTGGTTCTGCCTCATATGTATTATTTTTGTAAAAAGATTAACCGTATATTTAATAGACACGCTTTAGAGAGGTGCCTTCTCAATTTATCCCCTATTCCTCATATTTATAATGTGTATTATGTGTATAATGAAACATTTAAAATTTTATAAATATATAATAAATGTATAAGAAATATGTCAGAAATGGCACAGTACATTCTTCTTAACTTTGATTTCAAACCATTCTAATTAATTTCCTTCGCAACAAGAGATATTTCAGGATTATAAAACATAATGCACAATGGGAAGGCACTTTTGCTAAAACATAATAAACTACAACAAAAGCCTTAGTTTAATACTATTGTTTATAAGGTTCTACAAAACCAAGACAAAACCAGCTGTTACGTTATATAGACCTCTATAGTAGTGGTGGGCAACAAGTGGCTCCCAAATACTTTGCATGTGGCCCCATCCTATTCTCTAAAGTGAGAGAGCATGTCTGTCTTCTACTATACAGATTCCACTTAGTCTCTACATAAGTAACAAATCACTGTCTCTGTTATACTCCAAACCACATAATCTCATTCTCTTTACTCAATTACAAATTAATTCATATTTACCTCTCTACCAATGTAAAGCTTTTTTTATCATTTTTGTTAAAGGAATATGTACATTTTCTGGATTATAAATGCATCTAATAGAGGAGAATTAGAAGTGTATGCAAACATTTCTTGCATGAAAAAATCCCCAAAATAACATTTAAACACTTACCTTGAATCACCAAAATCTCTTGTAATTTCTGACAGTTGAAAATCAGGGTTAACACCCTCCAAACCAAGGCTAAATTAGCATTCAATTTAAAATAATTTGTTTTGGCCAATCAGGTTTGCTGAAACTTTTGAATTAACTTTGGGTTCCTATTTGTGGTGCAAGGCAGCCTAGGAAAGTTAGTGCATCACTGATGTGTGTTATGTATTGCTGCTGACATACAGAGAGGAAGTTGCAAGGAGATTGGCTGAATAAACCACAGCAGGTAATTTTACCATTTTTGTAAAATAAACATTGTGGAGCTCATTCAAGGACTTGGGGGCCATTTATTAGGCCCTTCAAAGTGAAATAGGTTGCAGTTACTGCTCTACAGTGTTAGAATGTGCTTATGCTTTTTGTACTATTGAATACCTCTATAACACTTTTTATTTGCAATATAGGAAATATATATCTATAATAAAAAAAGAAAAAGTATACATATATTCATTTATATTTAGCAGTTTGTTGTGTGAATGGTAAAACTATTACTGAATTCTATTACTTTCAAAGTTATCACAGATTGGAATTAAGAGTAATGTGGACATGTAGGGCCTCATTCAATTGCGATTTGGCAAACTGAATAGGGCTCTATATAAGCACAGAGCATATTTTTTTACAGAAGTTTTTAGTAAGTGAACTTCTATGATAAGGATAGAAGTTCACTAACTAAAAACATCTGTAAAAAAATATGCTCTGTGCTTATATAGAGCCCTATTCAATTAGCCAAATCTCAATTGAATGAGGCCTGTAGAATTTAAATATTCCTAATTTTATAAAGAAAATGTTTTAGATAAGTTACAACAAAATTAATGATTATCAGTAAATCCAAATTATATCAAAATTAACATATTTTATATTTATTCTGCTAATGAATACATTTGTTTCAGTTTTACACCAATTTTAGTGACTGATTTTTACAATGTATTTGTTGTTTTAGGTTGGCTGCATGCCTTGGATATGGAATACAAATTCCAGCACTTCCATTGTGATCATATCTCCAAACGGAGAAAATAAAACTATGGATGAACTTCCATGTGATGCAGCCCACTATGCATTCCTTTCATGTGTGGTGGGCACCTTAAGTTTGGCAATATTTTTACGCATTTCTTCATTGCCAAAAATGCTCTTACTTCTTTTTGTTACAATTTTGTACATAGTAGTTTTGGAACTCAGTGGATACAGAAAAGCAGTGGGGTAAGTAAGAGTTCATTTGGTTAATATGAAAAAAAAATGTTATTTTAATACTATGTAAACATTGCTTTCAATGGCCCTCATTCAATTGCAATTTTGCCAATTGAATAGGGCTCTAAAAAAGCACATAACATATTTTTTTAAAGAAGTTTTTAGTTAGTAAACATCTAACAAAGGCAAGGTTTTAACTAACTAAAAATATATTTAAAAAAAATATGCTATGTGCTTATTTAGAGCCCTATTCAATTGGCCAAATCGCAATTGAATGAGGCCCTATGTCTCACAAATTAGCTAGCAGACATTTAATAAAATGTTAAAAATAAAAATTTAAAAATTGCAGGCATTATTTCTGTTTGTGCATGAAAAATTGCAGAGTGCTTCATCAGAGACTGCTTTTGTGATAATCTCCTAGGTTCACTAAGCTTTGCAGGGACTATGAGTGCTTTGATGCATCTCGGTGGGAAATTGGCTCCATAATCTTTCACAGCCACTGTGAAAATTTAGGAAATATACTCAAATTTGGGTGTTAGTGGATACCAAACTGACCAAAACATAGGACTCTGTGAGTTTGTATATATATATAAATAAATACTTTCCCCTTCACTCTCACTCCACCCTTGTTTCTCCCTCCCTTCTCTCCCTTTCTCTCTTTTTGTTCCTCTCCATTCTCTCTCTCCCCTACTCTCTCTCCCTCCTCCTCTCTCCTTTTACCCTCTCCTTCTCCCTCCTCTTGCTCTTCTCCCTTCTCCCTATCCCTTCTCTCCCACTCCCTTCTCTCTGTCCCTTCTGTTTCTCACTCTCTCCCCCTTTTTTTCCATCTCCCTTCTCTCCCATCTCCTTCTCTCCCCCTTGTCTCTCTCTTCCCCCTTGATTCTCTCACCCTTCTCTCTCCCCTTCCCCCTAGTCTCTCTCCCCTCCTTGTCCCTCTCCCCAACTTGTTTCTCCTACACTCTCCCATCTCTACCCCTTGTCTCGCCTACCATTCCCCTGTCTCTCCCACCCTTCCCTCTTTCTCTCCCTTTTCTGTCCCACCCTCTTACCCCTTTTCTCTCCCAACCTGTCTCTCCCATCCTGTTCCCCTTTTCTCTCCCATCCTCTCCCTGTCTTTCCCTCTTTTATCTCCCTCTCTCTCTCTTGTCTCTTCCATCCTCTCCCCCTTTTCTCTCCCATCCTCTCCCACCCTCACCCCCTCCTGTCTCTCCCTCTTTTCCCTCCCATCCTCTCCCCCTTTTCTCTCCGTCCCCCTGTCTCTCCCCTCCCCTTCTCTCCCAGCCTTTTGCCCTTTTCTATCATTCCCCCTTTTCTCTTCCACCCTCTCCCCATCTGGTCTCTCCTACCCTCTCCTCCCTCTTGTCTTCTCCTTTTCCATCCACCTGTCTCTCCTCTTTTTCTCTCCCATTCTCTCCCTCCTTTCTCTCCCCTGTCTCTCCCATCCTCCTAGATGAAAATGGTCAAGTCCTTTGACCTCAAGAATAAGAGGAGTTCATTTAAACAGTTAATTTTTTAAGTGGCTATTAATATATCCTATCAGGTCAGTATTATGGATTCATCAATGGTAATGATTAATCATATTTACAAGCAGCTAATATAACTTGAAGATTGACAGAAACACACAGAACAGATAGAGGTAATTAGGAATAAACTTTTGAACATAAAATGTGTAACTAACATTTCAATTATTGTGAAAATCTCATAACATTTAATCTCATATTAAGTTGCTCTTGGATGCACACAAAAACTGGCCATTTAGATTAGATTGTATTTTGTATAGTCAGAACCATTTTCAATGTGGTCTGGCAAGAGATGTCCTGTATAAAATGTTGTGTAATTTAATAACAAATATAATTAGTAATTAATTAATATTTTAAAGCTTTACCATTTAAGCTATAATGTAAATATTATTTCCTTGTTGTGTGGGGCTGCATGGCAAAATTGTAATGTAGGTCCCTTGATTCCTCTTAAGTTTACTGCCTCTTCTCTCATTCTTATTCCCCGGTAAATTATGGTTGCAGAAGAAAGAAATAAATAATTCACTTAAAAAAAAAAAAAAAAAGCATTATATCACTATCCAACTAGTCTACTCTAGGGTAGGCAAATAATAAAACCAACCTCCCTCTAAACTAAGCCTTATCTCCTCCTCTATTCCTATAAGACCAATGTGCTAGAGGGAGACTATTACAATTATATCTCCAAGTAAATATAATGGGAGATACAATTGCGGGACCTACCTTCTACAATGATGGACTAAATAAAAAGATTATGCTTTACCTTTATCAATCCAGTGTAGTCATGTGCTCTTACGTCCGCATTTTTAGCTGTTGAAAATAGCCCAGTACGAAATAATATCCCACTGCTAAAATAATCCAGCTCCAATTGTCTGAAAAATAGTGTCACTTTTCAGCCAATTAGATAGTAGGAATTCAAAACTATGGATTCCAATTGGCTAACATACAGTCAAAAAAGGTTCTGCTACTCTTTTAGCGTATTTGTATTTATTAACTCATTTAGCTTATAGTGGGCAAAAGAGTGAGAGAAGCACTTCACAATAAAGTATACAGCAACAAAAATAGTATATTTGCATATGTACAAATAAGTTAATAACTTGGTTCATTTGAATGTCCCCACCAAGTTTCCCAGAGGAAAATGGGAAACACTATTTATTGAGATTATGAGCAGGAAATACGTTTATTAACCTATATTTAGGCATAAAAAGTACAGACAAGGGCACTATTTTTCTTTTTGTATTTATATGCATATGTGTGCAGCAAATACCTATGTTTTTCCCTTGCATTTATTTCCTTTTGTAGGGGGGGCTTATTTTATATGCGAGGTTATGAACCTATTCTAGCCATTTTGCTGTTTTCGTGTGCTTTGGCACTACATTCTAGGCAAGTGGACTTGAAGTTACGCCTGGACTACCTCTGGGCTATGCAGGTGAGATATCTCTTAGTATAAGTATAATTTTATGTTTTTGTAAAACGTTAACCATAATTAAATACTTTATATAGTGTCATATTGTTCAAAGTCTCAAATGTTTTGATAGCCATAGAAGCTGCAGGAAAAACTTTTTACAACCAATGCATAATGTATATATTTGCTTAAAGGGACTCCGTTGCTTTCTATGGTATTTTAAAGTGCATGAAAAAGTAGTTTGCTAGCCATTTGATTCTAAAGTGAGAAATTCTAGAGTAAATCATCTTGTTTTGCTCTATTTTTATGCAAATGATCAGTTCATAACTACTAATTAGTTGCTTTCATGTGCTAATTTCGATTAAAGTTTGATATTCTGTCTCTGTAATGGCAACCCAATGCCACTCTAAGGTGATCATACTGTTAGATCTTCTCCACCAACTTTCTCAAGCAATCTGAGCCACAAATTAGCATATTAATCTGAAAATTTGCATATTAAGCCACGGGTTGGAATATTGAGCTGCACATTAGCATAAAGGAGCCACACTTTCAATCCACAATTTGTCAGGAATGATTTACTGTTACAAAATGGGTAATACAATGTATAGACAGTTTTTAATGTTGGTATCCCTTTTTAGCCAACTGTAAAACATATTTCAACTGAAATTAACAGAATCAAACCTAAGTGCTATACAAAATATAAGGTTAGAAAACAAATGCCTGTCTCCAGTTAAGCATAGCTGAATGTCTAAAAAACATGTTTTCCATTATCAAGTCAAGTTCTTCAAAAGAGTATATTATAAAAAATGACTTCAGTTGGCCTTACAGTCTATCAGTGATAGATTAGCATATTCAGCATTGTTTGGTCATTTAGGCAAAACTGACTCTCTGTGATCCTATGGACCACAGCAAACCAAACACATCTTGTGTCTGATTGTGTCAATCCATAAGGTTTTCATGCAAAGATAGTGGAGTGAGTTCCCAGTTCATTCTCCAGTGGATCACAATTTGTCTTACTGTCCGTCTTGGGGGCCTTACATTGTAGAGCTCACAGCTTCATTGAAGTATGCAAACCCCTTCACCTTGACAAGATAGTGATCCAGAAGGAATATTCAGCATATGAGAATGCTAAATATTTTTTTTTCCATGCTTTGTTCCTTTAATCTGTGCCAATATTGATCACTGAAATAAAATTACCAGCAATACATCTTTGATGAAATACCACCAACTGTACATAATATTTATTACAGGATAGGAGATGAACAAATTAGCACATATATCCCCTAGTGCATAACATTGTATAGAAGTCATTTATGTAAAATGGGAATAAAACATAAGCTTTAATAGAATCATTTAAAATACATACACAATAAAATCATTGCCATACATAAATATTATACATACACACTACCTGGCTTAAGTACCAGCCTGAAAGCCCACAGTGTGCAAAAATCCTGCACTAGACTGGCTAGGAACTCAGTGGCTACCTCCTTCCTAGAAGGTTGCCCTAGTGGCTAACCCCAAATCTAACTGGATCCCCTAAAAACAAGATAAACTCCAATCTAACTAAATAAAGATACACACTTAATCCAAAACCAATGGGGAAAGGCGGCAGTCCATCACTCCAGTCCAGGAGAGTAAACTGCCAGGAAGCTTAGCCCTCTTTTAACATGTGTGTATGGAACAGTGGATCTCTACCCTACAGTGCAGCAACACTGGAGGTAGAAGATGACAATCACTGCAGCAGTGGTCATTAACCTGCCTTATCCCGTCATGCTAAGCTGGAATTTTGCCAATTGTGAAGGCATTCAGCAAGTCAACAAATGAGAAACTGTAGAAACGTCTGAAGAGAAACCCTAGACTGCACAGGAATGCATCTGGTCACATCTGTCATATACAGAGGAAGGCCTGTAAAACAAAGCATGAATGAAGAAAAGTCAAAACATTTGGTACATAAATTAGGAGAAGAGCTTTTGAGTAGTCTTGAGCTGCCAGTCAGGCTGAGGAAAGAAGATAAGCTGACAGAGAAGGCACTATGTCTCATTATAATGAAGAAAGGGCCAGTACCGGAGAACCTATTGAGGATGATATGAGCTTACTCATATTTTTTTTCTGTGAAAACAATCGCTTTGCACAAGATCGGTGTCATGATTTAATTGTTTAAGGGCTCATATTGGCAGTAATTATAAATATGGCCAAGGGAGCATGACATTGATGCATTGGGATTTTGTATTATTGTCTGGTTATATGTTGCCTTTACATGGTTATTATGTCTCCTATTTATAATATATTATAAGAGGGAAAATGTTATATAGAACATATTGGAATTGGTATAAATGCTCTGCATAGAAGTTAGTTGCAGATCATTGCACACTCACACATACAGACCTTGGGTCAAGACAGATGTATGCACTTCAAGTAGTCCTAAGCAAACAGTTGAGTTTAACATAAAGGGGTTTTCACTAGCCAGCTATAGGTATCTGGTGAATTTGATCTCTTTTTTTTTTTTTTTTTTTTTTTTTTTTAAGTGTTTATTTTTCATTATTGCAAAAAACAGCTTTAAACATATTACAAAGACATAATCAAATGATTTTGCAACAACAATTTATAAGTTATACTCTCTGCCATTCATACTCTATCATTCACCGTTCATTCCTACTGACATTTAAATGTTGATATTTGTATCTTGTTTTTGGTCCCAAATTTTCCATTTTAGTGTGTCACAATTAATAAAACCTTTTTTTTCATAATCTCTCTCTAGTTCTCGTATATATTCTATTTTCCACACGATATCAAAGAAGTTTGGAGCAGTTTTGTCTTTCCAGTTGGAAATTAAGATATTTTTTGCTACTGAAAAAGTCAAGATCGCAAAGGCTTTTTCCTCTAACGTGAAATCGTACGGAAAGTTATGCAGCAAGCTGCATTCTCCCTTAAACGGGTATTGCTTTCCCACAATCTTAAACAAAAATGTGTAGCAGTTTTTCCAAAATGGCTCTAATCTTGGGCATTCCCACAGAATATGCAGCAAATGGGCGGTATTGCCACAATCCCTCCAACACATTTTTTCCGTGGGATTATGGGAGATTTGAGCGATTTTAACGGGAGTAAAATACCAGTGATTAATTATTTTAAAAAATGTTTCTCTATATGTTGATTGTTTGATGAATCTATTTGTTAATTTTAAAGATGCTTCCCAGTCTTTAACCTCTAAAACAATTTTTAGGTTCTGCTCCCATTGCTCCATACCTTTGGTTTTAGATTTTTCTCCACATGATCTTGTTATGTTAAAGCATTTACTTATTAAATGTTTATTTCGTGATCTCAGGAGAATTTTTTCTATCTCTTTTGACTCTTTGCTGTTTTGTAGGGTAATGTTAAATTGGCTACAACTGGATTTATATGCTTCGTAGATTAACCATTCTTCTGATGCAATCTTAAATTTTTTTCTAATTTGGTCAAAAGATGCCATAGATCCTTGGATTAAAGTGTCTCTAATTCGTATCAGGCCTTTTTTTCCCCACTCGTTTAAAGTGCCTTCCATATTTCTATGTAACAGTGCTTTTAGTGGGGTCATTAAACTGCCCTCTGATATTAAACCGTTTTTCTTATTAATTTGTTTCCAATTTTTTAAAATTTCTTTTACCACCCCTGATCCTGTCATAATATCCTTGTGGGGAAATTTCCCTCTATAAAACAAGGCTGATAAGTGCCGTTCTGGAATTAATGCTTGTTCAATATGCCACCATGGGAGAAAAGCAGCTGTTTCTAGCCATTTTAACGCATGAACTATGCTATTGGCTTCTTGGTAAGGCAATAATAACGGGTAAGAAATTCCTCCTTTTACGAAGGTTCTTCCCATGGTTATTTTTTTTATTCTTTTATGTTTGGATTGATGTATATAGTAATCAATCATTCCTTGGAGTTTCTTTAACCATATTTTAGGGATTTTGAAAGGAATACATCTCAAAAGGTAATTAACTCTTGGAAGAATCATCATTTTTATAACTGCAATTCTACCTGAGAATGAAAATCTATTTTTTCTCCATTTTTCCATAATCATCTGACATTTCACATATAAGTCTCTGTAATTCTTATCCACCATTTTTTGAGTTTTGCTCATAAACACTATTCCTAGATGTTTGAGAGAATTAGAATTCCAGTTAAATGGGTATAAAGACTTCAAGTTGGATAGTAGTTTTTTTGAAAAATTGAAGTATAAAGTTTCTGATTTTTTGTAATTCATTTTATAGTACGAAATTTTACTGTATATTTGGATTATTTTTGATAAATGATAAAGAGATTTTTCTGGGTAAGTGAGTGATAAAATAACATCATCTGCATAAAGGCTAGTTTTGTACTCCCTCTCCTCTACCCTAATCCCAGAAATATTGGGGCATGCTCTAATAGCTTCAGCCAAGGGTTCTATCATTAAAGCAAATAGGGAGGGAGAGAGAGGGCAACCCTGTCTAATACCGTTTGATATTTCGATTGAGTCTGTACTACTTCCCAACCCTGCTATTTGTGCCGATGGGGAACTATATAGTGCCCCAATTGCTTTGGACCCAAATTCTCCGAACCCGAATTTAGTTAATGTTATTCTCATGTACTCCCATCCTACTCTGTCAAATGCTTTCTCTGCGTCTAATGACAGAAATAGGGTGGGAGTACCTCGGGAATTCGTTATTTCCCCTAAGTTCATGATTTTTCTGATATTGTCCGAGCCTTGTCTTCCTGCTATAAATCCCGTTTGATCTGTTGTTATTAGTTTTCCTATCACCTGTTGAATTCTAAGGGCCAGTATTTTTGCATATATTTTAATGTCTGCATTTAATAGCGAAATTGGCCTATAGTTGGAGCAATATTGTGGGTCCAGATTGGGTTTAGGAATCATGATCAGTGTCACTTTTAACATTTCTTTTGGAATACATCCTGTATTCTTAATTTCATTAAAGGAGTTAGTCAAATAAGGGCTCAGTAATTGACCAAAGGTTTTATAAAAACTATTAGTGTATCCGTCTGGTCCTGGGGTAGTATAGGGTTTAAGAAGATTTATTACATGAAGAACTTCCTGTGTGTTAATTGGGTCATTTAATTTTAGTCGCTCCACTTCTGATAATTTTGGTAATTGAATGCTATCCAAAAAATTTTGTATATCTTCTGTAATTGGTTTGCATAGATTAGTATCTTTTTCTAAGTTATATAGATCCTGATAATATTTGATGAATTTGATCTCAAGAGCTTTGATAGCCCAAGGTTTGCTGCCAAATGGGCTGACATCACACATACACAAATGTACACAAGGGTGTGGTATTGGAGCATGTAAATATGTTGTTTTGATCATTCACTACAGGTTGAGAGATAGTTTTCACATATCCACATTGTGGGACTATTTATGTTTGTTGTATCCTGACTTGGGGAGTGGTCTTGCCATGGGCCACTAGTAACCTGTATGCAGTATTATTTGCCTGTACCTTTTGGGCCTTATCCTCTTCAGAAGCCATCTTTTGTGTCACAGAGAACAGGAACTACATGATTCTGCTGGCGTAGGTTTGAACTAGGTTGTAACGGCTACCCCGGTAGTGAGAGGGTACCAGCCGTTGGAGACGTCCTTTTCTGAAGCAAGGTGCTGTGCAGTAATGAAATATTTATTCCCATCCACGATATCCCATTGTATAATCCAGGAGAACTGTAAAATGCGGCAGAGTAACGGTACCATAAATCCCCCCAAAGAACGAGACGATGCTACGTTTTGAAGGGTCAAGTAGAACTCTCTTTTATTAAAAACAAAAACACATTTTTAAACACTTCCCATACACAGTAGGGGCAGTGACGACCTTTGATCAACCCCCACGTCTCCTCCCCTCAGATAACAGGTAACACAATTAAAACAGACACAATTTTAACCACATTCTGGATGTACCCCAAATACAGGGGGTACACCTTTAAGTCCAGCACCGTTCAATATCTCTCACCCAGGGGAACAGCATATACAAAAATGGCATGAATCAGACCAGGGGTTCAAAAGTTAGTAAAAGTATGTTTTTACACATAACACACAGACATTGCACATATCCCCCACACAATACACATATAGGACAATAGGTGAGTCACACCTCCCTGACAACTTGGATACAATCAGACATTAATTAGATCATTCTTTGTTCTTATCAGAGAATGAAAACACTTTGGAAAATGCAAGGATCCTTTACAACTTTCTTATCTCTTGAATCTCTGTAACAGGATTATCTATTAGCCTAGGTCTGCAAAAGTCTGGCTAATATTCTGAGCCAATATATTCTGTAGAACATCAACCAACATATATATTGTAGGATCATGTTTTAACCATAATAATCATAAAACAGGGTAAAACAGTGATGGGTTCCGTTACACACCTCCCCCGTGACCATAAGCCGGCATACACGGTCTGATCCCAACGGATCGGCCTGGGGATGTCCGGACAAAACGATTTGTTGGTCACTTCTACAGTTTGACAACCCATCAGCATTACTGCAATAAACATTTCAAGGAGAGGGAAAATACATTTTACAAACTGGTTTCAGACAATTAAATAATTAGGCAGAAAAGCATCAGCCTTCCAAATGAACTGAAGTCCTTTAGCAAAACCGTCCCAAGTTGCTGAGTACATTCCTCCCCCAGCTCGTGGTCGGGCATTGAGGTGCGTGGCTCTGCTCTAGAGGTTGGTCGTGTGGACCCTTGGCTCACCTTTCTGGACTCTGCGTATTCGTCCGCTAGCCGTGCTGCCTCGATTAAGTTAGCAGGGCGACGATCTCTCACCCAATCCTGTATGTCTGCCGCCAGATCTCGGAAGAAATGTTCCATCAGGAATAGCTGTAGTACTTCCTCTCCTGTGTTGGCATTGCACCCTCGCACCCAATGTGATGCCACCCTTTGTATATTGCTGGCCCATTCCATGTGTGAGTCTGCATACTTCTTTTTAGACTCACTGAAGCGACGGCGATAAGTTTCTGGGGTGACGGCATATCTGGTGAGCAGTGCAGCCTTCACCCGGCGATACTGCGCAATATCTTCCTCAGTAAGCGCCCGAAAAGCCTCATTTGCTTTTCCTGATAGCTTTCCAGCCAAAATAGTGACCCATTGGTCTGGTGGTACCTGGTGTAGTGAGCACTGCCTCTCGAAGTCAGCCAAATATCCATCAATTTCTTCCTCACTTTCCACAAACACTTTGAAGGCAGTGAAGGGTATTTTCTTTACTGTAGCAGCGGGTGGGGGAGTATGAACTGTATGTGCCAGGGGTTGTCTAGCTCTTGCCAGTTCAAGTTCGTGCCCCCTCCTATTTTGTATCTCCGTTCTCGCTTCCCGGAACAGCTGATCTATTAGCTCCACGGATGTTGCTGGGTACATGGATAATCTCCGCTGAACCAGGTTTGTAATTTCCTCCTCCTCGCTGGCAGGGGAAGGTTGGTCCACGACCTCCATGGATCGATCCATCTCGTCCAGCTCCAGCAAGTCAGCTATCAGCTCTCTCCGTGGTCGGTTGCTGGCACTCCTTCCTCTGGTTTCCAAGAGATCCTTTAGTGTGGATCTTTTCAGTTTAGCGTACTGGGATTCCATTCAGCACTTGCGTTGGGGATGAAAAGGACCATCCCACCACTGCCATCCAATGTAACGGCTACCCCGGTAGTGAGAGGGTACCAGCCGTTGGAGACGTCCTTTTCTGAAGCAAGGTGCTGTGCAGTAATGAAATATTTATTCCCATCCACGATATCCCATTGTATAATCCAGGAGTACTGTAAAATGCGGCAGAGTAACGGTACCATAAATCCCCCCAAAGAACGAGACGATGCTACGTTTTGAAGGGTCAAGTAGAACTCTCTTTTATTAAAAACAAAAACACATTTTTAAACACTTCCCATACACAGTAGGGGCAGTGACGACCTTTGGTCAACCCCCACGTCTCCTCCCCTCAGATAACAGGTAACACAATTAAAACAGACACAATTTTAACCACATTCTGGATGTACCCCAAATACAGGGGGTACACCTTTAAGTCCAGCACCGTTCAATATCTCTCACCCAGGGGAACAACATATACAAAAATGGCATGAATCAGACCAGGGGTTCAAAAGTTAGTAAAAGTATGTTTTTACACATAACACACAGACATTGCACATATCCCCCACACAATACACATATAGGACAATAGGTGAGTCACACCTCCCTGACAACTTGGATACAATCAGACATTAATTAGATCATTCTTTGTTCTTATCAGAGAATGAAAACACTTTGGAAAATGCAAGAATCCTTTACAACTTTCTTATCTCTTGAATCTCTGTAACAGGATTATCTATTAGCCTAGGTCTGCAAAAGTCTGGCTAATATTCTGAGCCAATATATTCTGTAGAACATCAACCAACATATATATTGTAGGATCATATTTTAACCATAATAATCATAAAACAGGGTAAAACAGTGATGGGTTCCGTTACATAGGTTCATATCAAGCCCCCTTGAAGAAGCAGATTGTGACAATCAGGCTTTTGAGCCTCTACTTCAAAATGCTTAAAATGAGCTAATGGGGTACCTGTTCCTGTCAGAGACATGAACCAAGGCCCAAACTTCATTCTACAGAATGATCTGCTTTACATAATTGTCCCTTCTTGTGATGAAGCATTGGAGCAATTTCTGTTCCATAAAACACAAAGAATAAAAGTTCTAGACCCAGCTAACCAAAACCTTGTATGAGGATACTGTATCTAGGAACAGCCAAACATTGGGACAAACTTTGAAGTGATTTTATTGGTGAGACATATTATGCAGAAATGGCTCAATATTGTGCATCCTGTTAAGTATGCCATATGACCACACCTCGGCCTGAACTACATGCTCTGTTGATACCATTATTAATAATTGAGTAGCCATTTGATGGAGATAGCTATGGACATTGTGAGAGCTCTAGAAAAATTAGTCAGAGGTCACCAGTTTGTACAAGTAATTCTGGACTACACCACAAGAAATCCAGATACTATACCACTGCTCACAGCAACTTCAAAGAACATTCCTAAACTGGGAACTGAGATTCTTGGTGATAGGGTATGGTCCCTCCCAAGGTGCCTGCAGTTTGCCTTGGGGGTGAGAGACTATAATGAGCACCTCCTGACCCTCTCCTTCATTCCCTGGTTGTAATACCTTTTGTGCCTGGTCTTGGCTGCCATTACATACAGCTTCACCAATCCAGTTAAAGTAGCCATTATCTTGCTAAAGGCTAACACACAGGATGCCACTGATATCTGGTGCTGCCTATATTCCCCTTCCCAAGCCTATCTGACCACATTTAAGGGACCTCTCAGCTGTCTGCTATATAGGAGTTCAAAGGGAGAGAACTCCGTGGACTACTGTGTTACCTTGCAAAAGGCAAAGAGGAGATATGGGAGCTGGCATTCCCAATCTCTTTCCTGCTCTACAAAGATACAAAGCATACGATCCAATGTATCATTGGATCGTTTACAGAACCCATTGGTTTGAGGATGATATGGGGAAGCACTAGATTCTTAATGTCACATATTTCCCACACCAGTTGGGTTATATTGACCATAACCTGGATGCCCCTATATGACAACATTTCTTTGGGGAACCTGACTCAGGAGAACACTACTATTAAGGCCTCATCTACTGTGGTATCAGTAATTCTGGACAGGGGGATGGCTTCAGAGTAGCATAATACACTTATGGTCACATTGAACTGCTTCCTGGTCATACTAGGCTTAGCCATGAGACCTAAAATATTAATGGCAACCCTGTGGTATGGGGTATCCATAACTGGTAAGGGCTGCAGAGAAATTGGTGTACCCCACCCCGGGTGTCCATACCACTTACATGCATCACAGTAGCTGGTGACATCCCTGTTAAGCTCAGGCCAGTAGAACATTTGAGTAAGGCGATGGCGGGTCAACTTGCCCCCTAGATGGCCAGCTAAGGGTACCTTGTGGACGATTTCTAACAGGCTACCCCTAAATCTCTGAAGGGGGGTACCAACTGCTACTTTACTTACATGGGATACTCGCCCACCTGGTTGGGAGTAATCCCATTCAGCAGCCCCTCCTCCCAGAAATGTTCCCCTCCAGCAGGTCCCTTCTCTTGTACCAGCTGGCCTTTAGCTCCTTTACACTAGCCCAACTTACCTTGCCCTCTACCAGGTATGGACTTACCACTGTTACCTATTTCCTTAATTTCTGGTCCTTCCATGTCTGCTCTAGCTGTTTGGGCATGGGTAAAAGTATTGGAGTGCTAGCATTTCATGTACCCCAAATCATCCCTTAACAGCACATCTGCGGGTAATCCATGCATCACCCCCACTTCTTTGGGGCCCTTTCAGGTGCCCAAATCGAAATGCGGTCGGGTGACTGGGATGATAAATAAATCTCTTTCCTGCGCCACCATTACCTCTAGATCCCTGCTCAAAACTGCTGTGGTTGTGACCAAACCCAGATAAACCACAGTAACAGCAGACCCAGTGCAACAATATCCTTGGATAGCCTTCCCATTGAACAACACCATTTAAAAATGTTGGCAACAATTATCTTCTAGGTCATGCTGGACAGCATGGTTTGAGGAATACATTCCCTATTCCTTAGGGCAATCATGGAACTGCTCCCCCTCATCTGGTGCTGAATTACATTCTCGCAAGAAATGCACTGATGGGGCAGATGGTGTTTCAACTCTGTGGGGTAGATTAGGGCACTCACTTCTCAGATGGCAATGCTGGTGACACCCATAATACTCCCCTCTTATATCCCGGGCAGCAGGGTGAGGACCATTAGAAACCACAGGTCGGGAGGCAACTCCAGGTCCAGGGTTTATTGTCCTCACTAGTAACAGGAGGGGTTGGTTTAGCAGGTGAAATAGGGGTCCCCCTTTTGGTGCAGAGCTACTTTAACCCTTGGGTCCTGACTCACCCCTGATATCAACAAGTGGTCAGCCACCTGGGATGGAGCCTATCCACTAGTGGACTTCTGATCCTTAATCCTAAACTGCATCCTCTCTGGACTGATATAGTAAAATTGCTCTAAGAGAATGATACCAGTGACCTCATCCAGGTTAGTCACATTCTTGCCCTACCACCATCTCCTGCAGCCATGCCTCATTTTACACATCAACTCAGCATACGTGTAACCTGATCTTTTACCTAGAGAATGGAGCGGCTTCCTATAGGTGTCAGGGGTGATGGCATACCAGGCAAGCAATACCCTGTGAACCTTCTCATAGTCATCAGCCTTGTCCCTGGGGATAGCCCAATAGGCTTCACTGGCTCTTCCACCGAGTAGTTTTTTTATACTCTGCTGCATGAATCTGGTAGAGATCACATTGATGCTCAGAAACCTATCCAATGGCATCCGTTTCCTTGCTGAAGTGGTTAAAACAATTATAAACAATTTCTAGCTGGACAGAAATGGGACTCCTGGGTTCCTCAGGAGCAGGGGGTGTAGTTGGATGCCAGTCTTCTCTCACAGCGGACTTGCTCCCTGTTAGCCAATATCTGATCAGCAATCAAAGCTGGTATAACAGCTCTCCATACCCCAAATCTCATAAACACCTCATCCTCCTCAGCAAGATGCATGCTGGGTAAACTAAATGGTATGGGGTATCTCCAGGTGAGAGATTCCATGTTTCCTGCCCCTCTCCTCCTTGAGGCATAGTTCATCATCCAACCAGAGCTCCTCAATTATGGTCTGCTTGCTTTTAGCTCCTGGCATCACAATAGCCCTTGCTTTGAGCTCCTCTAAAATAGCAGTAAAAGAAAGGTCCTGTTAATTCACCATCCGGTTGGTGTTTCGGGGGTGTCACACAGCTGGCCACCACTTGTCACAACTCATTACTTAATTGGGCTTGAAAGGGTCACTAGATTGATTCTACCCAGCAGGTTGGAAGTCTGTTTGTATCCCTGTTAATATGATATGGCTACCAGCATAAGAGGCAGCAAGAATAATCCCCAACAAATAACAACCAGCTTTTCCCTCAGATTGAAAGGCATACCTTGTTTATGCAAATTCCAAACAGAGCACGCATTTATTCACACACAACTCATATTTAAAAGGTACATTATCCAATCCTCTTTCATGCACCCCCCTTATTAGGCAAACCGCTCTTAGACAATTACTTTTAGTTTGTTGGAGCTATCCCACCTGACTTGCTTGTTTTCATGGATGTCATGTCCTTTCTGATTCCAGCTGCCCCAGGTCCTGCTGGGGGTTATCTGTTAGGGCAAGCTTATCCAACGTTTCTAACTAGCTGCAAACAGAGAGAGAGAGTGTCTGGCAATTTACCTTAATTTGATTTCACATTGGAGACTTGGGTGGGGGTGGGATTAACTATAATTAACTATCCATTGTCCTGTGTTTACAATACTTTTGGGTTATCTGCTCTGTTCTGATGCATTATGCCTCCTACGTTCATACATTGTCTCACAGTGTTGATCATAGTGTTGAGCTAAGGAGAGGATGTGTGACAGAGTCATGCAAAGTGTTTATATTAGCGGAAGAGCTCGGGCCTACACTTCTCTCCAAATGCTCCACCCAGGATCCCTGAACATGCAACTATTCGCTTTTTCATGGGCATTAACACACAGTCATTTTCCAGAGAGTTTACACTACAACTACTTCACAATTATCCTTTTTACAACCAGTAGCTCTGTCAAACCCCAGTAGGGATGATCGCGTTATTCTGCAGGAACGGCTTGTCTCTGCCATGCTGTTTGCAGTTTTTATTATTCAGGACAAATTCCACTCCTGCATACTTCCAATCAAACAGACTCTCAACCTCTGTCCCTCACAAGTCTTTCTCAAGTTCAACTACACCTGACCAAATTAGGACAGATCCAGCATTTTGTAGGTGCTGCCTCATTACAATGTATAGCAACTTCATTGTGATGTTAGATCCTGTTAATTCCTTCATGCACCATGCTGGATAGGACATTGTGCTTTGTTCAGCCTCAGACTCACATATATGTGTTTGTTTATGCTTCTATATCCCCATCCAGCTTTGTCACAACATCTATCTATCTATCTTACATAGTTACATAGTTACATAGTAATTTAAGTTGAAAAAAGACTTTAGTCCATCAAGTTCAACCTTTTTAGATCTCCTGCAATACACAGATTTATTTTTTATTCATCCAGAGGAAGGCAAACAGAACAAAAAAAAAAACAGAGAAACATTGCCAATTGTCTCAAAGGGAAACATATATAAAATTCCTTCCTGACCCCAGATACTGGTGATCAAATTCATCCCTGGATCAATACTCCCACTCTAATTATCCAGGATAGCCCTTAATGCCCTTTTTATTTAAAAATATATCCAATCCCTTTTTAAAGTTATCTATAGAATCCACTGTCACCACCTCCTTTGGTGGAGAATTATACAGATTAACTACCCTTACTGTGAAGAGCCCTTTTCTTTCTTTAAGGTGAAATATTGTTACTTCTAATCTCAAAGGATGTCCCCTTGTCAGTTGAAAACCTCTTGGCACAAAAAGTTCCCTTGGCAAAGCTCTGTATTGACCCTGGGTATATTTATATAAGGTAATCATATCCTCTCTTAGACGCCATTTTTCTAGAGTAAATAAGTTTAATTTGGTTAATCTTTCTTCTTCATAACTTAGCCCCTCTATTCCCTTTATTAGCTTTGTAGCCCTTCTCTGTACTTTTCCAGGTCTAAAATGTCCTTTTAATGTAGTGGTGCCCAAAATTGTACTCCATATTCCAAATGAGGGCGTACTAGGGATTTGTATAATGGGAGAATTATATTTGCTTCCCTGCTGCTTGGCATTGAGCACTGTTACCTAGGAGGTTGTCCACAAGTACTCCCAAATCCCTTTCAATATCTGATTCCTCTAGATTTGCTCCATTAAGATTATAAATTGCATGGCTATTTTTCCTTCCTAGATGCATAACTTTACATTAATTTGTATTAAATCTCATCTGCCACTTAGATGTCCGTTGCTCTAATTTATGCAAATTCCTTTGGAGGGAAAGTACATCATTTTCTGATTTAATTACCTTGCACAACTTTGTATCATCAGCAAAAATGGAGGCACCACACTCCAATCCCACTTCCAAGTCATTATTAAATATGTTAATTAATACTAAGCCCTGTTGAACCCCTCTTACCAAATTAGTCCAATCGGAGTATGTTCCATTTACAACAACCCTTTGCTTCCTGTCATTGAGCCAGCTCTCAAGCCATAAGCAAATATTTATGGCAATTCCTGTATCCCTTAGTTTGCTCAATAGTTTCCCATGTGGCACTGTATCAAAAGCCTTTGCAAAATCCAAAAAGACTACATCCACTGAGTTGTCTTGATCTAAGTTCCTACTGACCTCCTCATAGAAACTAATTAGGTTTGTTTGACATGACCTATCCATCATAAATCCATGTTGGCTCCTACTTATAATTCTGTTTGAATAGACATATTCCTGCATATTATCCCATATTAACCCTTCTAAAAGCTTTCCCACTATCGAAGTGACACTCACTGGTCTATAATTCCCTGAAATTGCTCTAGCTCCGTTTTTAAATATAGGTTTAACCTCTGCGTACCAAAATTTTGTCCTGTGGATTCTATTTAGGAACCCTTGAACAACCAACCAAGGTTGTACAGAAACACCTTTTATGCAGCCTTTTTGCAGGGCCCCTGATGAGTGAGAGACTGATAGAGCCTCACGAAATGCGCCGGGAGATTGTGACGTCATCAGTAAGCCGGATCACAGTGCAGACCACACCAACATAGCATGGAGCATGATAGATATAGCTCTAAAGCTCCAGGTCCCCTACTAATTTAAATGAAAGATAGAAAGCCAATTCCTTCACCACAAAGTCATAATATAGTAACAATAGAGTAATATACAAGATGAAAGGAAATAGAAAAGCAAGAAAAAGGAAAAAGGAGTAAAAGCATAATTAAACCAAAAAAACAGAAGAAAAAGGAGGACACAACCTCCTTCTGAAAAACAATAGACAGAAGCATTAATTAAACATATAGTTTAAGAAACAGCATAAAATCAGGAGTGTATACATAAAAAAAAAATAGCACAGCATTAGCACTATAAATGAATAAGGTAAAGTAGTGACTGTGACAGACTAACAGTCACGAGGTAAAAGGGTAATGTAAGAAAAAATTAGCACTAAGTCACAATAGCACAAGCACTTTAAGATAAGAAGTTTTGAATAACACAACTTGAATTATAATGCACTTTAAGTAATAGAATTATGAATTAACATAAATAAACAGGATAAAAGATTAACACAAAACAAACACAAAGGCACTTAAAACATATACTCAAGTGAAGTGCTGTATGAATAAACAAAACTATAAACAGATAAAAGGATTATAAAACCTTATCTTAATATTATGTAAAAATCTTAATCTTATGTAAATTAAAATCCAGGGTACCTGATAAGGATTTGACTAAGGAAACATAACCAAAAATACACAAATACAGTTGAATTGAAAAACCAAATCTTTTATTGACTTGAGCATAATAAAGTAATTAAATAAAAAAGCTATGATCAAAGCAAAGAATATAATAATAACAAAAAGAAAACTTAAATAAACCTTTAATAATTTGCTGGACGTCAAAAAGCTTAAAGGATTAAACACCTAGGGCCTCATTCAATTGCGATTTGGCCAATTGAATAGGGCTCTAAATAAGCACATAACACATATTTTGAAAAGATGTTTTTAGTTAGTGAAAACCTTGCTTTTGGATAGATGTTTACTAACTAAAAACTTATTTAAAAAATATATGTTATGTGCTTATTTAG
Source organism: Discoglossus pictus (assembly GCA_027410445.1). Lineage (NCBI taxonomy): Eukaryota > Metazoa > Chordata > Amphibia > Anura > Alytidae > Discoglossus > Discoglossus pictus. The sequence goes on along the minus strand of CM050166.1, from coordinate 266,491,950 downwards.
AGCTCTATTCAATTGGCCAAATTGCAATTGAATGAGGGCCCTTGGGTTTAACATGATTTTTTTAATTGCATTTTTGACAACATTTTAAATGTACAAATAAAGATTGATTTTTTTTAAATTAGTATGTGGCAATAATAATTTAAAAAAAGGCTGCATAAAAGGTGTTTCTGTACAACCTTGGTTGGTTGTTCAAGGGTTCCTAAATAGGATCCACAGGACAATATTTTGGTACGCATTTAAGTAATAACACCTAGGCCTAAAAAATAAACTACGATCATTTTTAGAGTATTATAGGTATCACCTCTGCCTTTCTCCTGTGTTGAGAGACACTGTGTTGAATAAATCCTGAAAAATTAGCTTTATTAACATTTATTTTTTCCAACCTCTTTTGGATTTCTTCCTGTGATAACCAGTTATTTGGTGAAGGTAGTGTAGCCCCATGATGTTGCAGTGACCCAACCACTGGTACCTTCTTTGTGTATACAGAAGAAAATAACCTATTTAGCTCATTTGCCTTTTCCTGGCCACTAATTATTAGATGGCCTGTGTCACATTGTAATGTTCCTATAGCTTACTTCCTGGTCTTCTTCCCATTAATATACTTAAAAAATATTTTAGGGTTAGTCTTACTCTCCCTTGGAGCTAACTATTCATTTTCTATTTTAGCCAGTCTAATAGCCCTTTTGCAAGCCTTCTTGATTTCCTTGAACTTGCGTAAAGCAGTCTCTGTCCCCTCTTGTTTGTAAAATGTAAACGCTTGATTTTACTCCTCATCTTCATCTTTAATTCATTGCTAAGCCACATGGGTTGTGATTTACTCCTTCTACTTTTATTTCCATATGGTATATGGTGATAAGTATGTTTATTTAGTAAGGATTTGAACGTTGTCCATTTATGTTCAGTATTTTTACCTGTCAGTTCTCTGTCTCAGTCTATACTTTGTATCACTGCCCTTAGACTGTTAAAATTTGCCCTTTTAAAATTAGGAGTTTTCGTTGGCTCCTTACAGTTATGTCTTTTTAATTCAATCTCAAATGTGACTGTGTTGTGATCACTGTTTTCCAAAGGTTGCCCTATTCCAACATTTGATACTATATCAATATTATTTTTGATAACTAAATCTAAGATAGCCTCATTTCTGGTAGGTTCTTGTATAACCTGGACCAGATAATGATCTCTGGTGGACTCAAGAACCTGCTCCCCTTAGCTGAAATGCTCGTTTCATTTATCCAGTTTATTTCAGGGTAATTAAAAGCTTCCCTTATTAGAACTTGACCATGCTTAGCTGCATTTCCAATATGTAACAATAATTGCATTTCCTCACTTTCAATTATATTTGGGGGTTTATAGCATACTCCTACTAATATTCTTTTAGAATTTGCTCCTCCGCTATTTAACTCTAATGTTTGGATGGAGTGATCATTCTGGCGTCCAACTGAGGATGAGGATGGGGATTGAGGATGAGGAGGGGAGTTTAGGATGAGGAGGGGGGTTGAGGATGAGGAGGGGGTTGAGGAGGGTTGTTGAGGAAAGAGGATGAGGAGGGGGGTTGAGGAGAGAGGATGAAGAGGGGGGTTGAGGAGAGAGGATGAAGAGGGGGGTTGATGATGAGGAGGGGGTTGAGGAGGGAGGTTGAGGAGGGGGGTTGAAGAGAGAGGTTGAGAAGGGGGGTTGAGGATGAGGAGGGCGGTTGAGGAGGGAGGTTAAGGAGGGGAGTTGAGGAGGGGGGTTTGAGGGGGGTAGAGGAGGGTGGGGAGAGGGTAGAGGATGGGAAAAGGGTTGAGGATGGAGGATGTGTAGGGGGGTTAAGGAGGGAGGATGAGGAGAGAGGGTGAGGAGAGAGGATGAGGAGGGAGGATGAGGAGGGGGGTTGAGGAGGGGGGTGAGGAGTGCCATCTTTGTATGGGATGTTGCTTTAAAGAAAGTTTATATCAATGGTGACAAGCTTACAGTTTGGGAACACATGCAGTTTGGAAAAATAATTTGGTACACCAATAGCAGGACCTATTCTGTCTTACCATAATAAAGATGCTAATCAGCTATCATTCTGTACCACTGACGATGTAAAAACAGGATTGGGGAAGGGTGACCCAGAAAAATTATATAATTCCTAATCACCATAAGGTTTCAATGTAGACTTTTCAGGCGGTGTGTTTATATAAATGTATACTTTGGTCTAAGGAAACTCTTCTTAATTACATAGCAATGAATTAAATAAGGGTATATATATATATAGAGACTGATTTTCTTATTGATTAAGGTTAATCTGTACTACTCTGTTGATACAAGAGTACCACATAACAGTATTGCAGAAAAGAAACATGAAATAGACACAGAGCAAGGTATCTAATCAGACATAATTGTGTCTGTCAGTGATTAAAATTGATTTGTATCCTTAGTTGATACAATATTTGTGGCTATCAGTTATTATTAAAAATTGATTTGTATTTTTAGGTGATATAAGATTGCAAAATATGGCTTGGCAGAAACGGTTGCATATATCATCTTCAGTCAGAAAAAAATATTCATTAATATAAGATAATACATTAACTGCCTGACATCTAGTTAACCTTTATATGTAAACACAATGAGCCTCATTCAATTGAGCTTTCGGGAGATCCGGGCTTCGGAAATGTAGCCCACAAGTTATTTTGCTATTCAATTGGTGTGTTTTTTTGGGGCACCAATTGAGTTACGGGCTCCGGCCTCCGATTCACTGCTCCGATTCCAAGACTTTGATCTTTAACGACTGCAAGAGTTGCGAACACTAAAATCACAAATCGCTATTCAATTGCCCCGATTCCCCCTCGCTAAGCAAACCGTCAAGCCCACAAATGGCAAAAGTTGAACCACAAGTTACGGGTACCAAGGAGGACTCGCAAAGGACTTAATGACTTGTCCGGAGCACTTTAAATGCACATACACACACTACTGTACTTTTATTAAAAGTGAAAGTGATGTTAGGTCTTAGAATTAATAGCACAACATTCTCAAGCTCGCAAATCGGCAATATAAAATACTTTATTTCATGTTTAATTTCCGTGTTATATTGATCCCAGCAATCAATGTGTTAATACATATAATGGAACTCGCATGTAATAGAATATCATATTTACAATGATATTATTATATATCTGGAATGTGGGTCCGATCGTAACTCGTAATTCAAGCCGGTAGGAATTTTAAATACAACCTCCATTTTTCATTGAATTAATGTTGACGATCTCTTTTTCCATTGGCTGTTTCTAATTGGGAGTTACGGCCTTGCTTGTTTGATCATGTTAAAGCCTGCAAATACTACATACGATAGCATGGTTTACAATGTGCGCTATCGGTCCGGGACTTGCAGGCTCGGCCAATTGATTAGCACCATAAGTTGCAAATGCTGTGGGCCAGCAGCAGGCCCGTAGACTTACGGCCTTCATCCCGTGACTTGCAGGCTTGCAATTCAATGAGGCTCCATATTTGTATATATTAAAGCATTATTAAACTAAGTTTGATTAGTAACCTTTTCAAAAAACAATTAATTGGGAAATGTGTGGTTAATGTAGATCTACAAAAAATGTACACAAAGTAACATAAAATATAGACACAGACAAGACATTTTTCAAAATAAACTCCTTTTGTCTCCATTAGGTCAGTATCACGTTCTTAAATATTCAATAATTTTCAACATACAACATGCATTTTCTTATTATTTTATATTTTTCTTTTTATATTTAAGCTAATTGTGATTTTTTGATATCATATATATTTCTGTAAAATGTAACCATATTGAAAATGTCTGATGAAGAGCATAAGACTAGCAGAATGGAGATGTGGGAAAAAGATATTGGTAAAATGTGGCCTATTGGAGACTGGTTTAGAACGTTTGGAATTATTAAGAAAACTTCCTTATGTGTATCGTATACAGAGTTATATTTTAAGATAGTTTAACATTGGCACTTAGCACCAGTAAACGTAGTAAAATGTGATCCACTGAAATGTGAAAAGATTGCTGGTGAGGTTGTATGGGGAAAAGTACTCTCTTTCATATGTGGTGGCAATGTAAATATATGCAGAAGTTCTGGCGAGATTGTACTGATAAGATTCATGAAATCACAAAAACAAAAATGTCATGTTCTCCATGAACCAATTTTACTTCATACTTCATTGGATCCCTTACCGATAAAGTCTAGATTTTCGATTTCACATATTTTATTGGTAGCTAAATGGCACATTGTGAGAGTCTGGAAATTAAAGACACTTCCATGTTGGTCTGAAGTTGAGAGAACTGTCCATAGAGATTGCTTGCTTGAAAAGGATATAAATAACTTAATGAATTTACAAAGGAACCTGGTTAATAAATGGTCATTATGGGATAATTACTTTTCTCTCTCTTAAGTTCTAAGGTAATAATTCTCTCATTCTTGAAAAATATTTTAACTCTATATAATAGTTATATCATATATATTTTTGATTTTGAGTTTCTCTCCTTGTACCTTTCTGTATTAAACTTGTGTATTTGATTGTTTTATACATGTATTTAATTTTGTTTGTTAAAACCTTAATAAAAAGATATATATATATATATATATATATATATATATATATATTCCTGTACAAAATGATTTAGACTAATTAGCAAATTAAGTGAAATATGGTTGAAAACATTAAATGTTGTAAAAAACAGATTAAATAAAATAAATAATATTTTAAGAAAAGAAAAACTGCTTTAATTCAACATTAGTAATCAAGGCTGTTAGTAATGCTAACAAACTTACAATACCAGTAAGTTTGTTTCTGAGGTGGTTTAGATCTTTTAAAATTTTAATGGGCCACATCTTAAAATGGATTTCATCAGTCTGGGTCTGGCTCCTAGCTAGTGCTTTAGATTGTTTGGGAAAACGATTTACCACAACATAATTTAGCTGCCAATCTAAGTATTTGAATATATACAGTATATACAACAGAGATGTAGTATTTAGTTTAGCATTTAAAATGACTTTACTATCACATATATAGTTGTGAGCATGCGGGTTGTTTCTAACGCTTGCGGGCTCGCATAGCAAGCCCGCCGCAACTGCGGCCCTCACGAAACAAGGGACGCAGTTGCTGACAATCAGTGCCAAAGGCGCTCCGTGCGTTGGTGGAGATGAGCGCAAATCGGACCCTCGCGAAGCTAGGAGCAGCATTTACAGAGGTGGAGGCTCTACAGCGCCTCAGAACCGCTTACAAAATGCAATGACGAACTACGGACTTTCACACACAAAATACGAGCCATAAAAAATATTACGGACTCTTAAAAATACAGACTTAGCGGACTAATCGCGCACAGCGGAAAATCCTCAAAACACAAAAAGTAAACAAAAAAATATATAAAAACATTGCCCAAAGCAAGGGGGACACCCAGGACATCTGCAAGGCAGGTTACACCTCCATTTCAATCACATTTACACACTTTACACACTCAACAATTCCCGAAGCGAGAGAAAAAATGGCAGACGAAAAAAACGAAAACGAGGCTAAGGACATAAAATTACTACACTTACTTGCAAAACGGAAGGAACACTCAAGAACACTTCATGCGGCACGTAACACACACTATGCGGCACGTACCACAGTGAAATTCGCCACCATTTCACATGCAACATATAACTATTAGCCACAAAATTAACGCAAATAGCGCATGTGTATTGTGTTCTAAAGGTTTCAACTTCCCCTCAAAGTTTATAAATACTGCACACTTTCCAGAAATTTCTCCTCAGGTGATGAACAGTGTGACTGGACATTTCACTGGTGGCGTTACTTCAGAAGATAATTCCTTACCAATTTACAACTTTACAATCTGCAAATTACAACAAAGAGGTAAGCTATAATACATTTAATTAATTAAGAAATCCAGCAAAAAAATACAAAAGAAATTGGGATTTTAAATATTGACAACAACTGTATTCATGTATAGTAACATTTCAAATACACAGATATGTGTATGTGCCCTATAAGAAGCAGAATTTAACTCCAAAAAACTAAACACAATTTTTTAGTCATATCCATTTAAAAAAAATAAAAAAATAGTTAAAAAAAAATAGTGACACATACATATTTAGCCTGTAGTTCAATATTTCCCTTTTCTGCACATTTCCAACAGACTCTGCTTTAACAGTGTCACTATAGAATTTGCAGCATGGACTGTGAAATCTGAACAATTTTACACAACACAAAGAAAGAAGAACAGGTAAGATACAAAAATACATTACATTCAGAAAAAGACCAATCAATAAACAATTTATCTTTCTCTTTTTCAACAGACACTGCCTGAAGGCGCAGCAACATTGGCAGTAGGGGACCCTCTGTCATTGATACACCAAAAAGACTTCAATCAAGGTATAGTATAAAAAAAAAAAAATAACCTGTTTGCTGGGCGCCAATGTCAAAATGAAACTAAAAACAAATAAGAAGCCCCTACTACCAATTATGGGGAACAGAAAATACCATACTTCAAGAAATATTGGTAACACATATCAAATGAAACAATGAATCCTGTTTAGTCTGCAAGAACCTCTAACCTATAACCCAAAAGTAGCATCCCAAAAGTGGCGGACACAAAACACGATAGTATAACAAATCTTGGTAACATATAGAAAATGGAACAATGATTCCTGTTTACTCTGCAAGAACCTCTAATCCTAACCCATAACCCAAATCTAGCATCCCAAAAGTGGCGGACACAAAACAGTATAGTATAACAAATATTGGTAACATATAGAAAATGGAACAATGATTCCTGTTTAGTCTGCAAGAACCTCTAACCCATAACCTAAATCTATCATCCCAAAAGTGGTGGACACAAAACAGGATAGTATAACAAATATTGATAACACATACACAATTGAAAAAATACTAATACTGTTTTCTGTGCCCTAAACTACAACACTAAACCAAGAATCGAATTACACCAGTGGTGTACACAAAACAGGATAGTACTAAATAATTTGTAATTTGTAGTGCTGCATGGTTTCACACACACTGTCAAATCTGCACTATTTTAGACAAAACAAAGAAAGGAAAAAATGCTAATACATTGGTTTTACAAAAAGAAGACGCTGTTGTTAAAAAAAATTATCTTTCTCTTTTAAAACAGACACTGCCTGAAGACTGTCGCAGGAAGATTTGCAGCAGGGGATCCTGTGGCATTAATACACAACTAATACTTCCATCAAGGTATAGTAGAACAAGTAAGAAAATAGAAACAATAAAATCATGTTTGCTGTGCACCAATGTCAACATGAAAAACAAAACAAAATAATAAGCAACTACTAACAATGATGAGGCATACAAAGCACGATACTTCAACAAATATTGTTGACACATTTAAAATGTAACAAGGAATCCTGTTTTGTCTCCACCAACCTGTAACACTAACCCATAGGTTAAATCTATCATCCCAAATGTGGTGGACAGAAAACAGGATAGTAGAACAAATAGTGGTAACACATAACAAATTGAAGAATAAATCCTGTTCTCTGGGCCCTTACCTATAACATTAAACCCACAACCTAAACATGGACAGAAAATAGGATACTACAACAAATATTGGTAACACATACACAATTCAATAATAAAGCCTCTTTTCTGTGCCCCACCCTATAAGCCTAAAACTAGAACCTAATCCTCCAATTAAAACAATCGTCTACAGAAAACACAAAAATACAGCAAATATTTTTGGTACTTATAAAATTTACTCAAATATTCGGTTTTGTGTGCTATAACTATAAGCCAAAACTATAAACTAAGGCCCTCATTCAATTGCAATTCTGCCAATTGAATAGCGCTCTAAATAAGCATTTAACATATTTTTTTTAAATACGTTTTTAGTTAGTGAAAACCTTGCTTTTGAAAAGATGTTTACTAACTAAAAACTTCTTTAAAAAAAATATGTTAAATGCTTATTTAGAGCGCTATTCAATTGGCAGAATTGCAATTGAATGAGAGCCTAAATCTATAATCTCAAAACTAGCGTCCAGAAAAAAATAATAGGACAACAAATAGTAGTAAGACATACAAATTGTATACTATAAATTCACTTTTATCTACAATAACCTATAAGCCTAAACACACAACCTAAATCTCTAATGACAACAGTGTTGCACACAAAACAGGATAGTACTAAAAAACAAAACTATGCACTTACAAACCAAATTAAAATCAGGAACAAAAATAATAATAGATTCTTTTTATTTACAGATTAACATGGCAGATACTGACAAGAAACAGGAAAAGATAAGACGGCAAACTAGAGAACGACAAAAAACATGGGCAAAGCAGCAGACGGCGGAGCAAAAGGAAATTCAACAAGAAAAAGAACGCAAAAGACTTGCAAGCAAAAGACTATCAGCTGAAAAACTAAAATCTACCCCTAAGAAGGCAACTAAAAAACAAAAACATTTAGTACCTGTTGCTGAACAATCAGATAACATTTCCAATGATGACTTACAAACTCATATTGATATATGTTCTTCAAATTGTCCTTTACTTAAATCTTTAGCAGTAGAGTTTCATAATTGTGGGGAGATGAATATTCTCTGTCAGTTTTGTGGGGCTTATCATTTCAAACAGGAAAGACCCAGAGATGGCAAGTTCATTAGTTGCTGTCAAAAAGGCAAGGTAAAACTTCCAGAAAGACAACAATTTCCACCATATTTACAAAGCATTATGACTGAGCCTGCTTTTCACAACTACAAACATTTCAAAACAAACATAAGATCACACAATAGTGCCATATCCTCTGCATCTATGGGTGCAACATTAGCTGCTAATGTGCCAGGACATGGCCCTTACTGTTTTAAAGTCCAAGGACAAATTTACCATCGTACTTGACATTTACATCCAGAGCAAGGAGAGCAAAGAAAATGTGCTCAACGATATGTCCTAGATACAATGGAAGCTGTTGAGCAATGTATGCAGCTTTAAGATAATAAAAATGCTTACCCATTGTTTTTAGAGAGCTTGATAAAATTACAGCCAATAACCCTTACACTTAAGCTTATAAAAAATTGGCAGAAGTAGAAAAGGAACAACTTCATGCAGAAATACATCAATTGCCAATCCCAAAGATCAATATGGTGCTTAAAAGAGATCGCCATACTGATAAACGCTGTAATAACTTGCCAACATCAAATGAGGTTGCAATGGTCTTTCAAAATGATGAAGGAGAACCACCATTTCAGAGAGACATTAGAGTATATCCCAGAAATGAGGAGCAACCTTTCATTAATATAAGTATCTTAAGTACAAATTTAGATCCAATGACATATCCAATATTGTTTCCACATGGGGAAGCAAGTTGGCAACCCAAACTAAGCCTTCAGAGTTACCAAAATTCAAAAGTACGGGTGCAAAATAATATTTCCATGCTTGAATTTGAGGTGGCTCAAATTGCCATTTGAAATGGATTCAATCCCATTTTATGTGGTGGAAAACTAACTCAACAATAGATCATTGATTCGTATTTGCAAGTTGAGGCAAATGATTTAAACTTCATCAAATATCAACAAAATAAACTATGTGTAGAACAGTATTGTGGATTGATGGATTATGTCGCTGAGGTTGCTACAACCAGAGATATGACAGCTGGCAAAGCCAACATTTTACCATCTTCTTTCCAGGGATCTCCTTGTAATATGCGAGAAAGATACAATGATGCCATGGCTATTGTAATGAAATTTGGCAAACCAGATTTAATTATTACATTTACATGTAATCTACAATGCCCATTGATTACACACAATTTGCTAATTGTCCAAACTGCTTCCGATAGACCAGATTTAGCGGAAAGTCTTTAAAATCAAATTAAATGAATTAGTACGTGACATAACCATAACTGAGTTATTTGGCAAATTTCTGGCTTATGTTTATACCATCGAATTTCAAAAAAGAGGATTTCCACATGCACATATTTTTATAATCTTTCAAGAAAAAGATAAGTTAGTTACTGGTGACAAAGTGGATTCAGTAATTATTTCTGAACTACCACATCCAGAAATACATGGTAGACTATATGAGATTGTAACTCATTGTATAATTCACGGACCGTGTGGAGATATTAATCCACAGTCACCATGTATGGAAAATAAGAAATGTACAAAAGAATTTCCAAAAGATTATAGAGATAAAACCTATGCTAATTGTGATGGATATCCATTATAAAGAAGAAGAGAAGAACAAACTGCCATTATTCTGGGCAAAAAGGTAGACAATAGATATGTGGTACCATACAATCCACATTTACTCATGCAGTATAATGCACACATTAATGTTGAAGCCTGCACTTCTATAAAATCCATTAAATATATCCACAAATATATTTACAAAGGCTATGATGCAGATACTGAAGTGGTCATAAGTGCTGAAAATAACGAACCCAGTGAGTTAGTACATGATGAACTTGCATCTCATGTAGATGCTCGCTATGTGGCGTCTTCTCAAATTTGAAATGCACGATCGCTTGCATGCAGTATATCGATTAGCTGTACATTTGCCACAAAGACATTTAGTGTATTTCCATGCTGGAAATGAAATAAATGCTTTGGCACAAAGTGAGCATCGCCACACTACACTAACTGCATAGTTTCAATTAAATTCAACAGATTTAGAGGCAAGGCAATTGTTATATATTGACATTCCATACCATTATGTTTTCGTTAATGGATTGTGGCGAAAAATAAAAAGTTGTGGAAATAAAATAATCCAATAATTTATACTGTAAGTCCAAGAGACCTTGAACGTTTCTGCTTAAGATTACTACTTCTAAATGTTCCTGGTGCACAAAGTTTTGAACACTTAAGAACTGTTAATGACATAGTATATGAATAATTTCATTTATCTGCGCGACATAGAAACTTCCTCGCTGATGATATAGAATGGGAAAGATGTCTAGAAAAAGCAGCACTATGTCAAATGTCACGGCAGATGAGGGAACAATTTGCATTCATTTGTATCTTCTCAAATGCTCCAAATGCATTAGCTTTGTGGGACAAATTTAAAACAAATATGGCTGAAGACTTTTTTGCAACCATACAATGAGCCTATTGCACAATTAAAAGCATTAATTGAAATCCAAGAGGTCTTTTTAACTCATGTATTAAGTTGTGCAAGTTTTAATCTGCTAGATCCAGGTCTTGTAGACGACATCAACTTTGAAGACTATGACACTCAACTACAAAGAGAAAGAACAGAAGAAAGACTTGCAAGTTTAAATACATTACAATTGCAAGCATTTAATTAAATCAAAAATGCCCTAGATGATGACATGGTCAAAGAGTGTTATTTCTATCTGGATGGACCTGGCAGATCAATAAAAAACGTATCTATATAATTTATTGATGAGTTTTGTACCAGCACAAGATCAAATAGCGCTGGCATTTGCAACCGCTGGAATTGCCGCACTTTTGTTAGAAGGTGGAAGGACTGTGCATAGTGGATTTAAACTGCCAGTGCCTATTTTGGAAACATCAGTGTCAGATATTCGAATGACATCATTACAAGCAAAACAAATTTAAAAAAGTAAATTAATTATAATAGATGAGGCTACAATAATGTCATGCCATGCCCTTCAATGTATTGACCGTTTGCTTCGTGAAGTCATGGATAATACTTTGGTGGAAAGGTAATGTTGTTAGTTGGCGATTTTAGACAAACATTACCTATCGTTGTACATGGAATTCGAACCGACATTGTCGAAACATGTATGAGGTCAAGTACACTATGGAAACTATTTACCCATCTTCAATTACAACAAAATATGAGATCAGAAGGAGAAAATTATTTCAATGATTGGCTCATTACAATAGGAGAAGGAAAAACAGAACAAATCAAAAGTTTACCTGATGACACTGTGCACATCCCAGCTCATATGATTTGCAAATAGGATCTTATATCGGCTATATTCGAAAGTATAATAAATAACAAGGACTATGCAGAACTTGCTAACAAAGTAATACTAACATGCAAAAATAAGGATGCATTGCTCCTCAATACTCAAATATTTACAAAAACTTGCACCACAAAAAAATTATCACAGTGCTAATTCTGTACTTGGTGATGACTAAGAAAGTTAGAAAAACTTTTCTACTGAATTCATAAACTCATTAACTCCTTCTGGAATGCCACCACATATTTTGCAGCTAAAGAAAGGCCTATGCAATGGTACAAGATTAATTGTTCAAGAATTAAAGGACCATTTCATAGATGATGACATTCTAACTGGTACCCATAAAGGACAAAGAAAGTCATACCAAGAATAGATTTGGCACCAAATGAAAGTAGCCTCCCTTTTGTAATTCAAAGGAGACAATTTCCCATCATCATGGCATTTGCCATGACCTTTAATAAATCACAAGGACAAACTTTAAAATCTGTGGGTATCTTTTTAGAACAACCAGTATTTGCACATGGCCAGCAGTATGTTGCCTTCTCAAGGTGAAATAATCCATAGGCTATAAAGTTTACATTGAAAACAATGTAAGGCAAGGTGATTTATTAGATGATGGACGCATTTTTACAAAAAGCATTGTCTACTATGAAGTACTGTAACTTAAATTCAAACAAAGACAAGACATTGCACAGAAACAACAACCAAAAAATAAAAATAACCTCAACGTCAATTTAACAACTAAAACAAATCAGTGCAGAGTTTTCTGTCCTGTTGCAGTAATCAGTGATACAAGTGAGAGTGGGTGTGGCTTGGCAAGTGTAAGTTATATCTGTGTGCATTTTGTTGTGATTTGCTGAATCCGTTCTGTGAGGCCGTGCAGTATTTTCTGTCCTGTGCTCATTTATCATTGTTCAGGTGAGTAGGCTGGGTCTTTTTTAACAAGGGAAGAGCGAGCTTAGGAGCTTTCAATCATTTCTAATGTAAGTGTAGTTAGTGTGTAGGAGATTAAATAAAAGGAGGAAATCCAAAGAAAGGTGTATTATAAGAAAAAACAGAAAACAAACCTCACTCAGTGTACATCCTGCCAAATGTATGCACTACTGGAACATTTGATCCAGGGTCCATACCTCTGTGAGAGGTGTGAGCATGTTGCCTCTCTGGAAGCTCAAATTGAAGATCTGGAGAGGAGAATTGCAGCACTTAGTGATACTGCTTCACTGGAAAGGGAGGTGGTGCTCACTGAGCACAGTTTAGCTGGGCCTAGTATGGAGGCGGGAGCTGGGGCTAGTGAAGATGTCCAGCGAGGTAGCTGGGTTACAGTTAGAAGGGGAATCAGGGGGAACAGGAGGAGGCAGGCCAGTTCTGAGTTGACAAACACCAACAGATTTGCCAGATTGAGTGAAACTGTTGGGGATGTCCATTCAGGAATGGCAATGCCAGATAGAGCTGTTCCCTCTAACAGCCGGGAGAACAGTTCTACTGGAGGAGATGGAGGGCAGAATAGGCAGAGCAACAGACATGTTCTGGTGGTAGGGGACTCTATTATTAGGAAGGTAGACAGGGTCATTTGTCACCCAGATCCCAGCAATCGAACAGTTTGCTGTCTCCCTGGTGCTCGGGTCGTCATGTTGTGGATCGGGTGGATAAATTATTGGGAGGGGCTGGTAATGAACCGGCGGTCTTGGTACACATTGATACCAATGACAAAGTTAGTGGAAGATGGAGCGTCCTAAAGAATGATTTTAGAGAACTAGGGAATAAGCTTAAAGCAAGGACCTCCAAGGTAGTATTTTCTGAGATACTACCAGTGCCACATGCTAGACCAGGGAGGCAGAAGGAGCTTAGGGAGGTTAATGCGTGGCTAAAAAAGTGGTGCAGTGCAGAGGGTTTGGGTTTTTTAGAGCACTGGGCTGACTTCTCACTTGGGTACAATAGCAGGGATGGATTGCACCTTAGTGATGAGGGAGCTTTTGTGCTAGGGGATAGGATGGTAGAATGGCTGGGGGAGTTTTTAAACTTGTAGGTGGGGGGGGGGACTATATAGAAGTATTGGGGTAAATAGGGTAGAGAGGGAAAGGGATGAATTAGTTACCCATGGGGGAGGAAAAGGGGGGAGAGTTACAAAAGACAGTAGGGAGTTATTAATAGCGGCCTCAAATACAGTGGCAAGCAATTCACAATGGCAGAGCCATAGCAACATAAAGTGTATGCTTGCTAACGCAAGAAGTTTGCCTGGGAAAATGGACGAGCTAGAAATATTAGCAGTACAAGAAAAATGGGGCTTAATAGGCATTACTGAAACATGGTGGGATGAACCTCATGACTGGACAGTTAATCTGGATGGTTATAACCTATTTAGGAAAGATAGGGGAAATGATAAAAGAGGAGGAGTGATCTGTCTTTATGTTAAGCCTGAATTTAAGCCTATAGTCAGAGAAGATATTTATGCTGGCACTAACGGCGTCATTGAATCTTTGTGGGTTGAGCTGAAAAGTGGAGGAGCTAATTCTAAACACATATTGGTTGGAGTATGCTATAAACCCCCAAATATAGCTGAAAGCGAGGAAATACAATTATTGTTACAGATTGGAAATGCAGCTAAGCATAGGCAAGTTCTAATAATGGGAGACTTTAATTACCCTGAAATAAACTGGATAAATGAGACCAGCAGTTCAGCTAAGGGGAGCAGGTTCTTGAGTACACTCGGGGATCATTATCTGGCCCAGGTAATACAAGAACATACTAGAAATGGGGCCATCTTGGATTTAGTCATCACAAGTAATATTGATATAATATCAAATGTTAAAATAGGGGAACCCTTGGGGAACAGTGATCACAAAACAGTCTCATTTGAGATTGAATACAAAAAACAGAGTTGTAAGGGGCCAACAAAAACTCTAAATTTTAAAAGAGCTAACTTTAATGGGCTACGGGAAGCAATACTACATATAGACTGGGACAAAGAACTTACAGGGAAAAATACTTAAAATAAATGGACAACATTCAAATCCTTACTAAATAAACATACTCATCAGCATGTACCATGTGGAAATAAAATGAATAGGAGTAAATCATATCCCATGTGGCTTAATGACTTAAAGATCATGATGAGGAAAAAGAAAGTTTTTAAGGAAATCAACAAGGCTTGCAAAAGGGCTATTAGACTGGCTAAAATAGAAAATAAAAAGTCAGTTGCAATGGAAAGTAAGACTAACCCTAAAATATTTTTTAAATATATTAATGGGAAGAAGGCCAGGAAGGAAGCTATAGGAACATTAAAATGTGATACAGGCCATCTGATAATTAGTGACCAGGGAAAGGCAGATGAGCTAAATAGGTTCTTTTCGTCGGTATACACAAGGGAGGTACCAGTGGTTGGAACTCCGCAACAAAATGGGGCTACACTACCTTCACTAAATAATTGGTTAACGCAGGAAGAAATCCAAAAGAGATTGGAGGAAATAAATGTTAATAAAGCCACAGGTCCTAATGGAATACATCCAAGGGTACTGAGGGAGCTGGGTTCTGTAATAGCCAAACCATTATATCTAATCTTTCAAGACTCACTCACTACAGAGTCTCTACCAGATGACTGGAGAAAAGCAGAGGTGATACCTATATTTTAGAAGGGATCTAGGGCAAATCCAGGGAATTATACACCAGTGAGCCTCACATCTGTAGTTGGGAAGCTTTTAGAAGGGTTAATAAGGGATAGAATACAAGAATATGTCTATTTGAACAAGATCGTAGGTAGCAGTCAACACAGATTTATGAAGGATAGGTCATGTTAGACCAATCTAATTAGTTTTTATTAGGAGGCTAGTAAGAACTTGGATCAGGGCTACTCAGTGGATGTAGTCTTTTTAGATTTTTCAAAGGCATTTGATACAGTGCCACATGGGAGACTAGTGAGCAAACTAAGGGATACAGGAATTGCAGTAAATATCTGCTCATGGATTGAGAGCTGGCTAAAAGACAGGAAGCAAAGGGTTGTTGTGAATGCAACATACTTCGATTGGTCTAATGTGATAAGTGGGGTTCCTCAAGGTTCAGTATTAGGTCCTCTCCTTTTTAGCATATTTATTAATGACATAGAAGTAGGACTCGAAAGTAGTGTCTCCATTTTTGCTGATGACACTAAGTTGTGCAAAGTAATAAAATCAGATAACAATGTACTTTCCCTACAAAGGGATTTGCATAGATTAGAGAAATGGGCGGCTAAATGGCAGACGAGATTTAATACAAATAAATGCAGGTTTATGCATTTGGGAAGGAAAAATAGCCATGCAATCTATAATCTTAATGGAGCAAATCTTGTGTATCAGATATTGAAAGGGATTTGGGAGTGCTTGTAGACAACCACCTAGGTAACAGCGCTCAAAGCCAAGCAGCAGCTGCAAAGGCAAATAAAATATTAGCATGTATTAGGAAGGGTATAGAAGCAAGGGAAGCAAATATAATTCTGCCACTATACAAATCTCTAGTACGCCCTCATTTGGAATATGGAGTACAATAAGGGGAATCGAGGGGCTAAGTTATGAAGAAAGACTAACCAAATTAAACTTATTTTCGCTAGAAAAAAGGCGTCTACGAGGGGATATGATTACCTTATTTAAATACATCCAGGGTCAATATAAGGCTTTGTCAAGTGAACTTTTTGTAGCAAGAGATTTTCAACTGACAAGAGGACATCCTTTGAGGTTAGAGGAAAAAAAAATTCACCTTAAACAAAGAAAAGGGTTCTTCACAGTTAGGGTGGTTAAACTGTGGAATTCTCTACCAAAGGAGGTGGTGACAGCGAATTCGATAGACAACTTCAAAAAGATGTTAGATATATTTTTGAATTAAGAGGGCATTCAAGGCTATCCTAAATAACTAGTGAAGGAATATTGATCGAGGGAGAAATTTGATCGCCAGTTTCTGGGGTCAGGAAGGAATTTAGCTTTTTTTCCCCTTATGAGACAATTGGCAAAGTTTCAATGTTTTTTTTTCTGTTTGCCTTCCTGTGGATCAATTAATAATCAATTAATAATTAACAATTAATAATAAATAGTGCACATCAAAAAGATCAGTAGAGATCTAAAAAGGTTGAACTTGAGGGACCAACTCTTTATTCATCCTCCAATACTATACTATAAATAATTATTTAATCAACAAATTAATTAATAACTAATCCGCATATTGCAGATCAGAGGAGATCTTAACAGGTTGAACTTGCAGGACTGAAAGTCTTTGTTCAACCTTAATTACTATGGGCCTCATTCTATTAGCGGCCGTAAATCGTCCGTAAGGCTGCGATTCCTTGCGGGGGTTCTGTTAACTCGCGATTCTATTATACGGCCCCGCAAGGATCTCCTCTTACGGCCGGCCGCATATCTTGAAACCGGCCGTAAGCTGTGAAATATAAAAACTCAAAAATAAATTCAAGCCTGCACTGTACAGCTCTGTAAATGCTAGGGATCATATTGGGGGACATGAGGATTAAAAGGAACCCACTCTCAAGCTTGCACATCAGCCCAAACCCAAGTTCAAATTAACTGTTTATTTTCCGGATGCGGCGTGGGCATGTCTGAGGTGCTCCAAGCACTCTGGACTTTTTACATGGATATTTTACGGATATTAAAAATAAAATATTTTACGGATTTGAGTATAGGATAATTATGTGCTATTTTTTCTAACACCTAAAATCCCTTTCTAGTCTTCTCAAAGTGCAGGATGGCTTTATTTGAGCTATTTTATGTGCTTAATTGGTGCTAGCGGAACCTCTTTCCTGCAAGTAAGCAGCGGCTCGTTTTTAGCCTTGCAGAGAGGTTTCCCGGAGCAATTGAATTGCCAAACTCTTGCGGCCGTTTTAGATCAAAGGCTTTCCTCCGGCGCGAGCGGCCGCAAGAGATAGCAAGGCACCGGCCGCAAGCCTGCCGGAGGAAAGCCTTTGATCTAAAACGGCCGCAAGAGTTTGGCAATTAAGCCTGGCCGTAAGGGAATAGAATAGCCGAATAGCTTGCGGCCGGTCCTTGCGGCCCCGCAACGGCTGCGGCCGCTAATAGAATGAGGCCCTATGTCACTATGTAACTATGTAAACAAAAACAATATAGAGAACAGTGGTTTCATTTAAAGAATGACAGTTTATGTCACTCTGACTCTTTTAAGAGCACTACTATTTCCATAAGAAACTCTATACAAAGGCAAAACACATAAAGAACAGTGGTTACACCGCGTGGACGAACTTTAATGTCTGGCGTACTCTTTTTAGAGAATCACGATTTCACATAGGAAACTCTATGTGCTATTTTCAACAATTACAACAATAACAACCAAATGTCAACCATCAAAAATCAACAACAACAAAATAACAGAATACAATTTTATGGAATTAGCTTTTTTGCATGATTAGCCCCACAAAACATTTTGCTTCCGTTTTACAACAATAAAATTTAAATGTTACTTCATTATGTTACTGTTTACAATGTTACAAGTTTTTCAAAAAAACTTGCAAAGTTGTTTAATTGCATATATTTCAAAGTTCATGTTCACAGAAGAAGGAGCTTTTGTTAGACAATGTAAATGTATCATTCAATGCAACATATTAATCCATGGAGTAATCCGATCGCCAGTTAATGAGGTCAAGAGGGAATTTATTTTTATTTACAATAATTCTTATAAAAACCTTTTTTTTATATTTTTTAAAATCTTGGCAAAAAAAATACCTTAATGCTGTTAACATGCCAGTTAATTATTATCAATATTGAAACTTCAGAAAGTAAAAAACAAAGGGAGGGGAAGAAGCACAAACTCCTGTGCAGATAAAACCAGGATATCACAACTGCAAGACATTCTTTGACCTCAAGATATGAGGTGTTGGATTCACATGACAGGAAATCTCTCTCCTAGCGGATGTCCAACAAATGGATAGAAACCTTTAGTGAATTCCTTGGGATCCAAGGTCTCCAGGTAAGATGTTGAGTCTTAGTATCAGACCGATTGTAATGCCCAAAACACTCAGGTATGTGATATCTGTGTAAAAGAACACCAGTGTTTATTAGGCATCCAATAAAAAAATGTATCATAATAAAAAGTATCATAATATACAGTACTACAATATTGGCAGTTTTAGACGTCTTGGTATAAAAAACAATAGTAGGTAAAATGAACTAAGTAAAACTAACCCCTTTTGCTTGTTCTAGTGAGCTCTCTCAATGTTATTTAAATTAAATGTAATGTGGTTAACAGAATAAGTGCTTATTTTAGCACCAAAGGCATATTAGGCGTGAATAATGCACCTTTCAGCCTAATATGGGAGAGGAGGGGTATTTACTGCGTTTTTCGCGAGACTCCTGTGTCACTTCCGGGGGGCGGTGACGTCCCTTCTAGTGCAGCGTGTGACTTCCTGTGACCACTGAGGTAATTTCTGGTGCAACACGGTGGAGAGAGCCACGCTGTTGGAAGGAACACAATGACACATACCCCACACAGAGGGATCAAAAAGCACTGCACAAAAAAATATATGACAAAAAAGAGCATCACCCAATCACCCCTCCACAAACAAGTGGCCCTGGCTAACAACAAATGGAACCCCATCCCATATACACAAGTGCTATGAAAAGACAATGGTGTTATTAAGGAAATAAACTATAGGTGTAGTTGAGGGAAACCAGGGACTATCTAGGGACTATCTAAGGTGGTGAGAGGGTGCAATAGAGATCCATATAGTGTAAGGTAGGTGGGGTGGAGAGATATACAAATCCACTATACACAAAGTACCGCTGGCACACAATCCCCATATGTTATTACATGTAATGTGATATATATATAAATATAACGTATGTGCATCTGGTTAAAAACCTAATGATATGTTAGATAAATGTGAAGTATAATAATAACCTTTTGTATCCTCCACATATAGATAATATATATAGATACCCTTAATATAAATATACTAATAACAATAATAGTTTATTTGATCCAACAACTTCATAGTGTATGGGTGGATCGGAATAAAAGCAGATTGTTTTCTTTATTGTGTAACAATCCAGAAGGATATACACCCTATCATGTGATGATAAGAGTCAGAATAGATATCAATAATAATAACGAAAATAACGAAAATAATGTGTAAACCCAAGAGCATTCATAATGCATAAAGCCGACAAGGAGAAACATAAGTAAAGTTAATATGTTCATTGGGTAAATTTATAAAATTAATATAGTATGATATAAATAGTCCCATATTGCAGAATAGAATCAATAGATAAAGGAATGTAAATAAGGAATAATATACAAATCCAAAGTCCAGATAAAAATATAATAATAATAGTAAGAACGACTCTTGCAAATCTGAGAAACAGAATTATAAAACATAAATAATACAAAAACAAGGAAACACAAGTAAATCAATAAGTCCATAAATAAAACAAAAAAGTCAGAGGCGCTCATCAGAGAACGAACCAACCTTAATAGGTTAGTTCTATAGCCATGATAAGCCACTCTGAGAGCAACCTCTTTTAGCTCACTTGTGCCCTTCACAGGGAGAAATATCCTGTAGTATATCAGTCTGGTGCCACTCAAAAGAGTGACCCAGCCCCGAAATACCAGGCAATTGTACCCTGAACAGGAGAAACAGCAAACCCCAGACGCGTTTCGGCCTTTATGGGCCTCGTCAGTGAGGAGCAGCTGAACTCCCTAAGGCACAGTGAGCAAGGGGTCCACGTCTGGAGTCCCCTATTACCCTTAGGGAGACTAAACCCTAAAGGTAATTTGCATATACAAAACAAAAAAGTCAGAGGCGCTCATCAGAGAACGAACCAACCTTAATAGGTTAGTTTTATAGCCATGATAAGCCACTCTGAGAGCAACCTCTTTTAGCTCACTTGTGCCCTTCACAGGGAGAAATATCCTGTAGTATATCAGTCTGCGGCCACTCAAAAGAGTGACCCAGCCCCGAAATACCAGGCAATTGTACCCTGAATAGGAGAAACAGCAAACCCCAGACGCGTTTCGGCCTTTATCGGCCTCGTCAGTGAGGTGCAGCTGAACTCCCTAAGGCCATAAATATATTAACAAATAGACAAATATTTATATCCGTGGATAAAAACAATGGAAAAAATGTCTATAAACACAAATTGGTGCTAAAACTAGTGTCAAAGTATAATCATTATACAATGTAAGCTGCCAGGTCGATGTCCCTATTTAGACCATTGGGTTCTAATGTATGGACCCATTTTGTTTCTTCACGTCTTAATTTAAAAACTCTATCACCTCCCCTTGGACCCAATTTTATATGATTAATGGCTTGTATCATACCACCTTTGGAGTCCTTATTGTGACACCGGACTACATGGGCCGAAAAACCATTAGTAAGAATACCTTTATTAACATTACACAGACGCTCTCTGAACCTCATTTTTAGAGATCTTGTTTTAGAGATCTTTTGGATTGACCTACATATTGTTTGGAACACTTGAAAGTGATGACATATAGAACATAATCAGATTTACAGCTAGTGAGGTGTTTTATCCAGAACTTTCTCTTTTTACTGGTGGACACAATACAATTCCTTTTTTGAGTTTTTAAAAATGTACACGTGGTTCCACATTTAATACCACCCATAAGGTGCACATGGTACTTTTTCTAAACGTGATTAATGTTTTTTCTGGTATGGACTCCCCAGAATCTCTCTCAAAATAGGCCAGTTGTTTAATACTACTCAAAACATTGTTAGCTTCCTGGCTATATCTTGTGAGGAAACGAGAAGTTCTCAACCGAGGAGGTATTTTTAACCGTTTTATTTTTTATCTGATGCATTCCATTTAGCGATTTGGCTTTTTCATATGCCTCTATTATAATTATAGGTTCGTATCCCTTGTTCAGAATTTTTTTTTTAAGTTCTCACTTTCTTTTTCAAAACCACACAGTTTTGTACAGTTTCTATGTACCCTCTGGAGATGACCGAAAGGAATGTATTTACACTATATGGATCTTTATAGTACCCTCTCACCACCTTTGATAGTCCCTGTATTCCCTCAAATACACCTATAGTTTATTTCCTTAACACCGTTCTCTTTACATAGCTCTGGTGTATATATTTTTAAATGTTTTATTGCTTGTTTATTTATATATTTTTTGGATGGAATGGGGTGCCATTCATTGTTAGCCATTGCCACTTGTTTGTGTGTGTGAGGGGGGAAGGGGGGTTGATTGGGTGATGCTCTCTTTTGTCATGTGTTTTTTTTGTGCAGTGCTTTTTTGTCCTTCTGTGTTGGGTGTGTGTGATTGTGCTTCTTCCGACAGCATGGCTCTCTCCACTGTGTTGCACCGGAAATTACCTCAGTGTCCCTGGACGTCACCACCCAGGAGTACAGAGAAAAAAGCAATACATACGCCTCCTCTCACATATAAGGCCAAATAGGGCATTAATCACGCCTAAAATGCCTTTGGTTCTAAAATAAGCACTAATTCTATTAACCACATTATATTTAAATTACATAACATTGAGAAAGCTCGCTAGAATGAGCAAAAGGCATTTATTTTACTTTTACCTACTACTGTTTTTTATACTTTTTAAACTAATATGTTTTAAATTGGCACTAATGTAGTACTGTATATTATTATACTTGTTAATTTTTTAAGGGATACCTAAGAAACACTGGTGTTCAGGCATTACTATAGGCTTGATACTAAGACCCAACATCTTACCTGGACATTACCTGGACCACGTCACACTGACTATCTCACATAATTTTTACAAGACGGGAAGATCCAGAGTTCAGATTATTGGAACCAGTACTCTCCAGAACATCTGCTAGGAGCGGGACTTTCTGTGATGCGAATCCAACACCTCATATCGTGAGGTCAACAAATGTGAGTGTATACTACATTAGTTACGGTCTTGCACTTGTGATATCCTGGTTTTATCTGTACTAGAGTTTGGGGTTCTTCCCCTCCCTTTCTTTTTTACTTCCTGAAGTTTCTATATACAGTATACGTACCTTGTGAATGTTGCAATTTGAAGCTGCAGCCTTCAGTATCCAGTTTTTACCGGTATTTCCTCAAGTCAAGAAGGACTACACTATAGACTGTTTTTTTGCTTTGGAGATACTTCTGTCATCTAACTCAAGGTTGGACACTTGTTTTTTTTTGCTTCCTGAACTGTACTTTCTTAGTCGACCTGGAGATATTTCTATGCCACACTAGCATTGGGCTATCTTTGGGACTGGTCATACTTGCTTCAGTTCTTGGATCTACCAATATTGGTAGGCCCTTATTGTACTTTTTGTAATTATTATGAATGTGATACATCTGGATGATTATGTCAATTTATGTATGCATATTTTTATTTCAGGCAGAAGAGGAGAGAGATGATATGGAGAGAGTAAAATTGGACAATAAGAGAATTCTCTTCAACCTTCTGCCAGCTCATGTTGCACAGCACTTTCTTATGTCTAATCCAAGAAATATGGTAACATACCAATATTATTTTTTCAAAAATGCACAAAGAAATATTACAATTGCAATTGATAAATGTACTCTTTTGTCTTGGCCAAAGTTCCTACTTAACTCTGAATAGAAACTAATTAGATTGTTTTGACATGACCTCATCACTCATAAATCCGTATTGACTCCTACTTATTATCTTGCACACTTAGATATATTTCTTCATCCTATGCCCTAGCAACCCTTCTAAGAGCTTCCCCAAAACAGGTGATATTTGTCTGTAGTTACCTGGATTTGCTCTTGCATCTTTCCTAAATAAATATATCACATCTACTTTTCTCCAGTCTGTGGGTAATGAGAATTAGTCTTAAAAAAATACATATACAGGTTTGGCCTTTCCATATAATTAGATGAAAGCCTTGAGAGTAATGTGTCCAAATTTGCTGGGACACAAGATTGTGCAAAATAATTAAATTAGATCAGGATGTGTTTTCTCTCCAAAGGGACTTAAATAAACTAGAAGAATGGGCAGCTTACTGACAAATTAAATTAAACATAGAGAATTGAATATTATGCATGTTGGAAGGAAAGATAATCATGCAATGTATAATCTAAATGGAACAGATGTAGGAGTATCAAAGATAAAAAAGGATATAGGAGTGATTGTGCAGCATCTGCAAAGGCAAGCAACAAATGTGCATTCATTAGGAGGGGTATAGAAGCCCTAGTATGCCCTCAATTGAAATATGAAGTACCATTTTGGACAGCACAGCAAAAAGTTCATTGTACAACTATAAAAGGTGCAGAGAAAGACAACAAAATGAAGAGAATGGGGAAACTGAGTTATAAAGAGAGCCTATCCAAACTAGACTTATTTTAAATAGAACAAATGGAGCTTAGGAAGTGATGTACCGTATATACTCGAGTATAAGCTGCGCGAGTATAATCCGAGGCACCTATTTTACCACAAAATACTGGGTAAAATGAGTGACTCGAGTATAAGCCGAGGGTGGGAAATGTGCTGCCCCCTGTGTCCCTCTTGTGCCCTCTGTATCCCCCCTCTCTCTCTCATGTCTCTTCTCCCCTCTCCCTTCCCTGTGTCTCTTCCCCCCTCTCCCTTCCCTGTGTCTCTTCCCCCTCTCCCTTCCCTGTGTCTCTTCCCCCTCTCCCTTCCTTGTGTCTCTTCCCCCTCCCTTATCACCCTCCTCAACCCCCCTCCTCATTCTCAACCTCCCTCCTCAACCCCACTTCTCATCCTCAACCTCCCTCCTCATCCTCCCTCCTCATCCTCAACCTCCCTCCTCAACCCCCTCATCCTCCACCCCCTACTCAACCCCCCCTCCTCAACACCCTCCTCAACCTCAACCCCCCTCCTCATCCTCAACCCCCCTCCTCATCCTCAACCTCCCTCCTCATCCTCAACCTCCCTCCTCATCCTCAACCCCCTCCTCAACCTCCCTCCTCATCCTCGACCTCCCTCCTCTTCCTCAATCTCCCTCCTCATCCTCCCTCCTCAACCCCCCATCCTCATCCTCCCTCCTCAACCCCCCATCCTCAACCTCCCTCCTCAACCCCCCCATCCTCAACCTCCCTCCTCAACCTCCCTCCTCAACCCCCATCCTCAACCTCCCTCCTCAACCCCCCAATCCTCATCCTCCCTCCTCAACCCCCCCATCCTCAATCCCCCATCCTCAACCACCCTCCTCAACCCGCATCCTCATCCTCAACCCCCCCATCCTCAACCTCAACCCCCCTCCTAAACCTCCCTCCTCAACCCCCCTCAACCTCCCTCCTCAACACCCCCTCAACTTCCCTCCACAACCCCTAATCCTCAACCTCCCTCCTCAACCCCCCCATCCTCATCCTCCCTCCTCAACCCCCCCATCCTCATCCTCCCTCCTCAACCCCCATACTCAACCCCCCTCCTCAACCCCCCATCCTCATCCTCCCTCAACCCCCCCATCCTCAACCCGCCCATCCTCAACCCACTCCTCAACCCCCCATCCTCAACCCCCTCCTCAACCTCAACCTCCCTCCTCAACCTCCCACCTCAACCTCCCTCCTCAACCCCCCTCCTCAACCCCCCTCCTCATTCTAAACCCCACTCCTCATTCTAAACCCCCATAAATACCTCCCCCTCTCCCTTTCCCCTCACTTACCTGCTTCTGCTCTGGCCTCCGCTCCTTCTGCTCCACATGTGACGTCACATCATTAGCATATACCGGGTGCCGGCACCCGGTATATGCTAATGACGTGGCGCGCATGTGACGTCACATCATTAGCATATACCGGGTGCCGGTATATGCTAATGACTCGGGGGAAAGGGAGAGGGGGAGGTATTTAGGGGGGTTTAGAATGAGGAGGGGGGTTGAGGATGAGGAGGGGGGAGGGAAAGAGACACGGGGGTTAGAGAGACACGGGGGGTAGAGAGACAGGGGGTAGAGAGACACGGGGGGGATTAGAAAGACAAGGGGGGGTTAGAGAGACACGGGGGGGTTAGAGACACACAGGGGGAGAGTGACTCGAGTATAATCCGAGGGGGGCCTTTTTAGCCTTAAAAATGGGCTGAAAAACTCGGCTTATACTTGAGTATATACGGTAATTACCTTGTATTAATTCATCCAGGATCAGTATTAGCATGAGTGTAGGAACTGGGGGGATGAGGGGGACAATAATATTAGCCTTTGCCAAGTGCTCTTTTCTTGCCAAGAAGCTTACAGTTGACAGAAGGTCACACTTTGAGATTAGAGGAAAATATTTCACATTAAAAGAAAGAAAAGTGTTTTTCACAGTGAGGACAATGATAAAGTTGCTTAAAGTATTACTGTCTAAGCTATTATAAATATCTATTATAAATTATTTATAGAAACACCCCAAAATACTTTGTTCCCTACTGTTATTATGTAATTAGATCCCCTCCTCCACTATTGCCAAGTAATAGGAGCTACTGATTAGCATATGGATGCACAAAGTAGCATTACGATGAATGTCTCAGTAATGATTTTCTGTAGAGAAAAACTGCTACCTCCATGCATACACTGTTTTAATACACTTTAAGATACAACTGACTTGTTTTGCGGTGTCAGAGTTGATTTGAACATTTTAGATACAGATATGGTTATTTAAAATAGTAATGCGAGTTAAACGCAGTGTATAGTTTCTATAATTTGTAGTCTGTAATTTAAGAATACATTGCGAGAAAATGTTATTGTTATCTAAACAAATTTTCACTTCCTTCAGGATCTTTATTATCAGTCCTATTCACAAGTTGGTGTGATGTTTGCCTCCATTCCAAATTTCAATGATTTTTACATTGAACTTGATGGCAATAACATGGGAGTTGAATGTTTACGACTTTTAAATGAAATAATTGCTGATTTTGATGAGGTAAGGTTTATTTAAAAATATTTTTTGCTTGTTTTAAATCATTTGCTAAAGAGCCTGTTTCACACTACCCATTTATGTTCTTTTTTATAATGAAGTTAATAACCTTAAATGTGAGGACAACTGATGACATCAGTTGCCATTTCACAGACCATTGTACTGATTATACATTTGAACAACAGAAAACCTTCGCTGTTATCTATTAAATTGTATCATCTCCATAAAATTGTTTTCTGTTAGTTTATTTAGTGAATGATTAACAATAAAATTAAACTAAATTCAGTGTTACATCTGAACTTAGTGTGGAGAGATTTGCAGAACTACTTCTCTCTACCCTCTATTAGGTGTCTAGGGAATTACAGCGGATCTGCCCAGGAACCCAGTTTTTTTTTCTGACTAGTCTAGATGTTCTTGTATTGGCCTGTTTTCAGCAGAATGTAGGTAGATTTTTTTTATTGGCAGTCAGTCCCCGGGTATCTGGGTATCTGAGGAGTAGAGAGAAGCATATTTGCTGAAGTCTTAAAAAATAAATTCTAATTGTTAAGACTACATGGATTGTTTTCTTTTAAATATTTATTTTATTGCTAATCAAGAGATGCTAAGATAGAATATTCTAATACACCAGATAAAACAATGTAGTTCCATATGACTTGTGAATACAAAATTACAAATTTGAATCAAGTAATTAAATACAGTTTTCATTTGTCTTGATTCAGAGTAAATCACATATCGATGAACGTTATTGTTTTCTTTATATATCATTCAATATGAATGAAAAAAAAACATAAATAGTTAACTCAACACAATCAATGGGCCATTGAGTCCCCTCCTCAACAGTTTTGTTCCATTATTATCCATAGTGCAATACCATGTGTAATTATCATACGTGAGTCAAGGTGCCATGGCCTTTAGGGCCAGTTGCCTATCCCATATCCAATATATAATACATTTATGTTGTCACGACAATATGCTGTACAAAAAGAAAACTGATAAGATATGTAATCACACATTTGGGGATATTTACTTGGAGTATATTTAGTGAACAATGATGTATCATTTTTTGTTACTCATAGCTGCTACAATATTTATTAAGGCTCAATTATTCAAATGTGATAGTGTAGTCTGTCTCCAATTACCCCACTCACTTTAAAATACCTTCCATGCATTTTTTCCTATTGACCTTGAGCAGGTGGAACAGAAACCTGCAATGAGCACAAAGAATATGAATATGCTTATTATTGTATTATATTTGTTTAACAATGCATATTTTCTTATTTAATTAGAAGCTGAAGAGTCATAAATAGTTAAACTTGCCAGTTTCTATTAATATAGAAATTGCATGGTATGTAACTTGCTTAACACAATTATAATACAAACAACCTCATATACGTGGATAATACTACTCTGATGGCTTAAAATGAGGAAGAAGTAAAGGACCTTTTGATGAGGGTGAAAAAAAGTGCGAAAGCTGTACTGCTGTTTAACGTTAAAGAGACATAGATTGCGGCAAGCAGCACTCTTAGTTCCTAGAGAATAGATGGGGAAGAAGTGAAGGCAGTGACAGAATTTCTTTCCTTGCCATGAAATTAAAAGAAGGCTGAGCACAGTAGAATTGACGTCTTTGAATTGTCGTGTTGAAGACAACTGATTAGAATCCCTTGGACTGCAAAAAGATTGAATAATTCAGTACTGCAGTAAATCAAGCTAAATTATTTACTGGAAGATATGACCATGAGGCAAAAGATCAAATATTTGGGCCATAATATGAGAAGACAGGACTCCCTAGAGAAGAATCTTTTGCTGGGAAAGATTGAAGGCACATGAAGAAGATAGAGATGAATAGATGAGATAAATTAAGTAATGAACATTAGCTTGATGGAGCTCAGAGGGGCTGTGGATAACAGATGTGCCTAGCGTGCTGCAGTCCATAGGATCACGTAGAGTCAGATATGACTGGAAGACTAAACAACAACAATACAATGATAATCATGACTTTAAATCAGTTATAACGCCTTCAGACAACTGCTATGTATTTGAGACCATTGCTGTTTTTATCAAACTCTGCAGTATTTTCATTAAATTGCCCCATTGTTTTATGATACATATTCTTTCATTATATTCTTAGATTTATCAAACTAACAACTTACACAAGAAAAAGAAAACAATGGGCCTTATTAAATTCCAAAATTGCAACAGTTACAGATTAATTTAATTGAACAAGCCCGCAATTACAGGGCCAAAGTCTAAAACCGTAAACGTCAATCAATTCAGCAATTTAAAAATCAATAAAAATGAATGAAGAAACTGTTATAGTCCATGTGGGTGGCCTGATATGTATTAACTCCTTGATTCCCAAGATTAATATAACATGAAAATTAAACATCATTTTTTTTTATTGCAGATCTGCGAGCTTAAAACTGTTGTGCAATTAATTCCAATTTGTCTTTCATCGCTTTCCCCGTATTTTAAAGTCCAGTATAGTGTTTTTATTAGCTTTTGTAGTGTTACGAACAAGTGTTTAACCTCTTTGCGAGTCCTCTCTAGTACTCGTAGAATTTTTTGCTCCATTTGCCATTTAAGGGTTTGAAGGGAACTGCAGGCTTGTGGAATTGTTGCGATTTGCGATTTTAGTGATTGTAACATTTGCGGGTTTCCAATATCAAAGGCTTAGATAGGTGTGAGTTATAGATTGCGGGTAGCTAGGAGGCCTATTGAATATCAGTAACTTTTGCAGGCTACATTACGGGCTTCAGTAATTTTGATTTTGACAATTTAATAGGGCCCTATGTGTATGATTTGATTAGCTACAATTTCTCCTAACTGATGTTGCAAAAAAAAAAATACCATGGCTATATAATGTTTATTAGGTTTGCTTTACTACAGCTCATGGAAAAAGAATGCTACAGAGACATTGAAAAAATCAAGACAATCGGAAGTACTTACATGGGAGCTGTAGGACTGGTGCCAACAACAGGAACCAAGGTAACGTCTTATGTATTAAAGACAACCTTTTTAAATGATTAACAACCTGTATGCATCTGTCTGCTCAGATGATTATTAGTACCACAAACAGAAGGGCTTTTTTTTTTTTTTAAGTGTTAAAACACCACAAGACAACGAGAAAGATAAATGTATGTATGTATGATTAGGCAGTACAGAAAGGATAAATACATTTTTCTTAATGTCTTATAGGCAACATAGTCTTGAGAGAGAAACCACTCCTCTTCAGTAGGACAGGTATCCACACAGAATCAAAAAGCTCCCTCCCACTAGAACCGCACTCAGGGTTCTCCTTATCCTACCTCAGGTAGGATGTGTACCCAGAAGAGTAGAAGATTTCTGAAGAAATTGAAGAAATATGGAGTGTGGAAACATTGGCTCCTTATTTACAGTGTCAGTTACCCTATGCAACTGGTGTGTAGATTCTGAATAGAGTACCATATTGTATCAGATTCTGTACACAAAGATTGTAGATTCTGCATGAGAACCACTACATAAAAAGGACATTTTATAGTGGGAAAAAGTACAGAGAAGGGCTACAAAACTAGGGCCTCATTCAATTGTGATTTGGCCAATTGAATAGGGGTCTAAATAGGCACATAGCATATTTTTTTAAAGAAGTTTTTAATTAGTGAAAACCTTGCTTTTGGATAGATGTTTCCTAACTAAAAACTTCTTTCAAAAATATATGTTATGTGCTTATTTAGAGCCCTATTCAATTGGCCAAATTGCAATTGAATAAGGGTCCTAATAAGGGGAATGGAGGGGCTAAGTTATGAAGAAAGACTAACCAAATTAAACTTATTTTCGCTAGAAAAAAGGCGTCTACGAGGGGATATGATTACTTTATTTAAATACATCCAGGGTCAATATAAGGCTTTGTCAAGTTAACTTTTTGTAGCAAGAGATTTTCAACTGACAAGAGGACATCCTTTGAGGTTAGAGGAAAAAAGAAAGAAAAGGGTTCTTCACAGTTAGGGTGTTTAAACTTTGGAATTCTCTACCAAACGAGGTGGTCACAGCGAATTCGATAGATAACTTCAAAAAGGGGTTAGATATATTTTTGAATAAAGAGGGCATTCAAGGTTATCCTAGATAACTAGCGAAGGAATATTGATACAGGGAGAAGTTTGATCGCCAGTTTCTGGGGTCAGGAAGGAATTTTGCTTTTTTTCCCCTTATGAGACAATTTGCAAAGTTTCAATGGGGTTTCTTTTCTGTTTGCCTTCCTCTGGATCAATTAAGAATTAATAGTAAATAGTCCACATATTAAAAAGATCAATAGAGATCTAAAAAGGTTGAACTTGATGGACTCTTTATTCATACTCAAATACTATACTATTAATAATTATTTAACAACTAATTAATTAATAACTAATCCACATATTGCAGATCAGAGGAGAACTTAACAGGTTGAACTTGATGGACTGAAAGTCTTTTTTCAACCTTAATTACTATGACTATGACTATGAAAGAAGTCAGAACTTGAATAAAATGTTAAATCACCACCTCAGAGGTGGTTGTTTTTTTTTATGATGGAGTTTGAAAGCATTGGCTATTACTTTACAGTGACAGAAACTCAACACAACTAGGCCCTCATTCAATTGCAATTTGGCCAATTGAATAGTGCTCTAAATAAGCACATAACATATTTTTTTTAAAGAAGTTTTTAGTTAGTGAAAACCTTGCTTTTGGATAGATTTTTACTAAGTAAAAACTTCTTCAAAAAAAATATGTTATGGGGGGCGTGTCCAGCCAGCAGAGAGAGCAGACATGTTTCTCTGCTGCTCTGCACTACAGTGCAAAAAAAGGGTTTTTTTCCACCCAAATTTTTGGCAATTTAGCCAGTGGCACTCTGTGCTGGGCTCCAGGAGCTGCCCGGGTTTATCGGGCAACGAGGAGTGCCCGGAAAAGAGCCCCCGGGGTACCCGTTGAGTGCAGCCCGCCACGAGGGAGAGAGAGGCCTTTGCGGGAACGCCATCTTCCCCCAGCCTGTGTGTGACCCCTCTGCCATACTGGGGAGGGCTCTCTCCTTGTCTGCCCCTGCGCCGGCGGTGCAGGAGAGATCAGTCGCAGCACCGGAGTGTGGCGCCAGAGAGGACCGAGCTGCCCGGGGGGGCATCCAGCAAGGAGAACAGCACGGTGAAGGAGACCGCGGAGCGACGGAGGCGTCTAGGAGGGTGAGTGGGGTAAAAGACACAGAGGCCCCCCGAGGGGAGGAAAGGCTACGTCGCAGGAGGCCAGGTCCCAACCCCCAGTACCGCACAAGGCACAGTACAGGCCTGATAGGCTTCTCGCCCACCATAAGGGCCCGAGATAGGGCTGAAAAAAACAAAAAAGAAAAGAAAAACAAAACAACTCACACCCCCCCCCCCCCCGTGACCAAGGGACTCTGACAGGCAGCTTGTGCTGCAGAGACATATACACAACCCTGATATAGGTGCCAGAGAATCAGAGTGGCGTGGGGGGTTACAGTAGAGCTGCCAAGAAGCTTCCCCCTTTATCTAGCCCAGAGCAACTATTTTCTCCTTCTTTCCCTGCCTATTTGGCGCCAAAAATATCCCCAGAAGAAGGGAGGCCATATTGGTTCCCTAAAGTGTAGGGGAATCATCCTAGGCTCCTAATTGGCCTCAAGGCATATAGCCATTCATAAAGGACTAATAAAAAAATAAAAAAAGACAAAAAAAAGAGTAAAAGGAAAAAAATTAAATAAATACGAAAAAATAAAAAGGAAAAGAGGAAAAGAACAGAAAAATATTCTACAAAAAAAGGGAAGACCAAAGTTACGGGCTAAGAACAAATAGAGACCTGCATAAAATGCATACTTAGGAGGTTTTATTGGAACACAGAAGTAGCAGATGGACTTTGGCCTAACAGGCACACGGTTCCTGAATTACCAAGGGGAGAATCCCACCATGAGAGTGAGCGCCCCCCCCCCACTGTCTTTTCTCTCTATTGCTCTTTTTTTTTATTCTGCAAGGGTCTCATGGATGGAATCTAGAAGATAGAGCAACAGGGGGAGCAACAGGCAGAAAGTCTTGAGTCTTAGACAATGCAAGACTAAACAAAGATGAAACTATAAATTACCCCAACTCAAGCAGCACCTTCCATAACATTTTTACATAGGCACTTCCCAGAACAGTACTTAGTGTTCTTTTAGGGGTGCCAAGACAACTATTAGGGGAAAGATACCCTTCTACCAGGGAGACCGCCTAAGAGACAAGAGAGCCAGGGAGGAAACTGAGCGAAAGATGAAGAAGGCTAAGAGAAGCACATCCTCCAGAGGCATCCCTGAGCATTTCCAGGCAGCATCCAGTTTGACCACCAAAGCAGGGGAAAGCTCCCCAGAAAGATCTGAGATGTCGGAGAATGAAGGGGAAAGGCCCAACACCATCACTGACGTGGATTTCTCTGTCTCGGCAATGGCGAAATTTGAACTAATGTTGAAAACTCAACTTGCAATAGCACTAAAGGAGATGAGAGAAGAGATCAGTGCAATAGGTCAGAGAACACACAAGTTAGAAAAAAGAACCGAGATGATTATTTCCACACAAGAGGATGATAAAATTGATATCAGCTCCAACTCTACTCGTATAGAGGCTCTTGAAAATAAATTGGAAGATCTGGAAAATAGATCCAGAAGACACAACGTACGGCTGAGAGGTGTCCCTAAAAATGTACAGGATCTTGTACCCTATCTGGAAGCGGTATTTACCACCATTCTACCGAATCAAGCAGAGGAGGTGCTGCTCATTGAAAGAGCCCACAGGGCCCTTGGAGGTCCAATCAATTCAGAGAAACCTAAGGACATAGTCGTTCGTTTTGTGAGACAGAGCTCCAGAGATCTGCTAATGGCAGCGGCCAGGAAATTGCCTGAAATAGTTGGCCCGGACTGAACACAATTACAATTGTTTATTGACTTAGCTCCATCTACCTTGGTGAAAAGGAGAGAAATGAGACCGGCTTTGGAAATTCTAATAAAAAACAGAATTCAGTATCGTTGGGGATTCCCCTTTAGCCTACAATTTCGCTGGAATGAGCAAACACATGTAGCACACTCATTAAGCGCGCTCCAAAAATAGCTTATTCACCTACAATTGCTCCCAGAAGGCTCCAATATAATGGGCCAACTCCCGAAGCCGAGGGAAAGACCAACTAGAGATTGGATAGAAGTCTCTGCCAAGAAAAAGCAAAGGAATGACAGTAACAAGGGGCTTAGGGACCGGAGTGATGGAACAGTAAGAATCGATCAAGGGAATGCCTCAGGAGAGGGTTGACTTTCTCTAAAGATGATTTCCAAGGTTGCAGAGACTATAAGGTTATTCTATACAAATGGACTCTATTGTAAAACACAGGAATTTCTATTATTAGACTTAGGTATGAGGTAGGGTAAGGTTTCCCAAAATATCCACGATATCTGATTCATATAAGAGAATACTAGTTACAGTTTATAGTACTTGTTGCTCCTTCCAATGTAGTGGGGGCTAGCACTCCAGTTCAGTACTTTTTGACTCGCTCAGTTTTAGGAACGGGTTAGATTACGATAGAGAATTTCCTCATTCTAGGGAAGTATCCGGGATTTTTTAGTGGTTACTCCCTAGGCACGATAGGTGCAAGATGGAAGGAATTATGAGGAAGAAGAAAGGGGGGGGGAAGGATCAAAGGTTCGAAAAGTTTTATTTGTATTTGTTTGGTCATCAACTTGTCTCTCTTCATACTATCCACAATCATATTAGCGGATGGAGGACTGCGGGGCTTTCTCGCCGGCTTTCCTACTCCTCGGGCGCTGACTCCGAATCCTCTCTTCCTAAGGGTAAGTCTCAGCAGACATTAGCTACACACGTTACTCTAGACCATGGGTGAAGCTGAACACGTCTTTATTACACATAACGTTAAAGGATTTAATTCCCCCACTAAAAGGAACAAGGCGTTTCAATTTTACAAAACACTTAACCCTGCTGTAATTTTTATTCAAGAAACGCACTTTAAGCATCAACAAATTCCGACATTTATGAACAGAAATTTCCCTACGTTCCACGCTACAAGTAGCAGTACCAAAAGGGAGGGGGTGGCAATTCTACTCCACAAAAACTTTCCCTTCACCCTGGACAAAAAAGTTACAGATAGACAGGGAAGCTATCTTTTTTTGATGGGAAGGGTTCTAGACATCCCGGTCACGCTAGCAGTAATATATGCTCCTACCATCTCTCCTCATAAAAATCTCATCAGGGCATTGAAACATTTGTCTTTGGTAAAACAGGGTAGGATTATTCTGGGGGGGGACCTTAACTTGGTACTAGATGCCAAAAAGGATAGAACTGGGAAAGACCTGGGAGACAAGTTCACTAAAAGATTGAAACAAATCAACAGACTGCTAAGAGAGCTTGAGTTAGCGGATCTCTGGAGGGAAAGACATTTAGGACACAGGGAATTTACTTTCTATTCCTACCCCCATAAAACATACTCCAGAACAGACTACTTGTTAACCGACCCTTCCTTTATACCTGACTCTCAAAACGTGGACATAATACCGTGTGCCTGGTCAGACCATAGTTTGGTGAAGGTGACCATAAACCTGGGATCCTTGACTAAACCTCCTTATCAATGGAGACTGAATGAAAGAATACTGACGATCCCGACAGTTAAAAAACGAATAGCCCAAGAATTGGAATTTTTCTTTGAAAGAAATGAGACACCTGGGGTGGGGACCGGCTGGGTATGGGCAGCCCATAAGGCGTACATTCGGGGCATTTGTATGAAAGAGACATCCAAGTTCAGACGAGAACAGAGAGCCCGGGAAATAAAACTAACAGAGGAACTAGGAAGATTAGAAAAATTAAATCAACAAAACCCTACAACTCAGATTAGGCGAGAAATAGAAAGCGTGAGGGTGGAACTAGATAAGATTTATTCGGAAGGGGCGGAGAAAATTCTTAGGAGAACCCAACACAAATTTTACCTCCAAGCAAACAAACCGGATAGGATGTTAGCGAAAAAATTAAGATCTAAGCAAGCTCTCTCGAGAATCTATTGCATAAAAAATAACGAAAATATCAAAACAGCAGATACTTCCAAAATACAAGAATTGTTCCATAATTTTTACCAAAAACTTTACTCAGATTCAAGTAAAGAAACAGTATACAGTATCAGAGCTTGGCTAGATAGACTTGACTTGCCCTGTTTGGAGGAATCGGAGGTAAATTCTCTTAATGCGAGGATTACACAGGAGGAAGTAGGAAAGGGAATCCAGGCAATGAAACTGGGAAAGGCACCTGGTATAGACGGGTTCACGAACATGTACTATAAAACCTTTACGGATATATTGACACCTAGACTGACTAAATTATATAATCATATTCTGGAGGGTCAGGAGATCCCCTCCGAAATGAACTTAGCGGAAATCACCCTATTTCCTAAAGAAGGGAAGGACAGCTCAGAGATTAAAAACTATAGACCCATATCCCTTCTAAATGGGGATATTAAATTACTGGCAAAAATAATAGCGGACAGAATTTCAAAATTTCTCCCAAGGATTATACATAGGGACCAGGTGGGATTTATCCCACATAGGCAAGCCAGAGATAATATCAGGAGGGTGGTGAACTTAATACACCACGCTAATAGTACAAAAACCCCGGCCTGCTTGTTAGCACTAGAGATCGAAAAGGCCTTTGATTCATTGGAATGGCCATACCTGAAAGAGGTCTTAAATAAATTTGGATTTAATGGGAGTTTCTTAAATTTAATAAATACATACTATAAAAACCCAGTAGCCCGACTTAAACTACCTGGCAAATACAATCGGACTATTAAAATAGAGAGGGGAACTAGACAGGGGTGCCTTCTTTCCCCACTGCTGTTCGCCATTGCGATAGAACCTCTCGCTCAGGCGATCCGGTCGAACTCAGGAATTAAGGGGCTTAAAATAGGGCAGCAACATTTTAAAATCAACCTATTTGCGGACGACATGTTATGCACAATCACAGACCCTTGCAAATCAATCCCACTACTATTTGACACCCTAACAGAATTTGGCCAGAGATCAGGTTTACTTATAAATGTCGAGAAAACAGAAGCGTTAGCATTAAACGTAGAGGCCAAAACAAAGGAAATAATAACGGAAAGGTACAAATTGCAATGGGCTAAAGCCTACATCCAATACCTTGGGATAAAATTAACGTTGTCTACAAACTCCATATATAGGGCTAATTACCCCCCGATTTATAAAAAACTAAGCGAGGATATGCTGAAATGGACTAGATATCCTATTTCCTGGTTGGGCAGAATTAATGCCTTCAAAATGTCGATTCTTCCGAAGCTCTTGTACCTGTTCAGGACCTTGCCGGTCCCCATCATTCAGCTCGAACTGAAAGGATTCCAAAGAAAGGTGTCACATTTCATTTGGAAGGGTAAACCCCCCAGAATTAAAAAGGAAATAATGTTTAAACACAAGGATAAAGGTGGACTCTCATGCCCAGACTTAAAGAAATATTATAGAGCAGCGCAGTTGGCTTTCATCCCTATAAGCCACTCAGGGATACACCATCCTTTATGGAAGATTATGGAGGATCAAATACTACACCCTTACTCCTGGGATACATTGGTATGGCTAGACAAAGTTCCAGATACAATAGGAGGGATTAGACATCCGGTTATCTCCACCACAGTGCAAAGCTTGAAATGGGCACTAAAGCATACATCCCTTTTCAAACATCCCTCCCCAATGCTATCGGTCCTTTGTCACCCATGGATGCCGCAGGGACTAGGTTCAGAAGCTAACTGGTTGTGGAAATCTAGGAAACTGGATAGACTGGGAGCTTGGTTGGGCTCTGAGACCCCTTTAACTTTTGAATTTTTAAGAGACCACCATAACATTCCCATTAGCCAACATTTCAACTTTTGTAGAATCAAACACCTGGTTAACAAGATATCTAGAACATGGGGGACTCCCAAAAAAAACCTGGTTATCGGTAATATGCCAGAGGGCCCCTTTAACTAAGGGAATTATTGGGGGGATCTATGATATATACAATGAACCACCAGAGGGAACAAGGGACAGATATATGGAGGAGTGGGAGAGGGATCTAGGCGAACAATGGGATGAGGAGAGATGGGGGGAAGCATGGAAAAGCATATACAAAGGCTCCCTAAACCAAACACTCCTAGAAACTGCTATTAAAGTTTTGCAAAGAACATACTTGACCCCGGAGAGATTGACAAAATGGAGCAAGTCAGGGGAGAGAATGTGTACCAGAGGGTGCCTCACTCGAGGAACTTTTAAGCATATGTGGTGGGACTGCCCCATAGTTTCACAGATGTGGAAAGAGGTGTCAGATCTTGCCTCGGAAACATTGGGAACATGAGTAGGGGGCACAATAGAAACCTGTTTATTAGGAATCCCAGATTTGGGGTTATCCTACGCTCAAAAC
Organism: Discoglossus pictus; assembly: GCA_027410445.1. Lineage (NCBI taxonomy): Eukaryota > Metazoa > Chordata > Amphibia > Anura > Alytidae > Discoglossus > Discoglossus pictus. Next base: position 266,453,793 of record CM050166.1, on the reverse strand, counting down.
AAGCTTCTCCAATATATATACTTAGCCACTAAATCACACATTGCAAAGCAATGGAAGTCAGCCACACTTGAACTACAGGCAATCAGGAACAAAATAAATTATATAGCGGTGAACGAACACATGACTCATATACTAGCAGATGCTATTCAGAAGTATAGGGACATTTGGGATCCCTGGCTTGTTAACAAGGGCCCTAACATTAGAAACAGGGATAGAGAGGAACCCATGGGAATCAATTAAGATAACAAAGGGTTGGGTAAACCTAGACAAAAAAAAAATCAAGGATAAAGAGGAAACAAGAAGAGATGGAGGAGGAGGGGGCGGTGATGAGGAGGCGGGGGGAGACGGCGAGGAGCCTGGGCGCAGCAAGGAGGTAAGATAACAAGCCTACGTTAAAAGGGCTATTCGGTCTTTTCCTCCACTCAGATCGATTCAAATGACCAAACTGAGTTAAGTTTTTTGTGTTTTTTAAGGGGATTTGATTAATTGTAAAGGGGAGGGAAAAAGGCAAGGAAAGACAAGGGTTAAGTTTAAAGCTACTATAAGTTTAGGCCTTTAATACAGGAGCTTCCTGAGAAGCCCATTAAAGAAGACCCTAGATCCCACATAGAGTATCCTACTCTAAAGAAATAAAAAGGATTACATTCCCCTAACTTTAGACAATATTACACCCAGTTATATGTTTAGTTAATTTCAACAAGGTGCCCTAGCTCCAGGAGGATAGAATTAGTACATGTATAGGAGGAAAGGGGGAGGAGAGGTCATAGCAGAGAAGGCCTGGTGGGTTCGGGCATTGATTTATCAATTGAAACATAGGCCTCATATTCCTAGCCTGCGAGCTAAGGATTACTGTGATAGATACTGAACAGTTTTTAAAAAAAAAACGACAGTTATAAATGTTTAATGTTTAGAAAACGGAAAAAGGTGTTAAGGAGGTCTCAGGACTGGTTAAATTAAAATTTCCACCTATACAAGATGTGAAATAGCATGATGCTGCCTGATCTGTGTATCATGGCTTACTGATATACCGTGGAATATATATATTTTTTTCCCTTTCTTTAAGGGACCAATAAAAAGGAATATGAAAAAAAAAAAAAAAAAAATACGTTATGTGCTTATTTAGACCCCTATTCAATTGGCCAAATTGCAATTGAATGAGGGCCCTAGTGTGTAGATTGTGAAGAGGAATTTATTATCGTAGCAGTCCCTCAACACAAAGGGTGTAGATTCTGCATAATAAAACATGTTTGTTAGCAGAATATCTACTCAAGATATGTGTAGATATGGCTGATTTAGGCTATTAGAAATGTTATGTATGTGTTAAGTTGACTCCATACAATAAAGAAAGAGGTAAGTGAAACCTACTGTTCAGATTGTCCTTACTGCAGTCCAAGATGGCGACCAGAGCAGAATTGAGTGGATACATAATTTCCCCTCAGGTGTGAAACAATTTGGGCTTTACAAACTGTGAGAGTTAAAGTTAAGAAACATGTAAAGCTCCTCCTCAAAAGCTTGTAAAGTCTTGCATACCCAAGCATCTAAAAAATAAAATGTGTTTTGTTACACGCAATTCAAGAGTTAGTAGACAATAAAGTTGTAGTGCCAGTTCTTTGACAACAGAGATATATTAGAATGTATTAAAGGATGTTTGCTGTTCCAAAGATTATGCAAGGTTACAGACCAGTCCTAGATCTCAGAGATCTGAACATATCTATGAGAGAAAGGATTTTCAAGAAGGAATCACTATGGTGCACAGAAGCAGTGCTAAGAAGAGAAGTTCTCATGTGTTCTATAATCCAATGTCAGTGTCAGCGCAGAGGTGTCTGCGTGTAGCAATTTATGACATTGGCAAATCTCAGATTTCCTCAGTCTGACAGATGATTCAAGGAGAATGGGAACTAAATCAATACAGTTTCTACTGGTTAGTACGTAAGTGGGGAATGCCACAGATTTTATGGCAACTTCAAGATCAAGAAGGTGAGAGACTTCATGTCATTGCAGGTTTAAGGCAACTCACTAGCACCGGATGCATTAGCACAGAACTGACACTTCAACCTTTGTTATGTATTACTTTCATTTATTCTAATAGCAAGGGTATTGGAGAAGAATTAGAAGGACAAATCTACCAGTAATAGCACCTTATTAGCCCAGAAGGCTGTGGTTCTCGGAGTTGAAAAGAATGTCACTCTCAGAACCAATCATATTACCACACAGAATGCATCTGCTGATGCAGGGACCTCTCTGTTATCAGGAAATGCACAGTGTAAAGCTGACAGCTTGGAAGTTACATAGATACATAGTAATTGAGATTGAAAAAATAATTTTAGTCCATCAAGTTCAACCCTTTTAGATCTGCTCTGATCATTGTAATGTATGGATTCATTGTTAATTTATTCAGAGGAAGGAAGGCAAACAGAAAATAAAACATTGAAACATTGCCAATTCTTTCATAAGGGAAAAAAGTTAAATTCCTTCCTGACCTCAGATACTGGCAAAGGGATTCCTGCATGGATCAATACTCCTTCTCTAGTAATCCAGGATATCCCTGAACACCATTTTACTCAAATATATATCTATCCCTTTTTAAAGTTAACTTCCCTTAGTAGAGAATTCCACAGTTTAACCATCCTTTTTGTGAAAAACAACTGAAAATAAAAAAATATGTTTCAGAAAATAATAAAATAAAAAGATTATTATAAAAAAATTATAAACCTGTAAGGGGTTGAAAATATACTTACCTACCCAGTGAGGCCCTCCAGCGATGATCAACGATGCCCTAGTCCTCAATTTTCTGCCCTGGATAAGTGGGATATCCATGCTGATAATGGATTTATGTTCTCTTCTATCTTGATGGAAGCCCTGGATCCTCATCTTCTGGCTTGTTGAAATCGGCCTCCACCTAAAGACCTGAAGCTCTTTAAAAAAATTCTAATGGAGATCCTGTGCCCCATAATCAGTTTTGTGCTTAAATAATCTGTGAATTCTGATTGGCTAGACAATTACCCATTCATAAATGAATATGATGATATCTTACTGCACAATACTGATATTTCAGCCCATCAGAAGTCTCCAAAAAGTATATTTACGTGTGGAAAGTGCACCAAAAGTCATTATTCAAACTCCTTTAGGTGGAATTCCGTTAGGTGGGGGACCCTTTCAATGGCTCAGAACATGAGAAACCAGAGCTTCAATCAAAATAGAAGAGAACATTAATCTGGAGATGCCTGGGCAGAGAGGTTGTAATTCAATTACATAAATAGTTTAGTATTTAGCCCTTTCCCTGGCATGAGAAGGGGTTTATATAAATAGAGAGATATGAGAGGGGGATGTTAGGTCTAGTAGCGGGTACACGTAGTAGGTCCTATTCAGCAGCATTGCTATGGAGAAATTATTATTATTATTAATATTATTATATTTTATATGTAATGAGCCAGCATATTCCATAGCGCTGTACAAGGGTTAAGAACACAGAAAATACAATATTAACAAACTTGAGAAAATGGATTGCCCTGTTTTTAGCTTAAAATCTTTGTAGTAAGTGTTTTTTCCAAAGCACCCTAAAAGATTGGTAACTCACTACTTACAATCTAAAGGGAATGAAAGAGGCAGAGACCTGGGGAAGAGTAACAGATAGAGACTAGCAAGGGTCAGGAAGTAAGTGAAAGTTAGAAAGGTTTTTGATTCAGTGGGAGAAAAAAGGGATCTGAGGTGAATGGCTCTAATATGTTATATTTTGTCTGTTGAATGTCCCTAGTGGTTAGATGACATAATCTGCAAGCAGAAAAGTCAGGTGATTTCCATGCCTCTATAAATTTAATCTGAACAGGGGTGGGTGGGTAGGTGGGTAGGGAGGGGGGGAGGGTGCTTGTAGAATTTTAGCAGTGAGGCTTGTGTGCAGGTATCAATTTGGCTTCTGGTGTGTAGGAAGCTCTCAGAATTTCAGCAGTGGGGCTTGTGTGCAGGTATCAATTGGGTTAAAAGAAAAATGGAAAGATGGTGTGAGGGACAGTGAGAGAGAGGAGTGAGAGAGATAGAAAGAAAAAAAGAAAGAAAGAGAAAATTGAGAGACAGGAAAGGCTTAGGACATGAGACTACTGAGATTCAGACACAGAATCTCCTGCGAATAGGATGCTTTCATATGTTAGGGCTAGAGAGTAAAGGGAAAAATACTGATTTGACCAATTGAATAGAGCTCTATATAAGCACATAACATATTTTTTTTAAAGAAGCTTTTAGTTAGTAAATATCTATCCAAAAGCAAGGTTTTCACTAACTAAAAACTTCTTTAAAAAAAATATGCTATGTGCTTATTTAGAGCCCTATTCAATTGGCCAAATCGCAATTGAATGAGGCCAATAGAATGGAGCCATTTTTTGCAAAAAGGACTATAGATCAAGGTATACAATTGTTTTCATCATCTTGAGTGGGTTATACACTGAGCCTTAACTATGGCAAATGATTATAGTATAATTTACCCATGTATGGAGCTGCAGAATATGTTTGGGGCGAGACAAATAAAGAATAATAATAATAAATAAAATTACTTATAATTACTTCAGCCACTAAAATATGCAAGACTGAATGAAATTCAGTTAGACTAAGTGACAAATGGACTCCAACAATAATGAGATAAGTGGTACAAAAATGATAACTCACTGTTATACTATATTATATATAGTAGGATGGGCAGATGCACAGGCATGGGACACAGTGTGGGAATGAAAGACTCCAGTTGGCAACAGGTTAACTATTTCCCTGGTATTTTACTGCCCTGCAAAAAAACAAAACGGTGCCAAACAAGCAGAGGACTGCAGTGCACAGACAGACATTTTAAAGCTCCCCTCAAATAAAGAGTACAGGGCTAACATTTTGGTTGTTATCGCTTATAAAATGTTAATTTAATAGGTAAGCAAATATGATGCTGTTTTCATAAATAGTATTTATAATCCTATATTAATAATGTTTTTCTTCTGTTCACAGGCAAAAAAGTCAATTTATTCACATTTGAGTACTTTAGCAGATTTTACAATAGAGATGTTTGATGTTCTTGATGAAATCAACTATCAATCCTATAATGACTTTGTTCTCAGAGTAGGTAAGAAATGTCACTATATTTTTAATCATATTGTGTATTCTGTATTAATATTTTTTATATTATATTTAGATCTGTTTATATGCTTCCCTATTAACAGAAAACATATACAGAAATTGTAACTATATGTACATATTATTTTAATTAATCCAGTGTCTGCAATTTTCAAAATGAATTTGAAATATAAAGCCCAATAGTTAACAACAAAATGTAATCAAATTAATGGGATAATGTCAACTGTAATAAAAAAAATATTTTTTTAAATAGCACATGAAGCTGACAATGTGCTAATGATTTACTAGTGCTGTATGCTATGGTTATGCGTAACTTTTTATACTACATTATGGCACAGATGTGTATTTTTGGCATCATATATTTTTTTTTTCTGTGGTGGTAAAAAAGATCAATTCTCTAGGGCATAGTGCCAAACTCTAAAGGACCACTGTAGTAAACAACAAAGCATTTTTATTGTTGTTCAGTCCTTCAATCATGTCTGACTATCTGTGACAATATGGGCACAGAATGCCAGACACATCTTTCTGTGTTTCTGGTTGTGCTAATCCAAAGCTTAGTAATGTGCAAAGACTTGTTAGAAAGTAAAACAAAAACAAAGCCTTTACATTTTTCACTTTTATATGAAAATTGTAACCTTTTTAATTCCAATCCATGGTCACTGTGGACCAAAAATATCTAAAATAATAATTTAACAGTACACAAGTGGAATGAGTGGATGATGGGATGTAGGAGCCAGAATCATTCTGGTGGGATACAGCTTATTCTATACACAGGATGTTATAAAAACGGTTAATTAATAAATTACAATATTATTATTCATAATCATATTAATTATGATTATAATAATTATTCTAATCTTATCCTATGAGATTCTTGCCTTCTACGGAAAACAGACATATATTCATAAGGTGTTACAAATTAATGGTTACAAAATGTGTATTTATTAGAATACAATAATGAATACAAATACATTAATAATACATGATAATACTATGGAAACAACATCTCTTAACTTAGCAGGAAGGCATTCTAAAGCTACCAATTATGTCCATGTGTGTGTATGAGAGTATAATACTTTACCAGACCTTCACAGTGTAGTGAAGAGAGAAGAGAGGAAGAGAGAGAGAGAAACAGCCTGGCATGCTACTCTTATTCCTGTATTTTAATCCCACCCCCATACTCATGTTCTTTACTTCTTACTGGTCAGTTAGGTCACATGTCCTTCACAAAATCCCCTCACTGGTCAGCTGTCCACACAAAGGATTCCTTCGGCCACATGGAAAACTGGAGAAATCCAATTTTCAAAGTTACACACACCCATGCGTACAAGAATACCATATATGGTCTTTTGCTAATTCGCTGGATTAGACTGTGCTAGTCAAATCTATCGCCATCATGTGGTCATTCGCAAATTCATTCACTATTCAGAGCACTGCATCTCCAAATGAGTGAGAAAAAGAATGAATACAGATAGCCTTTCAGCTTTATATTAAAGCTAGTAATTATTCTCTAATCTAGGCATGTTTAACACAGGCCGTAAAATAGCTTATATATACATACATGTATACGAACATAGAAAAATCGGGGGGGGGGGGGGGGGTTGTCCCCCCAGTTCCTGCATCTATGAGTGGATCCCATGTCAAGTAGTAGTTCACTGAAAACAAAAATGGTAGACACCACAGCAGCATTAGCTACACAACGTATATTTACGTTCCATAGTATAGTCCTGAGTTAGTTATTCTTCTAACTTATTAATTAAATCACCATTTGGACATCTAGAGTAATGAAAATAATGCAGAGTTATACTGTCACAATCTGCTTCTTCAAGGGGGCTTGATATGAACCTAGTTCCAAATTACCCCAGCAGAATCGTGTAGTTCCTGTTCTCTGTGGCACAAAAGATGGCTTCTAAAGAGGGCAAGGCCCAAAAAGTACTGGCAGAGAATGATGCATACAGGTTATTAGTGGCTCATGGCAAGCCCACTCCCCAAGTCAGGATACAACACACATAAATAGTCTCACACCTTGTTTATGTGAAAACTATCTCTCAACCTTTATTGAATGATCAAAACAACATATTTATACCCTTTAATACCACACCCTTGTGCACATTTGTGTATGTGTGATGTCAGCCCATGTGGCTTGCAGCCTTCGGCTATCAAACTCTTGAGATCAAATTCACCAGATATCTATAGCTGGCTAGTGAACAAATCTTTATGTTAAACTCAAGTGTTTGCTTAGAACTACTTGAAGTACATACATCTGTCTTGACCCAAGGTCTGTATGTATGAGTGTGCAATGATCTGCAGCTAACTTCTATGCAGAGCATGTCTACCAATTCCACATATGTTCTATATAACATTTTCCCTCTTATAATTAATTATAACTAATATACATAATAACCATGTACAGGCAACATAAACCCACACAATAACACATAATCCCAATTCAACAATGTCATGCTCCCTTGGCCATATTCATAAATTACTGGCAATATGAGTCCTTAAACAATTAAATCATGACAATTTCTCCCCATTTCCTTTCTAGTATAGCATGGGAAGTTTATCCTGTCGGATAACTTCCTATCTATACAGGTGTTTACCGGTCCTCTTGATGTGACAGTCCATCCATGGGATAGCCTCAGGGGCTCTCTGGGTACCCTGCCTTCCCCATGTCTAGGGTGAATACTCACTCCTTCCCAGTGGCCCAGTGACCTTCCCTTTCCCCTGGGGAGACTTATAGGACAACTGCCATGGAGGACCCTTCAAGGTAGTCCAGGGGAAACAGTACATCCCAGCTAGTAAGTCCAGCATAAACTTGAGAGGATCCTTACTCAGCAAATCCCTCATCTTCCAGGCTAGGGAGACCTCCTGTCCTGCTGATTCTGGATAAGTACTCAGGCCCATGGGTGAAATTGTAGAGTACACAGTTCCTTTTGTCAGGCCTGAGCTTTCTCCTGAATAAAATGGGTTGCTGGAGTTGCAACATGTGCTAGTGACATTCTCTGGTGTCATCCATGCTGGATTAATGGGCAGTTCTGACACAAGACATTGTGGTTCAGTAGCCAACCTCTCTCTCTACAAGCCTGATCAGTGGCCCCTACTTTCCATGGTTGCAGGTATACAACCAGTGTCTTTGGGCAGCTGCAGGGGAGTCAATGTGGGGAGACCAGGAGACAAATCACAATCTGGGGTACCCTCTGGCTCGTTGGCCTCTGTATCCTTAGGTAAAACCTACTGACTCTCTCCTTCTGAGACTGCCTGGTGTGTAGTTACAGGCATCCATTGAGAAGCAGCTGCTACTGCCTCTTGTTAAGGCTGAAGAGCAGGGCTACGTTCTGTTTCTGCTCCAGTGTCTGTGGCTGGCTCCTGGACAATTGTCATCCAAGGAAGATCTCCACTATTTTCACAGTCAATTGGTTTGGCCCAGTGCTCATTAGCTTCTTCTCTGACTCTAGGAGCAGGGTAACTTTTCCCCAGTTCTTCCTTTGGGCTTGGCACTGCTGTGGTTTGGTCCTGTCCCCATGCCTATAACTGGGTGAAACTCTGCCCCCTAAAGATAGGACCAGTTCTTCCTCTTCCCATTCAGCCCCACAGTTTATACCTTTATTTTCTGACCCAGCCTTGGCAACATTTAGCTGGGTCCCTGTAGTACCTATCAGGTGGTTCTGTTCCATGCCTGACTGGCATGAGCCCTCTCAGCTGGGCGGCCAAAACCCATCCAGGGATGCTTCATCCAGCAAGTCTATATAATCCACCTCCAGCTGTAGATCCTGCTGGATCAAATGACAAAGTAAGTTAGCTGTCTGAGAGTCTGTCTCCAGTCCCACCATGTGACAGCGCTTGACAAACAGACACAGCTGTCTTTTCTCAGTCCCCAAGCCACAATTTGGATGCCCATGTACTATGTCCCAAAGTGCCTTTTCCAGCCCCAATGAAAAATGACGAGGTATCCCAACAGGTCCCACCCAATGAGCATATTGCTCTTCCCGGGCAACCTCCTCACATACTAATTCTTCCAGCCATTCCATTAGCTCATGACCTGGTCATAGTCCCAGGAACACCATCTATTTATTTAGAAGGCCCATTCCTCTACAGTCCTTTCCAGTCACCAGAACATTCTCTTTCTCTACTGTGGATAAGTCTTTCCCCTGCACAGGAGCTGAGACAGGGCCATTGCTTACCCTTCTCCACCTCTCCTGTACATCCTGTGTGATCTGTATCTGGAGTTCCCTCTGCTGATCCTTGGTTGAACCTGCCGTCATTATCTCCATCCATCTTTGGACCATCTGGACACTTCCTCCTCCTCTGCTGCAGACATCTCTTCATAAGCTGCCATCCTTCTGTGTTTAATACAGAGATCCCACCACTGCCAGCCAATGTCACAATCTGCTTATTCAAGGGGGCTTGATATGAACCTAGTTCCAACCTACCCCAGCAGAATCAAGTAGTTCCTGTTCTCTGTGGCACAAAAGATTGCTTATGAAGAGGGCAAGGCCCAAAAGGTACTGGCAGAGAATAATGCATACAGGTTATTAGTGGTTCATGGCAAGCCCACTCCCCAAGTCAGGATACAACACACAGAAATAGTCTCACACCTTGTTTATGTGAAAACTATCTCTCAACCTTTATTGAATGATCAAAACAACATATTTATACCCTCCAATACCACACCCTTGTGTACATTTGTGTATGTGTGATGTCAGCCCATCTGGCATGCAACCTTGGGCTATCAAGTGCTTGAGATCAAATTCACCAGATATCTACAGCAGGCTAGTGAACAAACCTTTATGTCGAACTCAAGTGTTGGTTAGGACTACTTGAAGTACATACATCTGTCTTGACCCAAGTATGTGCAATGATCTGCAGCTAACTTCTATGCAGAGCATTTCTACCAATTCCACGTATGTTCTATATAAAATGTTCCCTCTTATAATATATTATAACTAATATACATAATAACCATGTACAGGCAACATAAACCCACACAATAACACATAATCCCAATGCAACAATGTCATGCCCCCTTGGCCATATTCATAAATTACTGGCAATATGAGTCCTTAAACATATAAATCATGACAGATACCTTTTTCTCTATTTATGTTTAAATTTGACCAGATCAGTTGCTACTGTTGCTACTGGACAATACTTCTGCATAACTGTATAAAACATTCATGAAAAAAGATTGTGTTTGTTTTGTTTTTATCAAACTAGCAATTAGTTACAGTATAACAGTTTTGGACAACTATCACACCTCCTTATTGCTTCCATTAATTACTATCAGCTCTATTAAATTCCTCCTACTGAAGAATTTGTAGCCCATAAAGGAGCCCGCTAGATGTAGCGCTATTAAATTGGCTTCTTTCATCTACCCACAAACGATGTGCTGGTTACAGGTGGGAAAACCCTATGGGCTGTCAAAATTGGAACTCCGTTGCAGCTAATCCTTTGATCTGTCAAGCCCATAAATATTACGATTGCAAATTGCTATTAAATTGCTACAAATCCACAAGGACGCACTGGAGTTCAAACCTGTAAACGGCAAATGGAGCCAAAAGCCCTACGGGTACTAGAGAGGATCCGCAAGGAGGTTAAAGTCATATCCGTAGCACTGTAAATGCAAATATAAACACAATAATGTATTTTAGATTAAAGGGAAAGTGATGTTAGCTATTGCAATTAATAGCACAACATTCTCAAGCTCACAAATCTGCAATAAAAAATAGTTTATTTTATGTTTCATTTCCCTGTTATATCGATCCCGGCAATCAATGTGTTAATACATGTAATAGAACTTGCATCGACTAGAATATCATATTTCTTAATATCATATTTTTCATACTTTAAACCCGTAAGGGATTGAAATCTAACATAATGATGACAATCTCTTTTACTATTGACTCCATCTAAACCCACGAGTTTGACTAATTGATCATGTTCACGGCCGCAAATGCAACATGCGCAAGTATGGTTTACGGATTTGGTAGTCGGACACATCTGTTGTGGGCATGGCTAATTTTATCGCTCTGTAACGCTGCCGAGTTTCAAGCCTGCAGGCTTTGCGGGTGTACCAGAGCGGCTGCGGGCTTGGAATTTAATGTGGCTGCAAGTATAGTGTATATAGTATAAAGGAACATATATAAACTATTTTCAAAAGTATTGAAGAAAACCATTCCAATTCAACTCGTTTCATTTTGAGATTTAAAACACTCATACTATATGTAGGACTGGAGAAGGCAAAACAATCTAATACAAAATAGTGCACATATATAGCAACAACTAAATAGTCAAAAGGAAAGATAACAAAACAATCCCCGGAAATCACATAGAATTAATCAGTTCCTTTGACGTCTCTAAAATACCTTATTTTAAACATTATACATTTTGTTTGCATAAAAAAGCTGTGAAATAGAAATAGTAAAAATACTTAATTTTATTATATACTCTCTTTGATACAAATGTTAATGCTATATATTTATATTGATTGTGGACATAAGAGATATGATATAGGAGACAGCAGGAACAATGGGCATAGAATATATAATATATATATATATATATATATATATATATATATATATATATATATATATATATATATATATATAAATAGAATAGAATAGAAGTAGCAGTGAAGGAGACAGTGTAGGGTAGGATAAGGTAGAAGGGAACATATATGGAATGTAAAGGGGCAGTTAAAGACCACAAAGTGGTAGACGGGGTAAGCAGAATTAATAGAATGAGCCACACCATGCCCAGGAAATGGTCAGCATGCTATGCTGATTGGGCGTTGTGGCGTTTGGAGACTGGGATTGCTGATGGAGGTTAACACCAACTTATAGTATGTTGCTGAAACCCTACAGATGGCAAGAGGAGATGTTTAGCTGAGATTGCTGACATTGGATTCATAGGCTGTATTTACTCGGAGGCAAAAGCCCAGGTCCTTGCCTGGGGAGGATCTGAGATAGCCACTGCATGACAATGTTGCCATGAGGTTAAAGCGGCAGATTCCTTCACGGAAGGAATGTAGGTGGGTGATTAGAGCAGCTTGGTCATTAGGAGAGACTATTGAAGTAAAGGCTTGTAAAGGCTTGTAAAGTGTGCAATCCTCAGTTTCTGGAGTGAAAAGGGGAGAAAGCTCCAATGAAAGGGTCTTTTTTTAATCACTAAGAGACAAGAAAAGCTGGCTCCTTAAAATGTTGGTGCACACCCAAATATCCTTATTTAAGAATTCAATAGAAATAAAATAATAATCTCCAAGACAGCCCGTTACACTGTATATATGACTCAGGAAATTGGTCATAGAACTGCAATCCAATTACCTAAAATTGACAATGAATGCCCATACACAACACATATAAAGTGCTATGTGCTAGTAATGAGAGGACAAATCCAAAAAGAAAAAGATGAAGTGTAAAATAGTTGGCAAAAAGTGCACATGTGCAAATGGTGTCAATAATATTTACATATTTGCATATTTACATATTTGCAGGCTTTACATGTACTGCATTTAAAATGCTGTACATGTAAAGCTTGCAAATATGTAAAAAATATGTAAAAACCACTAAAACTTTTACTTCCAAAGATGGGGATAAGAACTTTAATATAAAACAACTATTATTGTGCAAATCTGATAGAGTCATTTATCTTATGCTATGCAAATGTGGGATGAGGTATGTGGGTAAAACCTGTAGGCAATTTAGAAGGAGAGTATTAGAACATGTCTACAGTATCACTAGGAAACTTGATAACCCTGTAGCCATGCATGTCAATAGGTACCACAATGGAGATTTAAATGTTATCTTCTTTATAGTCATAGACACTATTCCTAAGACTATTAGGAGGGGTGATTTGGATAAAGAACTTCTTAAAAAGGAAGCTAAATGGATTTACACACTTAGAACCCAAAAAACGGACGGTCTCAATGAGGGATTTACATTATCCCCATTTATATGACAATATACTTACACTCAAAATATTGATGGATGTATTACAATTTATATTTAATTTTGGATCCAACTACTATCCTTTCAACTGTCCTGTAAACTAGGCATTGTCCCAAATATAAGTAAGTGGTTCAATAATTTTGCAATCATAGTAGCTATGTATTATATATTTCATCCCTTAAATAAGCTAGGATAAGATGATTTGTCAATAATTTCTACTTTGTTAGTAGAGTGGTCCATATATACTCTCACTTATTAATAGCTACATATTGAGAGGTGTAACCTTATCTTTCATTAAATATGAAATACACAATCCATATTTTTACGAATATTTAAGGTTCATACGTGGATCTTCTCCCAGCATACATAGCATATGCTATTATTGTCATTACAATGAGATTATGAGGATAGATTAATATTATTACCAGTTATTCTACAATTATATATATATATATTTATTCAATCAATTTATATATATAAAATGACTATCGTTGTTTTAGTGTGCAATCATAAAGATAGGTGATGTATATTTCCTCAACACACCTACCTTGTCCTAGTTACTTTTATGACTTTGTTTATTTATCCTTAATTTGCATTCATTATTAGACATGATGTTTTCCAACTGTTTATATAGGACTTATGCTCCCTGTATTTTAAATTTGCTTTTAATCTTTTTTCATACATATTTACATAGTTACATACTATTTAAGGATGAAAAAAGACTTTCAGTCAATCAAGTTCAACCTTTTAAGATCTCCTCTGATCTGCAATATGCATATTAACTATTAATTAATTAGTTGTATAAAAATAAAAAATAAATCAATTCCCTCCTGATCCCAGACACCGGCGACCGGACTTCTCCCTGGATCAATACTGCCTCTATAATTATCCATGATAACGCTGAATTCTCTTTTTAATTAGAAATAAATCCAGTCCCCTTTTAAAGTTATCTATCGAATCCGCTGTCACCACCTCCTCTGGTAGAGAATTCCACAGATTAACCACCCTTACTGTGAAGAACCCTTTTCTTTCTTTAAGGTGGAATCTTTTTACTTCTAACCTCAAGGGATGTCCTCGGGTCAGTTGAAAACCTCTTGGCACAAAAAGCTCAGTTGACAAATCTTTATACTGACCCTGGATGTATTTATATAAGGTAATCATTTCTCCTCTTATATGCCTTTTTTCTAGAGAAAATAAGTTAATTTTGGTTAGTCTTTCTTCATAACTTAGCCCCTCAATTCCCTTTATTAGTTTTGTTGCCCTCCTCTGTACATTTTCAAGCTCTAAAATAGCCTTTTTATGAAGTGGTGCCCAAAATTGTACTCCATATTCCAAATGAGGGCATACTAGAGATTTGTATAGTGGCAGAATTATATTTGCTTCCCTGGCTTCTATACCCTTCTTAATACATATATATTGTATTTGCCTTTGCAGCTGCTGCTTGGCTTTGAGCACTGTTACCTAGGTGGTTGTCCACAAGCACTCCCTAATACCTTTCGATATCTGATACACCTAGATTTTCTCCATTAAGATTATAAATTGCATGGCTATTTTTCCTTCCCAGATGCATAACTTTACATTTATTCGTATTAAATCTCATCTGCCATTTAGCCGCCCATTCCTCAATTTTATGTAAATCCCTTTGGAGGGAAAGCACATCACTATCTGATTTAATTACCTTGCACAACTTTGTGTCATCAGCGAAAATGGAGACACCACAATCCAATCCTACCTCTAAGTCATTAATAAATATGTTACAAAGGAGACTACATAATACTGAACCCTAAAGAACCCCACTTACCACATTAGTCCAATTGGAGTATGTTCCATTTACAACAACCCTTTGCTTCCTGTCTTTTAGCCAGCTCTCAATCCATGAGCAGATATTTACTGAAACTCCTGTATCTCTTAGTTTGCACAATAGTCTCCCATGTGGCACTGTATCAAAAGCCTTTGCAAAATCCAAAAAGACTACATCCACTGAGTTGCTTTGATCCAGGTTCCTACTAACCTCCTCATAAAAACTAATTAGATTTGTTTGACATGACCTATCCCTCATAAATCCATGTTGACTCCCACTTATAATCCTGTTCAAATATACGTATTCTTGTATATTACTCCTTATTAACCCTTCTAAAAGGTTCCTCATTACAGTAGTGAGGCTCACTGGTCTATAATTCCCTGGATTTGCTCTTGCTCCCTTTTTAAATATAGGTATCACATGAGCTTTTCTCCAGTCATCTGGTAGAGACCCTGTGTTGAGTGAATCTTGAAAAATTAAATATAATGGTTTGGCTATTACAGAACCCAGTTCCCTTAGTACCCTTGGATGTATTCCATTAGGAACGGGGCTTTATTAACATTTATTTTTTCCAACCTCTTTTGGATTACTTCCTGTGTTAACCAATTATTTAACAAAGGTAGTGTAGCCCCATTATGTTGCTGTGTCCCAACCACTGATACCTCCCTTGTGTATTCCGAAGAAAAGAACCTATTTAGCTCATCTGCCTTTTCCTGGTCACTAATTATGAGACAGCCTGTGTCACATTGTAATTTTCCTATAGCTTCCTTCCTCACCTTCTTCCCATTAATCTACTTAAAAAATATTTTAGGGTTAGTCTTACTCTCTTTCGCAATTCATTTTTCATTTTCTACTTTAGCCAGTCTAATCGCGTTTTTGCAAGCCTTGTTGATTTCCTTGTATTCCTGTAAAGCAGTCTCTGTCCCCTCTTGTTTGTATAATTTAAATGCCTGTTTTTTACTCTGTATCTTGATTTTTAAATCATTGTTAAGCCACATTGGATGGGATTTACTCCTTTTACTTTTTTCCCCACACGGTATATGCCGATGTGTATGTATATTTAGTAAGGATTTAAATGTTGTCCATTTATGTTCAGTATTTTTACCTGCCAGTTCTCGTCCAAGTCTATACTTTGTATTGCTGCCCTTAGACCATTAAAATCTGCCCTTTTAAAAGTAAGAGTTTTCGTTGGCACCTTAAAATTTTGTTTTTTTAATTCAATCTCAAATGAGACTGTGTTGTGATCACTGTTTCCCAAAGGTTGCCCTATTCCAACATTTGATATTATATCAATATTATTTGTGATGAGTAAATCTAAGATAGCTTCATTTCTAGTAGGCTCTTGTACAACCTGGGCCAGATAATGATCCCTGATTGTACTCAAGAACCTGCTCCCCTTAGATGAAATGCTGGTCTCATTTATCCAGTTTATTTCAGGGTAATTAAAATCTCCCATTATTAGAACTTGCCCATGCTTAGCTGCATTTTCAATCTGTAACAATAATTGTATTTCCTCACTTTCAGCTATATTTGGGGGTTTATAGCATACTCCTAGTAATATTATTTTGGAATTTGCTGCTCCGCTATTTAACTCTACCCACAACATTCAGTTTTATCACTAGGTCCACCATACATATCTTCTCTGACTATAGGCTTAAATTCAGGCTTAACATACAGACAAATCCCTCCTCCTCATTTACCATTGCCTCTATCTTTCCTAAATAGGTTATAACCATCCAGATTAACAGTCCAGTCATGAGATTCATGCCACCACGTTTCGGTAATGTCTATTAAATCCCATTTTTCATTAATTGCTAATAATTCTAACTCTCTCATTTTTCCTGGCAAGCTTCTGGCATTAGCAAGCATACACCTTATGTTATGAGTCTGTAGTTCTGAAGTGCCTGCCACTGTACTTCAATTTCTTATTACTACCTCCCTATTGACTATACTACCCCTCCCCCATCTCCTCCCCTATGATTTGTTAATTCATCCCTTATACCCTCTACACTTTCTACCCCACTACTTATATCTAGTCCCTCCCCCCCACCTACTAGTTTAAAAACTCCTCCAACCTTTCTGCCATCCTATCACCTTGTACAAAAGCTCGCTCATCATTAAGTTGCAATCCATCCCTACTGTAGAGATTGCACCAAAGTGAGAAGTCAGCCCAGTGGTCTAAAAACCCAAACCCCTCCTTAGTGCACCACATCTTTAGCCATGCATTTACCTCCCTAAGCTCTTTCTTTCTCCCTGGGCTAGCAAGTGGCACTGGTAGTATCTCAGAAAATGCTACCTTGGAGATCCTTACCTTCAGCTTATTACCTAGTTTTCTAAAATCATTCTTTAGGACACTCCATCTTCTAATAACTTTATCATTGGTACCAATATGTACCAAGACCGCCGGTTCATTTCCAGCCCTTCCTAATAATTTGTCTACCTGATCCACAACATGACAAACCTGAGCACCCTGGAGATAGCAAACTGTTCGATTGCTGGGATCTGGGTGACAAATCACCCTGTCTACCTTCCTAATAATAGAGTCCCCTACAACCAAAACCTGTCTGTTGCACTGCCTATTCTGCCCTTTCTCTCCTCCAGTAGAGCTGTTCTCACGGCTGTTTCAGGGGACAGCTCTATCTGTCATTGCCATTCCGGAATGGACATCCCCAACAGTTTCACTCAATCTGGCAAATATGTTGGTGTTTGCCAACTCAGAACTGGCCTGCCTCCTCCTATTCCCCCTGCTTCCCCTTGTAACTGTAACAGCTTCCTCCCTGGACATCCTCACTAGCCCCAGCTCCACCCTCCATGCTAGGCCCAGCTAAACTGTGCTCAGTGAGCACCAACCCCCTTTCCAGTGGAGCAATATCACTAAGTGCTGCAATTCTCCTCTCCAGATCTCCAATTTGAGCTTCCAGAGAGGCAACTTGCTCACACCTCTCACAGAAGTATGGACCCTGGATCATCTTTTCCAGTATTGCATACATATGATAGGATGTACACTGAGTGAGGTTGCCACTATTTGGTTTTCATCTCAATACCATAGCAACCTCTATGTTTAAATAGAAGCCATACATGGCCTATCGGTAAACCCTGATGAAATATTGAAATGTGCGTCGGGTGAGCCATGTTACGTTACGCTGGAGGTGTTTGATGATGTCTATTACAGATGCCTGAACAGCGTGTTCTAACAGCGTTGTATGGCCTGTGTTATTCCATAGTAATAGTGGCTGTGGATCATCAATAGCTGCTAGTTACCCAAGAAATCTAAACTAGCATTGTAATTTAATGCTTTATCAGAATTTTCCCAATTAGAATAGGGGTTATAATATGATCCAACATTGAGGGTAAACAGCCCATCCCAGCCATCCACATCCCATATTTTTCACACGTATTGGGTCCACTCTAATATCATCTAGTGGACTGTCTCCAATTGACCATTTATTAATTTATGCACTTTACAGCACTTTATCACAAATATTATTGACTCCATTTGCACATATGCATTTTTTGCAGACAGACTATTTTGCACTTTATCTTTTTCTTATTGGATTCGTCCTCTCATTACTAGCACATAGCACTTTATATGTACAGTGTATGGGCATTCATTGTCAATTTTAGGTCATTGGGTTTCAGTTCTATGATCAATTGTCCTGAGTCCTGATACATTGTAATGTGATGTCTTGGAGATTATTTTTTTTATTTCTATTGAATTTTTAAATAAGGATATTAAAAATTAAGTTTTATGTGACGTACTCTGTTAGTGCCAATTTGGTTTTGGGTGTGCACCAACATTGTAAAGGGAAAACTTTTCTTGTCTCTTAGTGATTAATATTCTAATTTTTGGTAGTACCCCTTGTGTATTATAGTACCCAGTATACCTTGGGCCAGCTCTACCCATGATCTTTTTTTTAGTCTGAAAGACTATTGGTTCATTGTTCCTTTGCCTTTATTCCTTATACACATTTCACAAGCAGGGGCTGGCTTTTAAAATAAAAAATAAAAAATAAGTTAAATAAAGTTCAGCTGGATAAAATCTGCTGGATGAAATCCAGGAATGGATTATATCATATAGTTTGGCTCTCCACCAGCTAAACAATCCCAGCTTTGAAAAAAAAAAAAATACATTAACCCACATGGGCAATACAAGGAACAGCAGTTTGAAGTTCTGTGGGATAAAATTTGCTGGATAAACTCAAGGAATGGACTGTATCATATAGTTTTGCTCTCCATCAGTTAAGTGATCCTAAATAAATAAAGAAGTTAACTATTGGGAATCTTCAAGTTAAACTATTCTTAAGACATTAGACTTATGATGTGACTTTTCAGTTGGAACAGGTATAATATTGTTTCTTCAAAATCTTTATCCCATCTACCAATTGAATGCGTCAAGAACAAGACTATTTTGTGTGAAATATAAAAGTAAAACAAGGATGAAGCCTGACAAATGTATTCCTTTTTAAAAGCATTATTTTGAAGTAAATATTGGGGGCAGCTTTTTCAAATGGATTTATTTAATTGGAGTTCTATCTGATTTAAAGGGGATAGGATCATTTTAGAGATCTAAGATGTGATATATTTGTTAAATTATTAAATGTATTATGTTCCATGGTTTTCAAAAAGTTTGAGATAAGTTGTTTGACTTATCTTGATTATCTTTATCTTGATATCTTGATTGATAATAACAGTTGTTTTATGCTTTAAAAGCTATAATCCTATGTCATGAGATGTGTGTATACAATTGCTTGTCTTTAGATAAATTCTAGTGCGTATTCTTTGCCTTAGGGGATTTTATTAGGTTAACAATGAGATTTTTGGGGGAAACTAGTGAGCTTTATTACTAAATGTTGAGGCAGGTATGGTAAACGCTGCCTGATTATAAGCTTTAGGTAAGGCAATTTTTTCAAATACAAGCTTTTTTAAATTACAGGAATTTAGAAGTTTTTTTCCCTGCAATAGAAATATATATACATACAAAGAAAATCAAACTTACTAGGAGATCATTAATTTGATTATAGGTTATGTAATTTAGAACTTTATTTAAATTATAGGCAAGATGAGAAATAAAGAAAACCAAGGGGTTAAACCAAAAGCTAAAGATAAAAAAAATAATGTAAGAGCCTCTGGGAATTTGTGTTCTCCTCCTGAGAAATCAGCAAATGAGGTTAAGGATCCCAGAGATTCTCCTACAGAATTACAAGCTGAAGCTAATTTAATGCATTCTACTCTTAAAGACATCTCACAGGTAGAAGAAATTACAATAGGGAAAAATTCAGGGAGGAACAATTAACTGTCTCATCTATGAGGGTTCTCCTGAATGAATTTCAAACAGCTATAAAAACTGAGCTATCTAGTGAGATCTCTAAAAATGCAAAAGCTATCATTGAACTTTCTAACCAGGTAGAGGAATTACAATTTGCTCAAGTAAATTCTAGTCAAAATGATCAAACATTAAATGAAGAAATAAAATATCTTTGGAATGAAGTACAATTATTAAAAGCGAAATGTTTTAAGCACAATAACCTTTTAAGAAGTAAAAATGTAAGAATAAGAGGTATTTCTGAGAATATTAGTGTAAAAGATTTACCTGCTTATATTAATATTTTGCTACATATTTAGTACCAACAATTGCACTAAACGAAACTTATATTGACAAGTTATTTCGTATTCCTTTACCTAAACAATTAAATAGGAGTGTATTTGAACCAAAAGGCTCATAAGGACTTAATTTTAAAATCTTCTTACGAGAGGAAGAAATTTGAATCGCCTTACCAAAACATCAAGGTTTTTCCAGATATTTCTGGAGAGGCTCTGATATTCCGAAAACAATTTGGGGAGGTTACAAAAGTGTTAAGGCATAATAATGTCCCATGTAAATGGGGTTTCCCCTCAAATTGATAATCTTCTACTCAGATGAAAAGCATATGGTTCAGTCTATTAAAGACAGTGACAAGCTTTTCAAACTTTGGCAGTTGATTCCACCAAATATGGAATTAACTTAATTCTTTGAGATATTGATAGGTGTGAGAAATTCTGGTATTTTCATATTGTTTTAACTGAAGATCCTAGAAAGATAGATATGCCAAATTTGCTGAGATATTAATATAACTTTGTTTTCCTTCTCTTGATATGGGTCTTTTTTTTTTGCTCTCTCTTTCTCTCATTTTGGTGATAAATTACAGAGGTCTTTTATGACTAGTCAAAATTCTTTGATTTAAGGAAATAAAGCCTTAAACAGAGTCTTAATTTGACATATACACTTATAGCACATACACAAGTTAATTAAAAGGTTTTAATAAAAGTTAGAAATAATTTTGCAAGGGTGTGGAAAAGGGGAAGTAAAATGTGAAGAGGAATCACTCACATATTCGCTAATTAAATCTATAATATGATGCACATGAATAATTTATCTCATTCAATTATTTAACACGTGGTATAATTTTATGGATTTAATTATTTAATGGTATTATATAATTGTAATTACTTATATGTTGTGCACTTGCGTTATCTACACATAAATTGGAGACTTAACCAAACTCCAGTTGGGATTTATTTTTTATAAATCCACAAATAATCTTAGATTGGAAATATGTATAATAGTTTTTGTGTTGTAAATATAATCACAATAGGCAATCATATTAAGCATATTATGTTAAATGATGAACAAGTAATTTTATATTTTGAGAAATATACTGTAGGTTAATTTATTAAAGCTTTTTTTCTTTTTCTCCTTGGTGAGAATTAATATACTTAAGTGTTATAAAAGTCAATAATAATTCAACCTTCAATTTTAATAAATGTATCTAAATGAAGTAATAACATTTTAATAAGAGAAGCATAGGGAAAACATAAAGTCAATATTTGGTATGGATCCTTTTCCTTTAAATATATTTTGATTAAAAGATTTAGATTTATTTTATCTGACAGGATTCTCTGGCAATTTGTTTGAGATGACCATAAACATTTTTATTAAGAGTTCTGAGATAATAAGGGTAATTATTTGGTCGTAGCATTCCTATGTTATCCAGACCCTGGGTAGTCAATTCAACAGGTTGACGTTTTCCTACTTTTGGAGCTCCATTAAGATCTTGAGGACCCTTAGTATGAGAAATAAAAATCCTTTTCAGGCTGGAAAGCTTTTAATGTTTTTTTTTGTTTTTGTTTATTTCTGTTATTTTTTGTTGGTATGTTATGTGTTTTTATGTTATTGGAATTAAAATGTGTAATTTCAATAAGATGCGAAATGAGGTTGGCAGGCGTTCAGGCTGAATATATAGATCTGGAAAATAATTTTACTTTGGTTATTGAAATATGTTAAAACTCATTTCACAAAATGTGCAGGGGTTAAATTATGGCGCTAAAAGGAAGTTAGCTTTTGACGCCTTTGCTGTAGAGAAGGCTGACAGTTTATGCATTCAGGAGACACATTGGCAAGAAAATAAAAGTTCCATTTATTACACAAACATTACTTAATGTGAACTATAACTCTAATTTCCATAAAAAAACTAGGGGGATCTCAATATTTTTTTATAAATTAGCTAATTTAATAAAATAATTTGTTCAGATAGATGGAAGATTTATAATCTGGTCAGGTATATTGAACAATATCAACTATACTTTTGTAAACATCTATGCCCCAAATCAAGGACAAAACACATTTATAAACATCAAGTAAATGCAATTTAGACCATCAAGTGCTGAGGAAATCTAAAAACTGTCAACATTCTTTAAATATGTACAATCTTTTTGATGCTTGGAGGGTTTTTCACAGAGAGGAGAAGAACTATACCTTCTATTCTAATAGGTTCCTGTGACGAAGTGCCCGTCGCCACTTTGTCTTGGAGAGGACTGTTTGCCAGCCTCCTGCCCTGTGACTATGGCCCTGGTACATATTGCCCTTCAAACACAGTATTCGGCCATACCAGAGTGTAAGTCACTCATTCTGGCCCTTTACATACAGGGGGGTCATTCGGTACTTGCCCTGTGTGAACCATGATACCACAGATAGCTATGCCATGGAGCCCATTCATATAATGAAAGACTATGGGAAAGACTTTAGCTACATGGCAATTGAACTGTGTGAAGATGATCTGAACGCTATTCGGCAGTTTTGTGCGCTCAGATCCCAGCTGTAACGGAACCCATCACTGTTTTACCCTGTTTTATGGTTATTTAATTCTTGGTTAAAATATGATCCTAATAATATACTGTATGTATGTTGGTTTATGCTCTGCAGAATATTGGCCCCAGGCTAGTGCAGACCTTGGCAGGAGAGATAATCCTGTTACAGATAAGGAAGTCTATTCATTCTCAAACATAAGAACAAAGAAGGCTGATTTAATCATTGTCTGATTATATCAAGTTGCCTCAGGGAGGTGTGACCACACCTATTGTCTCTCTATGTGTATTGTGTGGCCAACTATGGGGGATGTGGATTGCCATGCTGCCAGTAAGATACTTTTACTAACTTTTGAACCCCTGGTCTGATTCATGCCATTTTTTAATATGTTGTTCCCCTGGGTGAGAGCTATTGAACGGTGCTGGACTTAAAGGTGTACCCCCTGTTTTTGGGGTACATCCAGAATGTGGTTAAAATTGTGTCTGTTTTAATTGTGTTACCTGTTATCTGAGGGGAGGAGACGTGGGGGTTGAACCATGTATATAATTGGCTGTGATAATTATGTGGGAGTAGCCCTTCAGAGGGCACCATTGCATAAAAGGAGATCCCCTGTCATTAAAGTTATAGTTCTTCTTGACCCTCCAAAACGTAGCCTCGTCTCGTTATTGGAGGGGATGGCTCTATCATACTGGGGATTGCTATGCTTTTGCATACTCCCTTGAGCTGTAACTACTGAACGCTTGTTCCTGATGTGTCCTCCTTGGAGGAGAGGTCTTCCCCACACGGTCCTGGATGCTGGAGATTCATACAGGGTGGAAGGAAGACGGCGCGGCTCCAGCTAAACTACGGCGGTTGTGGAGTCTGTGGTGGTTGAGGTGTCCGGTGCGGTGCTTGTAGGCCTCGGCGCAAACTAGGACGTGTCTATCAACGGAGGTACCCGGTCGGGGTGCCAGTAGATCCGTTACATTGGCTGGCAGTGGTGGGATGGCGTCCTAGTAAGAGGAAAAGCAGCACGGAGACACCAGTAACGTTTGGAGTTACAAATTGAGGGCAACGCTAGTATCCGTACAGTGCCCCTGGCTACAGCAGGATGGAACCGGGTAGTTTTCGGACAGCGTTCCATGATGAGGATGAGGAGGAGGCCGCGGACTACAGGGATGCAGACAGAAAGGAACTCTGGTATGATGCCCTGGAAGATGCCTAATGGCGGCGAGGTGAGAGTCTCCCCAGTGATGAGCAGCGCCTACAGAAGCGTGTGGCGATGCGGATGTATCTATTGGGAGAGCAGCCCCTGGATGAGTGGGTGACAAGACTAGAGACCCTGGTACGGCGAGAGATCTGGCTAGACAACACATACCAGGCCCTCTGGTGGCATACCGTTCGACTTACCCCCTGGACGTCTGAACACGACTTACAGGAGGGGGATGATTATGATGGCCCGGGATTATTATGGGATGCCTTGGAGGACGACATTGATCTTGGCAGCACGGAGGGGTCTAGGTTTTGGGACATCTACGACTACCGGATGGACATGTATGTCGGGGACGACGAAGGCGAGGTGAGCAAAGACATGACCCACCTGGTAACGAGAGAGTGGGAGCTGGAGCAGGACTACCAATACCTGCTCAGCTTCGTGCAGCCCCAACCTACTCGACAAGCAGAACCAGACTTCATTGACTGGTCCTGGGATGACCTCCAGATGGCAGGTAGAGATGGGACCGAGGTCTCTCTACCGGCCCTACAGGGGGCAGAAGGTGTCGTCCTTCCCCCCCAGCGGCAGTGTGAACCACAGGGGGCAGAAGGTGTCGTCCTTCCCCCCAGCGGCATTGTGAACCCCAGGGGGCAGAAGGTGTCGCCCTTCCCCCCCAGCGGCAGTGTGAACCCCAGGGGGAAGAAGGTGTCGTCCTTCCCCCCCAACAGCAGTGTGAACCCCAGGGGGCAGAAGGTGTCATCCTTCCCCCCCAGCGGCAGTGTGAAGCCCCGGGGGCAGAAGGTGTCATCCTTCCCCCCCAGCGGCAGTGTGAACCACAGGGGGCAGAAGGTGTCGTCCTTCCTCCCCAGCGACAGTTTACCCTAACCAGGGGAGACACCAATCTCCCAGACGGCGCAGATGGGACCGTGGTCTGTGCGCCCACAGCCTGTCCAGATCCCCAACTACCGTCACTGGGACAACTGGAGGAGGGGGTAAGTACAAATTCCCCTCCCCAGCTAACTTCTAATGTGGCCCCAGGGTTAACAGAAGAAATGTTAACCCCCACTGACCCCCACCTTTCCCTGGCTACTGAGCCGGAATATGTCCCAAGTACCCCAGCAAATGAGCTGACAGCGGGGCAGAGTGCAGTCGGCCTCTGCCCTCCCTTGGTCCCTTGTACAGAGCAGGATGTCCTGCAGGTTATACCAGCAGAAGAGCTGGCATCAGGGCAGAGTGCCGCTGGCCTCTGTCTCTTAAGTCCCCTCAGCGTGTTGCCCCATCACCACAGCGAAATATCCAGGTGCCGTAACTGTTTGTTGTAGGTGGGCTGCACTTGCACTTTATTGTTGTGGGGGGCTGCTCTAGCACTGGTTTATTGTGGGTTGGTGGATCGTCTAACGGAGGCACTGACCGGCAGAAGGTCAGGTGCCTGGTTAGACTTCCCCCCAAAGGGGAGATGTGTGACGAAGTGCCCTTCGCCACTTTGTCTTGAAGAGGACTGTTTGCCAGCCTCCTGCCCTGCGACTATGGCCCTGGTACATATTGCCCTTCAAACACAGTATTCGGCCATACCAGAGTGTATGTCACTCATTCTGGCCCTTTACATACAGGGGGGTCATTCGGTACTTGCCCTGTGTGAACCATGATACCACAGATAGCTATGCCATGGAGCCCATTCATATAATGAAAGACTATGGGAAAGACTTTAGCTACATGGCAATTGAACTGTGTGAAGATGATCTTAGCGCTATTCGGCAGTTTTGTGCGCTCAGATCCCAGCTGTAACGGAACCCATCACGGTTTTACCCTGTTTTATGGTTATTTAATTCTTGGTTAAAATATGATCCTAGTAATATACTGTATGTATGTTGGTTTATGCTCTGCAGAATATTGGCCCCAGGCTAGTGCAGACCTTGGCAGGAGAGATACTCCTGTTACAGATAAGGAAGTCTATTAATCTTCAAACATAAGAACAAAGAAGGCTGATTTAATCATTGTCTGATTATATCAAGTTGCCTCAGGGAGGTGTGACCACACCTATTGTCTCTCTATGTGTATTGTGTGGCCAACTATGGGGGATGTGGATTGCCATGCTGCCAGTAAGATACTTTTACTAACTTTTGAACCCCTGGTCTGATTCATGCCATTTTTTAATATGTTGTTCCCCTGGGTGAGAGCTATTGAATGGTGCTGGACTTAAAGGTGTACCCACTGTTTTTGGGGTACATCCAAAATGTGGTTAAAATTGTGTCTGTTTTAATTGTGTTACCTGTTATCTGAGGGGAGGAGACGTGGGGGTTGAACCATGTATATAATTGGCTGTGATAATTATGTGGGTGTAGCCCTTCAGAGGGCACCATTGCATAAAAGGAGATCCCCTGTCATTAAAGTTATAGTTCTTCTTGACCCTTCAAAACGTAGCCTCGTCTCGTTATTGGAGGGGATGGCTCTATCATACTGGGGATTGCTATGCTTTTGCATACTCCCTTGAGCTGTAACTACTGAAAGCTTGTTCCTGAAACTCAGTACAATTTAAGGCTTTTATTTGGAACGCTCATAAAGTATATATTAGGTGTATGTTATAAAATGCCAAGCTCAGCGTAGGAAAGCAAGAGGGAGCTCATTAAGAGATTATCCAACCATAAAGATTAGAAAAAAGTTATAATTATAACCCTAATTCTGACAATATAAATAAAACAGACAAATTAGACAAAAAATGTCTAAACCTGATGAGATTGGAGACATTTTTATAGATACTACCAGAAGTTATATATTTTAAAATAGTCTAATGAAGTCAGGAAACCCTCTACTCAAGATATTGAAAGTTGCTTAAATCAAGTTAAACTACCTGAGGTATCTTCTATAGATTTGGAAATCTTGAACCGGGACATATCCAAAAGTGAAATTATAGACGTAATTAAAACCTTAAAAGTACGTAAAGCATCTGGTCCTGATGGATTTATAAATAAATATTACACATTATTTTATCCTATTCTTGCAAGTCAGATGCAAAGTGCATTTAATGAAATTATGAATGAAGGTAGAGCGCCCAAAGAAATGTTGGAAGCAACTATAGTGACAATCCCAAAACAAGATGAAAACATATCTGAATGCAAACATTTTAGACCTATTTCACTTTTGAATTTGGATACTAAAATATATGCCAACATTTTGGCTAACAGGTTGAGCTTGGTTATGGTTCATTCAGGATTTATTGTTGCAACACAGGGGCATAACAATTGTAGAAGATTCATTGATTTAATTGACTGTAAATAAAGAAAAAAATCCTTTTGTCTTGCTTGCATTGGATGCAGAGAAGTCAGATGGGAATTTTTGGAACTAAAACTCTTAAAATTTGGTTTGGGGAACTTTGCCTCTAAGGCCATTAAGGCTTTATATGAGTTCCCATCCGCCTCTGTCATATGGGTAGCTTTTAAAACTGTTGTTTTTTAAATAAAAAAATGGAACCAGGCCGGAGTGTCCTATATCTCCCTTAAGTTTTGACTTGTTAATAGAACCCCTGGCATCCGATTCCTGTTCCAAATTATTGGATTCAGCAATTTCGGAAGTTAATAGATAGTTTTGTTTATACAAATCAACAATTAAGAATTAAAAATGATATCACTTCTAGAAGATTTAGCAGAGGGGGAATAGCTCATCATAATTTGAGAATGTAGCTGGACACAATAATGCTACAACATGGTTGGTCTCAAATTGAGGATTACTTACTTAAAGATATTTGTCTCAGAGATCTATTATGGTGTGTGGATTTACCTAAAAATAGATTGAACAGAGATTCTCTAATAATCAAAAAATGCTGGAACTTTTGGGTTAAATCAAATAACAAGTGGGCTCTGATGCCCTTTACAAGTCCTCTTACTCCTTTGAACTTTCTGGCCAAAGAACTCAATCAACCTTTTTTGACTAAGTGGTCCAATTGGGGTATTAGCTATTTAGGCAATTTATATATCAATAACAGCTTTGTTTCAAGAATTGAGAGATGAATATGGTTTACCTTCTTATGATTTGTTGGATCATAATTATAGATTAAAAACTTTAATGCTTAAATCAGATTATATTATCTAACACAGAGTAGATTATTGACCAATTTTGAACAAATGATTAACTCCCCAAATAAGAAACATCTAATATCTAGATGTTTTGATGTTTTAAAAAATACCACAGGTAGAGGAAAAACCTCCAGAATGGTTTCTTGGGAGAAAGGTATTGGACAAGTTTGGCCAGTAGAAATCTGGTTTAATAGTTTGGAATTTACAAACACAATTATTAAATATATAGCTTTTAGAGAAGTGTATTTTAAAGTTCTTAATAAATGGCATCTAACCCCATATCAACTAGCTACATTTTCTTCTAATTCGAGTGATGCCAAATGTTGGAGAGGTTGTGGCAATGTGGGATTGCCCCTTCATATCTAGTGGGTCTGTAAGATTGTATAAGAT
The DNA here is from genome assembly GCA_027410445.1 of Discoglossus pictus. Lineage (NCBI taxonomy): Eukaryota > Metazoa > Chordata > Amphibia > Anura > Alytidae > Discoglossus > Discoglossus pictus. Next base: position 266,425,163 of record CM050166.1, on the reverse strand, counting down.
TTTTTGAAATTTTAAGGAAATTTCTAGTATAGCTGAACTTGATATCATACCAAACGCAGAGATAGCTCGTTGCACATTTTTTGATTCCAATTAACTGGAAGTGTAAAGCGATGATTATTTAGATAGTTAATATAGTCAAATGGCTGCTAGCACGCAATTGGAAGCAACCAAAGATTCCAGCATGGATTGAAATTGCATCAACTATGAATAGGAATTTAGCTTTAGAAAAGTATTTATCTGATTTGGGGATTGAAGATTTCCCACTTAATAAGTGGGATTTGTGGCAAAAATCTGTAAATGCTAAAAAAGGGCCCTAGTATTAAGGGATGTACCTTCCTTCTATATTTTTTGGTCAGCTCTCACGCTGCCCATTGGATGTTAATTCCAGCCCTGGCACCACGTCGGCTGCAATGAGCCAAAGGCTCATTGCAGGCCGCAAATGCGGACCCTCACGAAGCGAGGGGCCACATTTGGGGAGGTGGAGGCTCTAGGGTGCCTCACAAGCAGTTACAAACAGCCACAGAAGCGGGATTTGAAAAAAAAAATCTAACACGCAATGACTAAATACTGACTTACACAAAAATAAGAAGCCGCGGGACTTAGAAAAAAAATCCATTATGAACTCGCAAAAATACTACCTTAACGGCCGAACCGCGCACAGAGGAAAACATAAAATAAAAGCCTAAATACACACAACAATAAAATAAAAAGCTTACCCACAGCAAGGGGACACACACACAACATCTGGAAGTGAGGTTACACCTCAATTTAAGTCAAATTTACAGAGTTTGGACACTCGAAAATCCCAAAAGCGAGAAAAAAAAGGGCCACCGAAAAAAACAAAAACGAGGCTACACGACCCCTAAAGACGCAAAACATCACCAAGTACATACGACTTTTACAAAAAGCAGTATGAGATACAAGATACACTATTAACAAGGACGCTAAATCATTCACACTCGCGTACCACATACAGTTCACTTTCGCCGCCATTTTACAACACTAACTTACAGAATGCGGAAGTACACAGCTACACTAATGGTTTCCCCTCACGCACGCAGCCTATTTACACTACACACTGCACACATTGCTGACACTTACACCTCAGCTCAACAACAGTGCAAATCTACATTGGGCGCTGCAGGAACATCAAAACAGATTATTAGCTCTTCAGCACAATGCTTGCATGAAAACCTACATATACACAAAAAAAAACCCAAAAAACAACACTATCGCAATAAACGCAAAAGCCCTTCACCGCATGCCTCACAAGGAGCGCCAACGGTGCTCATAGGACACAAACTACACCAGGGGTCAGGATTGCAAAAAGCGCATAAAGGATATCAGCGCAGACCTTACAATGACAGCAAAAGCGCCTCTGATAACAAAAAATACACCAACCAGGAGGCTCACAATGAGCGCTGAAGGCGCTCATTGAGATCCACGTGATGAGCACCAAAGGTGCTCAGCGAGAGGCTCGCAATGAGCGCCAAAGGATCTCAGAACAACAAAACACTTACTGTCTGTGGCAAACAGCATTACCTGCGTTACAATTTTATTGCCCCGTCATTTTTGACGGGCAAGTCACTAGTTAAAATATAATAAAGAAAAAAAGAACTATTTATACTGTATAACAGATGTATATTTGCACCAAACCAGCAGGGAAAGTAAATAGCCAACAAATTCCCTATAATATTGTCAATACACCTAATAACCAGAATGGGGCGCTAGAGCACCACTACAAGGTAATTACAGTGATAAAACATATTTCCACTCCAGCAGTGTGGCCTGCAGTATGATTAAATATCATAGCACACAAGTTACTCACAACCACCTATAAAATAAAGTATGGCTGTACATCCCAAACATAACATTATATAGAGTCACTAACCTGCTGAGTGGAAAATAAATGAGACCTGAAGCCCCTCAAACCATAATCAAAGTATACACACTCAGAATCCTAAGTTATCAGCAGAAGTGAAGCAAACACATCCTCAGATGCAGTCCCGACGTACGTTTCGTCAGCTGAATGCTGACGTCATCAGGGGGCAGAGTTTAGCTACAGAACAGCGCTTCCCTTTATATTCAATGGGAACAGATCTAACAATAAAGGGGGACTAGATCACACGACAAAAGGTCAATAAAGGTGTATAATACTTTTAACAGGTCCTTAAAGATAGATAAAAAAAACTATAAATATACACATAAAAAGTATAAAGACACTCCGGTATCTAGACACATATGGAACCGTCATCATGGTAGAGCAAGTGAAGTAAAGTTTGTAGCCATTGTTGGCATAATTACTACTCAAAAAAGAGTGTCGGTGGATTTATGAATTGAGATGGCAATTACCCGTGGGTTTGAATGAAGGATTTTCCTTCAAAGGTTTTTTTGTAAACTTAAATAAATTGTATTTAGCAATATAACTTAAAATTATTAGTATTCACTCGTATTCTCAAATTAGAAGGAAGTATCTGACAAATTATGAGCAGGATCAAGTTCCCATAAGATATAATTATAGGGGGTACCTTTATTCTAGGGAAAGGGGGTGTTATTGTTGATGCAACTAAAACTAATTTGATGTCTTGCCTATTTTTGTGAATATTAATGTAATAATATCAATAGATCTATATGTGGTAGATATAGATAAATCTAGAATGGGTCGTATAGGTCTATAATCTTCTACACCATTTAATAACGTGGTTGAGAATTCAGTACACCAAGAATATATTTAGGTTGAATGTTTAGAAATGAGTAGGTATCAGTGTTTGCCTGCTATCATAAGGGAACACTGCTGAAGGGGACTATAAATCTATATATTCTGTCTACTAATTATGTTAGGTAGTATTATTTCAAGTATTGTATGATTAACATCTGCCACCTTAATTGGTTGTCGCATTACTAAGTCAACCAGTATAATGCACATATCCACCTTAAGAGAGTTTATATCCACCCTATATCACT